>JBAMHW010000024.1:18494061-18514153 GCA_037177495.1 Rhadinocentrus ornatus | reverse complement strand
TGAACTCCTCGCTCAGGCTGCTTATAGGGAGCTTCAGCTTGTTGGTCTGCCCGTACAGGGCGATACTGCTCAGACTTCGTGGTAACCCCAGCCACCTGCGGAGAAACCTGCTGACCCTCATCTCGAAGCCTTCCACAGCTTTCTGAGTTGCCAGTCAGTTTCTCACATTTTAATGAAGATTGGTTAGGAAGCAATTAGGTTTTGTATGTGACTACTGGGCTTCATAATTTATTATTTTATAGATATGGGGCGGCCCTCAACAGATTTCAGTCCCCTTTTGATCCCTTATTATTGATATTAAGTTGTACTCCTGTGCCAAGTAGTTGCATTGATTGTGTTTTGAACAACTGGATCATATTCATAGACAGCAGGTGGTGAAGCATTATTGTTCTTAGATTATTTGATAAGTCCTGCAATACATTATTACACCTATAAAAAGTCTAAATGAACACAGAACAGAAGCAGGCACAACTCTAAATGTAAACGAGTCAATGATCTGTTTTTTATTTCAATGATCATAATCAACACAATCAGCAGTTTGGACTTCCCGTCTTTGGTAAACAAGCAGACACAGTTGTTTGTTATGGATCTGCAAACTCTCTGCTTCATTAAAGTTTTCCCCTGTATACATAAAACTGTTAAGTTGTCATTACAGTCCCACTCATTACTGAGGACTCTAGATGTAGTAAAAGGGTTTGTTTGCAGCTCCAGTGGAGAATGGAAAAACAGAAGCAGACATGACCACAGAGGAGGAGACGTGGGAGCAGAAGGAAGAGCCCGGGGGAGGTGAGGGAGGTGGAGGACTGGAAGATTCAGGGACAGAAGGGCCTTGTGAGGAGGGGGCTGCTGTGGGGAAGGAGGATGAGGAGATGATGGAGGAGGAAGAGGAGGAGATGCCCATGCCTAAAGTGGCTCTGCCACTTCCTGATGCTCCTAAGAAAGAACATGTGAACGTGGTCTTCATCGGTCATGTAGGTACGTAACGTGTAATTTGCTTCTTTATTTTTTAAGGCAGATTCTAGAAAAAAATAATTATCTTTCAAACTTTTTACTTACTTTCATGTCAGATGCCGGCAAATCAACTATTGGAGGACAAATCATGTGAGTAATCTATTTTCCACAGGTGTAATTTAATTTAACGTTGGAATTTGAACACATTTGCTATCTCTCAGATGGAAATACAGATGGTTGCATCTTATTGTTGGAAGAAACTGAATTCATATACCTGCAGCAGCTGTGACAACACTAGCTGCGAGTTGCAGTGAAACAGGTTGCGTTTTGGTTCTTGTTGTTAGGTACCTGACTGGAATGGTGGAAAAACGAACCCTGGAAAAATATGAAAGAGAAGCGAAAGAAAAGAATAGGGAGACATGGTGAGAAATGCACAGGGTTAAATGAATTATTGGGTCAAATGTTCGGATTACATTCAGCTTGTTTTCTTTAAATATAAATGAATGTAATTTAAGAAGATTTGGCCTTTGCAGGTACTTATCATGGGCTCTGGACACAAATCAGGAGGAGAGGGACAAGGGGAAGACAGTTGAAGTTGGAAGGGCGTATTTTGAGACGGAGAAGAAACATTTTACCATCCTGGACGCCCCTGGACACAAGAGCTTTGTCCCCAACATGATTGGTGGGGCGTCACAGGCCGACCTGGCAGTCCTGGTAAGCCGGACCTTAAATGCTGCACTAAGCGTTAAAACGGATGAAATGTCTTGATCCTTTTTTCATCAGTTCGTTTATGTGACACAAACTTTTGTTTACTTGTTGATGATTTTTTGTTGCTTATTACTACTAGTTATCAATCTGTTTTAGGTGATTTCAGCAAGAAAGGGGGAGTTTGAGACTGGATTTGAGAAGGGGGGACAGACGCGGGAACACGCCATGCTGGCTAAAACGGCAGGAGTTAAACACCTCATTGTGTTGATCAACAAGATGGACGATCCCACTGTTAACTGGAGCCTAGAAAGGTGAGCAAGAAAAAAAAAAAAAGTCCATTTTGACTCAGATAAGAGATTATCTCCATGAGAACCTCAACATTGCCTTTGAGTTAGAAATAATCAGCTGCATTTGAGATGATTATAGTTTGAGTGGTAAATTTAGTCGGTTTTGTTGCCTTTTTCACAGATATGAAGAGTGTAAAGAGAAGCTGGTGCCATTTCTTAAAAAGGTGGGCTTCAACCCTAAAAAGGACATCCACTTTATGCCTTGTTCTGGACTCACAGGTGCCAACCTCAAAGACCCTGTATCTGAGTGCCCCTGGTACACGTAAGTCAGCTCTCTGGGCTTGAACTTTAATCACTTCCTTCAAACAACGATAGAAAGGTGCTAGAAATTCAGGTTAATTTATCATGTAAATGCAGATGTGAGTTCATAATTAGTTCAAAAGTTTCTCTTATGATCATAGTTACATTTCTAAAGAAAGACTAGGAACAGTATAAAGACAATAGAAGCCAGTGTTAACTATTTAACCCCATTATCATCACCCTAATAGTAAACATAGTCATCATCATCGCCACATTACATCACCTCAAATGACCATTTACTGCAAACTGACAAAAACATTAGTGGTAATTATGATGTTAAACTGATCATCGCTCCATTCATAGTCCGTGTAATTGTTCTAATAAAAACTAAACTGCATGATGATCAAAGCAGCCATGATCAAGCTTTAATGGAGGTGACAGGAAGTTGTAACTCATCAGTCACCCTGACTTTTACAACTGTTAATGCATTAAAAGGGACCAGAGAGTGTGCATTAGAAGTCATTAGAGGCTTCAATGAGCATTTGTCTAAATTAAAGTTTTATGAAGAAAAACTGTGTCTTTGTATTTTTGTTGCACACTTTTAATCTTCACCAGTGAGGATGGCTTATAAATCCTGGAGGAAAGGAAATGTTCAGATGTGTGTTTTTTTGTTGTTGTTGGATTCATTGGCTGGTGAGCTTTAGGTTTACTGAAATGCACTTGGGAAAAAGAAATAAAAGTGGCCTATCTTTTCCTTTCCCAGGGGTTTGCCATTTATTTCCCACCTGGACAGTTTGCCAAACTTCAACAGATCCAGTGACGGACCTGTCAGGCTACCCATCGTTGATAAGTACAAGGTGAGCCTCAGGAGGCCTTTGATTCTCCTTCTTTTTTTTTCTTTTTTTTGGGGGGGGCAGAAGTCAGTAGTAGCTTCTTTTCTGCGCCTCAATGGTCTCTGCGACGTAGGTTTTTCACACTTGGCCAAAAAAACGTTTTTCTTGCTCCCTTTTCTATTTATCTTTTTCCTTCTGGTGATTTTCCAGAAGCACACAAACATGCTCAAACACACACACACACACACACTGCAGGTCTGTGGAGGCTTTTGGTTTCACTGGTTTAGATTTTGGAAGCAGTTTAAACACTTCCTGTAAGTCTATTCTGCATTTCATTTAGACATCTTTACAATAATTAGCTGTTTCATTTCTTCATTTGTCATCTTCTCTCTGCTCTCATATTGTTGTCTTTGTGTGGTATAAATACTTCTCTTACACAGTAGTTATATGACTAAGTAGCCCTAAGTGCTGTTCTCCTGATGTAATGGGATTACGGTTTAGTTAACTAGGTGCTGCTGTCCTAACGACCATCCAGCCGAGAGATGTTGCAGCGAGAGTCCAGCTCTGTGGATGAAACAGTTACCCTCATTGTCCCAGTGATTAACTACAAGTCATGATTATTATTTAACTGAACTGTGTCTGCAGAATCATATTTTTTCAATGAGCTTTTTATGCGTGTATTTGACAAAGTTGGTAGATAAATAATAATCAATAAACAATCCTCACTTTTTGTAGAGGATTGAGGCAGCATCTGTGCTACCACCATCAGCAGCCATTCATTTTTATAAACTCTTATTTGCATGTATGGTAAATTGTCCGTCTTTGTAAAAATTTTTACTGTACCTGGAATGATACCCAAAGCACTTTACATCATACATCACATTCACACACACATTGATGGCGGTAGCTTCCATGCAAGGCGCTCACCACGACCCATCGGGAGCAATTAGGGGTTCGGTGTCTTGGCCAAGGATACCTCGAGGTGAACTCGACTTGGCCCCCCCAAATGAATATTTATCAGTCTGTGTAGCCCTCAGCACCCACAGACTTATTCATTTAGAGCAAGTTGTAAATGTAGACAGACAGACATGCATTAATGCACAGAGAAGTTAACGGAACGCTGACTGGCTAAATGTTTGGTTGAACTGGAAAAGGAAGAGGCCTGTCAAAGATAACCCGGTAAAAGACAGAAGATAACAGAAGAAAGACGAAAAAGAGATTGATACACAACTTTGTCTAAATGGACCGATCCAAGGAGCACCTTTCCAAACACAGTGGCTAATAATGAGCTCGCTCCTGTGTCAGGACAAGGAAGAAATGGTCAGGAAAAGCAAAGAGGAGCCCATATTTCAAGTTGTACCTGTATTTTAAAACCTGACCCATGTGGTAGAGGAATGCAATAACAAGATAATGTCCGCATGCAAAGCACCACCCCGGAGCCATGTTGGGGTATACCTAAATCTATGTTCGTACTCTTTGACTAGTTTAATCAAAGGCTTCAAGAAATGGCTGTTTGGCTCTGCTAAATGCAATAAAAGCAGCCAGCTAGCCTTGTTTTCTCTGCACCAACACTAACATGTAAGTCTTTTGTTAGCTACCAGGCTAATTCCAGACCACCAGGGGAAGTTACCATGGTTTTGATCTTCTTAGCAAAATCTTAAAACAAACATGTATATTTTCTGAAATATTTAACCATTTCTGTGCATGTATGAAATGAGTGGGTTTATTTTTATGATTTCTAAAGCTGATGTTGATAGTGGGACTGTTTTCTCACAGGTTTAAACAAGATCCACAAGCCCCAAAAGTTAGAATTAACCACATAGCCTTTAAATTACAGTGAAAAAGTCTTTACTAGGTAAATTAGAAGAATAGACATTGTAAATAAAAAAAAATTTAAAAAGAATATTCACCCCAACAAAAAAAGTCTTTAAAAAATGAAAAGATTTAGTCAGACGTTACTGCTGTGTAAGGCTGCATCTCTCTGATTCTGTTTTCCATGTGTTTCCAGGATATGGGTACAGTCATCCTTGGGAAACTGGAGTCTGGATCCATCAGTAAAGCCCAGCAGCTGATCATGATGCCAAACAGGGTGAGTTCTCCTTCTAAACTTTCCTCACAAGGCGCAAATAAATTGTCTTCTTGAAATAACATCACTTCAATTCCAATAGTTTTATTTATGCCTGACAGGAAATTGTGTTTTAAATTCTCTTAATTAAAAGAAGATAAAAAAGAAAAACTTAACCATAAACTGCATTCAGACATCCAGGACCAGTCAGTGCATCAGATCAGGTCCCAGAAGCCAATAAATGAAGTGGTTAGGCAGAATGTGGTCAGATTGGTTAATCAGACTTTTTATTTACTTTTTTATGTACTTGTACTCAGTATTCATAAAGGTGTTCTGATACTACAAAACCCCAATACCAATGTGAAAAAAAATAGGACTGTCAAAATTGTTAAGTCAGCGCAAAGAGATTAATCAGTGGAATTAACACATTAATGTACAATGAAACATAATCCACCAAAGAACACTATTCTCCTTATTGGGTGGCTGCCAGATGACCCGCCGGATATATCACACAATTAGCTACTCAGTCGTTACATCTGGGAATCTGGTCCACACTCCTTACCAGTGAACTTTAATGGGATTTATTTGTACTTATATGGGTACTCCGTATTGGCAAGTACTCAAGTGTAATGTAATATGGGTGCATTCTTAGTGGAAACAGAACTCAGCCCTGAGGAGTTCCTCTATTCGAAGCGATGACATCAAATGTGCGACTATTACCAAAAACCTGCTGACTTCTGTTACAGCCCAGCTTAGTGGCTGCAACAAAGAGGGAGGCAGCCACAAAGTGGCTCTTTACATAAATAGAGTGATTTGGATAAAAACATTAAAAAAGTGTGAAGTCTATATCAGTGATGTAAGGGAATGTATGTGAAAACACAATGCAAACCAAAACAACAAAACCAAACATGTCGCCTTCACAAAGCCCAGGTGCTCAAGCCAAGTTAACAGGTTGGTGAAGCGCTCCCACTTCTCTCTGTTAAGTTTTAAAGTAACAATAAAATCTGATCAGGCAGCACAAAATCAGAAGCAAGTGGCTTAATTTATGTTCGAGGTTGCATTTTGTTAAAAGCTGAAGGGAAATCAGCAAATAAGAGCCGTGCATGGGATTTAGTTTTTCTTTTAAATGCTTGTACACTTTGTCTAAAATAAAGATTGTACACAAAGCTTACTTTTTGGTGTAGAAAACTACAGCTTACATGAAAAGGAGAACTTGTAACCACAAATACGCTGTTTCAGTCCCACTGAGTCACATATCCTGTTTCAGTATTGTCTTTTTATTTTTGACTTTCACAAATAGATAAATGTGTGTGTTGTAGCATACAGTAGAGGTATTGAGCCTGCTCAGTGACGATGTGGAGACGGATGATGCAGATCCTGGTGAGAACCTCAAGCTGAGGCTGAAGGGAATCGAGGAAGAAGAGATCCTCCCTGGTTTTATCCTCTGTAGCCCTGACAACCTCTGCCACTCTGGCCGCACCTTTGATGCACAGGTAAAACCCAATGATCACTGCTCAGAGACATTAGTTTTAAGGGGGAGAAAAAAGGAAAGTTAAAGATTCCATTTGATGCAGGAAAAATAAACTTCTCTCACCATATCCTCCTCGGTATTCTTCTCACATCTCAGGGAGCAGCTTTTTTTGATAAAACACTCAAAAACCAAATGCATCCACTTGTAGGTTGGCATAGCAACAGCATCAAACGACTGGGAGATATGGCCAAAACAGGGCCTTTGTGCAGGGGATGATTGTGTTTTAAACCGATCTGTTTCTGAGCCAAAATTTTTATGCAAAGTCTCTATAAAAAGGCCTCCAGTCTGTCAGATGTGGTACAGTTCCCAGGCCAGCTGGATGAATTTTGATTGTTGGAACTGGACTAAAAGGCACAGGATGGAGAGTCATTCCCTATCTGTGTAGAAATTTAGAAAATAGCTTGTTTTCCTGTGAAATCATTTATGTATAAAAGACGGTTATTTGAACTGATGTTTAAACGCTTGTGTACAATTTTAAAAATCTCTTAAACTGACATGTTGCTTTTTTATTTCAGATTGTCATCATTGAGCACAAATCAATCATTTGTCCTGGTTACAATGCTGTCCTTCACATCCACACCTGCATTGAAGAAGTGCAGATCACAGTAAGTTGCTGCTCTTCTGTCCTGCAGAAGCTCCCACTCCAGCAAAAGAGAAACATTTGAGTTAAATGGTGGAAAACAAATGACCAATGGCATATTTACACAACGATGATGTCGTTCTGCTTCACGGATGGGTTGACACACCAGCGTAATGGATACAAACCCCTTTTGAAAAATATTGAGTATGAACCCTTATAAAAGTGAAATCTAGCAAGCATTGGGCATGACTAAATTAAACAGAATAAATAAAGCATGTCCTAAATTGTCCTCATTCAAGCTTAGGTTTCTCATTGTAACAATACAAGCGGTTATAAAATTATTGTTAGAAATGGCAGTAATACAATTTTTTGTTTCATTTGCTCAGCCAGTTTATTTTAAATTGCCTCCTGGCCTGAATGGACTGTGGTTAAATATTTAAAAATTCTCCTCACAGGCCTTAATCTGTCTGGTTGACAAGAAGACAGGAGACAAAAGCAAAACCCGACCTCGCTTTGTCAAGCAGGACCAGGTGTGTATCGCCAGGCTCCGGGCAGCAGGAGTCATCTGCTTAGAGACCTTCAAAGACTTCCCTCAGATGGGACGATTCACGCTGCGAGACGAAGGTAGGGACGGCCAAGGCGATTCTTCACATTCGGACGGCTGTAGCTCAGCATGAGTAATGCTGGGTTTACATCAAAAGACTTCGAAAAGATTTGCAAAAGACTCTAGAAAACTACCTGCTCACATCTAAAGACAAATGTTAACAAAGACTGCGAATCACTATTTACAGACTGCAACTAGAATCTTTCAGCATTTTCTGTGATATGTTGAACAGTTGATATAGAACAGGGCTGATCTGCCCACAGCAAAGCAAACAAGGGGAGAGTTTCCCTCCAGGATCAATAGGGAATTACATCATTATTAAGTGTGACTTTGCATCTCCACCAGGTGTTACACTGACTCATCAGCATCTGGAGGCATGAATGAGTTTTCTATTCTTCTCTCATTTGTTAGATCATTATACTGTAACACATAAATGATCCACAGCAGACATTTACTTCTTAATAACCATCCGCTTCTCTTTCTGGACGGTCCACCTACAACGTTTCATCACCAGTTTTTGTTTTCCTGTCCGTTTTTGCCGGTGTTCTGTCAGGATTCCTGTTCCTGCTTTTCTCAGAGCTCATCTATTGGTTGTTGATCGTGTTTCATCACTGCGACTCACAAACACGTTTGATATTTGTCGCAGACCCAAGATTAGGGAAAGATTGACATGAAACAGCGCAGATTACCAGCTTCAACCTAACGATGGAGATGACGGGAGCACGCTGTGACTCTAGTAAGACTCCTAAGATTTACTAAAGACTTCCGTTTTTACTCTGCGACTGTGAAAATCGTTTAGTGTGAGCCCAGCATAAGGAAGAAAGATTTCAGAGCAGCTTGATTTTTGAGATAGAGACGAGAACAGCAGGGCTGAAAGCAGTATTATCACTGTATGGCTAACTAGACCAACTAAAACTGTGACCAAAAAGCAGACCGTGTAGCATCTAGTCCAGAGAAAGTGGTAAAAAAAAAAAAGACATAGCTTGAGTTGTGATTTATAATCGCAGTGTGAAAAATGAGGTGAATCATGTAAGGCACAGAAAAGATAGTTTCTTTTTGTGTTGTGGTGCTCAGTATTAGTGTATAATGAATTATGGTAGATTTAGGATCTAAAAGACTGTCAGCAGAGATGTACAGAGTACAGTGATGTTGATGATGGTGAGGTAGCTCTTGTGGAAAAGCAAACAGGTTCTGAGAAAACTTAACCTTTTTGTCTGAAGTAGTTCCAGTGCACATGCTGAATGTCCCTCCATTTATGATGCCATGCTGAATTTCTGTACAGGGCCACAGAGCAGGGAAAATAATTTATCCTCGCAGATCAGTGTTTGCCTCTTGTTCCCTTCATACCGCAGTCTTGAAATGACCATCATTCATCTTATTTATAAACATCGTTTTAAACAATAGTTGGTGCTTGTGAATGCTCATAGCAAACCTGACATCTACCTGACTGGTAGATATGAACAGCACTTCAAACAGGATTTACACCCACAGTTTCAGGGGAAATCTCTCAGTGGCAACGTATTAAAACACCTGACGGTGCTTATCAGTGTTATTGTAAACACAAGTTATAAATTCAAACTAGGATTCAAACATTAAAAAGCAGGTCATTGAGAGGAACGTGTGTTCTACTTCTGCTGTTTCAACTTTACATCAAGGTTGACGCTCATTTTTTTTTGTTATACTTTTACCCTTCTCTCTATTAGGCAGATTTAATTTGACATGGCAGTCACAACATTTAACTTGGTTGGTTTCCATAAACCCACACCCACAGCCTAACATTAGCAGTTTATATTGCTCTCGCTCTAGAAAGAGTTGTTGCTATCGTAACACCAGTCAGTGTCGTGGTCAAAAAGAGGAAGAACTGGTTGAAAGTTAGTTTCTGGTTCTGAACCAGCACTGGAACCATTTTGGTGGTAAAATGCCCCTTAAACTGACATTGAACCAGGAGCAACACTAGTCCAGAACTAGCAGCTGTTCCTCAACTGTGACCCTGAAAGCTTAATCTCTCCTTAGCTGAAGAAATCACACCCATGGGTGATCCACAGAGTTTGATGTGTTTATTTCCTTAATTTCCATCCATGTATTTTACCATCCTGCAGTTGAAGGTCACAGATTTCTTGTTATGGTATTTGCTAAGCTCTTAGTTCAACAGTTAAACTATTTTTAGGGGAGTGTTTAAGTATAAAGTCAATGTAAGAGGAAAATCTTGAATACTTCTTTTAAAAGTCTTTAGGATGCATCGTCAGGATGTTTCATGCTACAGATTTAATGTTAAAGAATCCTTAACTTATACCATGAAGAAATTAAGTTCCTTTGGACAGCTGGCACCAGGTGCACATTTGGCATATCTGTCTCATTTATCCACTGATCCAAGCTTTGACACTGTTTTGTGTGTCACTTCTCTTTTTACCACCAGGCAAAACCATTGCCATTGGCAAAGTGCTGAAGCTGGTGCCAGAAAAAGACTAAATGCACCACTGGCCGCATGCATGGAGCTCTTCCACTCGTTAGCAGAGGAGAAACGCTGCCGGAGCCGACCCAAACACCTACTCTCTCTTTACACACAACTTTGCTGAAGAGAACAACAACAAGGAGGGATGAAGGAGAATAAAATCATGTCAGATGAAGAAAAACAAGACTGAATCAGTTTTTATAAACAATATGAAATGAGAGACCAAGTCCAGTGTGTCAGCTTTCTCATATTGAGAGCTCAGCTATGCCACTAATGTAGCTACATGCCCCACACCCCCTATCTTCGTTTCTCCCAGGGCCAACCGCGCTGTCGGCTGACCACAGCATTTTTTTAGAATGGATGCAGTGTTTTCAAGCTTGGAGGAAAAAAAAACAGTTTAGAAAGATTTAAATATCCTGCAAAACACCAGGATTAGCTTGTAGTTATGCTATTCAAAGTGCATTTCACTTTTTAACAGTGGGGTTAGGAATCCAGCAAACGTTTGATCTGGTTTTAAGGATTGCTGTACCAAAATTTTTAGTTTGGTCTCTCTCCACGTGAGATGGTTTAATTGGACTGAGCTCACATTCAGTAATGATCCGATGATCCAACGCTAAACACACTCACACAAACAAACAGAAAGCTGTTACATAATCTCAACTGAAAATAAAAGATCAAGATGACAGAAAGTTGTATGAGTTGTTTTTTATTATTACTATTATTTATTCATATTCAGAACTGGGATTTGCAGTTTGCATGAATACAAGATGTTCTAAATTTTTTCATTTCTAATTTCTGATAGTTTATCTGCATAATGAAAGTAATATATCGAGAAATTTATAGAAAATAATCCCACAAAGCTGTTATTTATAAAGAATCTTATATTAAATGGGAGGGGAAAAATGTTTTCCAGTTTTCTTTGGTAAATAACTCGCTGACAACTTCCGGGCATCTTGGTCATAAACGTTGCTTGTTACAGTTTTTGTACAAATAAAGGTTTTGGAGTTTGTATTTCCTGACGTCACCATAGAGCGCCACCCTGTGAACTGCTTTGTACGCATGCGTAGCTACCACATACACGTGAAGTGGACGGCATGGCTGAAAAAACAGAGTTACCATTGGATCGGGCGCAGGTAAAAGCTTTCTTTCATCTCGTTGTTGTGCATTTATAATGAAATAAGCTATGGAATTGAGTGTTAGAAATGTCTTTGAAACAATTCTAAGGATTTTTATAGACGCTAGCTGTCACTAAACTGAGATTGGCTGGTTTGCTTGCTTGCAAAATTTAGCCCTGAAGTTAGCTAGTTTACATCGGCTCATCTACAAGTATAAATTTCTCGATGGAAGAAAACTGGTGTATTGTTGGTCTCATTTTAATATATGTTATGTCTTATAGGTAAAGAAAGCCGTTCAAGCCTTGCAGGCTTTTCTTAAAACCAAGGCTACTGGTGAGTCGTTGTTCCTGAACGAGACTCATCAGATCAGCCTGCTCTTCACCCTTTGGAAGATACCCAAAGTGGCACAGACCATCCGCATGTAAGTCGGCCAGAAAGGGACAAATGGGTACCTTTATGCCTAATCTTTAGATCCTCTGACAATTTTTTCTCAACGTTTGAGCATAAACACTTTATAATAACATGCATCCCAAACGTGCTCCACTCTTAGACCCTTGCCCCATGGCCAGCGTCTTGACACGGAGGATGTTTGCCTCTTCACTAGAGATGAGCCTAAGATGACTTCAGAGCAGACCCAGAGGTTTTACAAGAGGCTGCTGGACGAAAAGGGTATCAAAAACATATCTGAGGTAACTAACGTTATGCAAAGATGCCACATTTGGCACTTGTATTAATAGCAGGATAGTAGTCCGACTAAGTGCACCGCTGAGTAAAGTTATATTGTACAAGCAGTGTTGCAACACATTAATTTGTGTTTTCTGTGTGACCCCTGACCTTAAGACAGCCCTTCAATGCTGAGCATAATGACATTTTTGCAGATTATACCTTATAAAGTACTGAAGACAGAATACAAACCATTTGAAGCCAAACGCCGCCTGCTTGGGAACTTTGACTTATTCCTCTCCGATGATCGTATCCGCCGCCTGCTGCCATCCCACCTTGGAAAACACTTCTACGAAAGAAAAAAGTAAGAGCCATCCCGATTTTGTCATTGCTAGAACCTTTTTAGATTTGTGAAATCGATGTGTGTGTATATGCTCTTTAAAAAAAAAAAAAGAAGTTGCTTCTAACAGGCACATTTATCACAAGAGACAAAACTGTAGAATCTGCTTTCTAAGCAGCCTATCGACAAGGGGAAAATACCCAACAAATTACAGACTAATATATTTCATAATATAATCATGGAAAGATTGTTAATGGGGCAAAATTCAATAATGGAAGAATGATATAGCAAACCGTTTATTTTAATGGCTCTTTATTATGAGAACAATGAAATTAATTTCTGTCTATATTTAACACTGTCCTCGTCTTTACCAGAGAGCCACTGTCTGTGAACCTGCAGGGTAAACATCTGGCCAGAAACATCCAGAGAATCATCCAGGGCACCACCATAAAGGTTACCAACAAAGGCTGCTGCTGGTGAGATTTATCTCAGTCAACCTCAGCTTTCTCCTTTTTTTATTTAACTGCAAAAACAGATTTAAGGACCATTTATGCTATTTACATACCTGAGTAAGCATGTCTCTTTGAAACAACACTGCCCATATACTTCCATGCAACCTTTATGTTGGCATGGTGGTTAGACGGTACATCCACTAGAGGGCAGTAGAGAGTTGAGTGTTCACTTCTGAGTTCTGACGCCGGATAACAGGAAACATGGCGATTGTAGATGAGATCATAAAAAAGTGTACATTCTCAGAATGAGATATAAAAAGAGTCAGCGCAGTAGGCAGCAGTGGTCTGTGCGGCCATTATGTTCATCACTTCCTATTCTTTGTTCTTTAGCTGGTCACACGTTGGCTGCACTGCTCAACACTGCCCCCTCAGTTTCCAGTGGTACTGATCAATTTGCTACGTGGGGACACATCTGCAAGGTCCTAGAAAAAGACCATATAACACGGAAGACAGACGGAAGGCCTTGTATCCGTCTTTAGTGTAGAGCAGTGCTTCTCAACGGGGGCGATACCGCCCCCCAGGGGGCGTTGCAATAACGCCAGGGGGCCCTAGGAGCATTAATCATGAAAGGGGGGCGGTGGCATTTCTTCGGGGGGCAGCGGGATTGGTTGGCAGTTGATTGACAATTTCATTGACCAATCAGATTCATAAAAAAAAACAAGCACCATGGCAAATAAAATCAAAATGAAGTAGACCCGAAGATCGTATACTATGAGAAGATTGCTCACTCAATCTAAAAAAATATTTTATCTTCATGAAAATAACCTGGACTTTAGTGATTTGTTTTAAACAAATGCACAGTCCACTGAATAGATGCAAAGGTAAGACAGACTTTATGACTTTGTTAGACTTTTGTGATTTTCTATGTGGTGTTATCGTTGGCGGGTCAAAGGAATGTCATTTTAGGATTTTACTTTTCAGGATTAGTATTTATTTTTATTGTGCTTTTAAGTTTTCTGCATTTAACACATCTCAACTATCCCGTGTACAAAGATGTTTTTTCAGCAGTTCAACATCACCATTTTTATTTAGATACTTTGTAACAATTTGTTGTTGTTATTGTTTGTAAATAAGTTCTAATTAAAGTTTTGATTATCATATGGCTATGCATTGCATGCATTATTTCTATTCTCACCTTATAAGTTTTACTACAGGTTTTTATAATGTAACACAGAATAATCAACATTAGGCTTGATATGTTGGGAAGACACTTAGCAGCCATCATAAGTGTGGGGGGCGAAAAGACCTGAATAAAAGATGGTGGGCACTGGCTCAAAAAAGGTTGAGAAGCACTGGTATAGAGCATTAAAGGGTCCTAAGTTTAAAAAATGTATTTTACCAGGAAGGGAAACTAAATGCAAAAAACGTAGGCTAAGAACGTTTGAATAAAAGTTTATTCTAGAAGAATTGACAGCACCTCAATACAACCTGTGTCAAATCTTCTTGTTTGACGTGGGTATCGCAGGTGCTAGAGAAAAACATAGTTAATCCAGATGGACCTCCTCATGTGGGGCCTGTCTCTACAACTTTGGTACATGAAGCCATGTTCTCCTGAAATGAAGTGCTGCAGCTTCAGCTCTGAGGTACACTCATCTTACTCTGAGCTTTGTGTTGCAGTATGGCACGTGTTGCCCATTCGGGCATGACTGCAGATGAGGTGACGGAAAACATCGAGGCTGCGGTTAAGACAATCATGACTAAATTGCGAATGGTGAGTCCAGCAATCAAGAGAACGGTCTGACATTTTCATGACACATTACTTTAGTTTATCAGTTTATTTGAGCGTTTTTCTGAAGGTCGTCTTTTTCCTGAATGATACTTGTCTGGTTTTGTGCCTGTCCTACATAAAAATGTTTTAACTTCATGTTCAGTTGGGTACTTTTTAAAATATTTTTGAAACCATATAGAATAGGCCAGTAGCCACCATATGTACAGTCTAAAGCTGGATATATACTCTGTAGGGCCGGCGCGGCTGACGCTGGTGAAATGTACTGTCTGCATGAGAGTCGGGTTACAGTGTTGCCTTGTAGTTTCTCTTGTGCGGTTACTGCACAAATTCAGAGAGAGGCTTCAGAAATCCGGAAGCATGTGATCACAAACTGACCAATAACAAGGGATTACTTAACTTAACAGACTTAAGTTTGTCCTATGAAAGAAGGCCAGTATTTTGCATTCAGAGTACGAATTTTTATTTATTTTAAACTGAATGTGTGTATAACTGTTGGACAGCTAACGTGCTGGTCACATATCTGTATAATAGATCAATTAACTAAAGTACCATTGACAGTGTAGGAGGTGGTGCGGGGTTGGGCAATTCTAATTGAAAATGACGACATGAAACAAAATGGTTATTGTGCAGGATGTATTCACTCATCGTCGGGTGTAATTACCGTGCACAGCAGTTCATTCAACTAGAAGCCATGATTCACTTCTGGAGTTGTTTGGGAAGTTAACTCATAGAAGATGTCAGAAACATGTTTTTTTACCAATATGAAAAGGAAAATAAAGTCTGGTTGTGTTTAAATCAGAACAGCGAAGAAGACCACAAGACAGTTGTTTCACTAAGAAAATGATATTCTGCTAGGAGGACACCCCCGCATCTCCATTCTGTTAATCCCTTTTTTTTTCTGTGTTGTTCCATGTGTCTGTACTATTTAATTTTTGTTTGTCTAGATTAATGTTAAATATGTTTTACAGCATCGTTAAAGGACGTCTTCTAAAGAACAAAGCAAAGCCATCTCATTGTGACAGTTTTATATATAAATTTATTTATAAACTGAGGTTGTCATTCATGTGCTGTTTACAGAAAGGCCCAGTGGTGAAGCTGATCCACTTAAAGAGCCAGACATCAGTGGCACTGCCTATCTACACCTCAGACCTGAAACACCTCAGCATGCTGCAGGCTGCAGAAGATGAGGTGAATACTTGAAAACAGTCTTGTATTTAAGAAGGATTTCTCCATACGCTTTGTAAAACTAACAGGCTTTTTTTTAAATAAATAAATTTAAGGGAGGTGCAAACAAAAAACAGACAAAGAAGATCAAGAAAGAGAGGAAAAAGCAAGCAGATACTACAGCAGAGATCAAGGAAGAGCTGAAGGAAAAGAAGGAGGAAGAGGACGAAGAAATCCCACAGCTGGTTCCCATAGAAACGCCCAGCAAAAAGCCTAAACTGGGGGTCAGTACCATTCATGGCTGCAACAAGTTTCAAGTTCTGGCTGCTTATAAATGTTTCAGCTTATGATTTCTAACAGTTTAGGCAGCTCTCATACCATTAATGGACCGATGTTGCACCTTTTCTCTCTTTTCTGTAGAAACCATCCAAAAAGAAGCAGCTGCAGAAAGCATCTAAACCTGCTGCAGCGAAGAAAGGAACAAAGGCTCAGAGCAGAGTGACAAAAAAGGCTGGAAAGATGGAGTCCAAAGTGAAAAGAAAAGGACCTAAAGTTAAATAATTCTTCTTGGAGCTCGTTTGGAGTCTCGACATGGACATCTAACACAGTTCAGAGTGCTCTGTGTATTCAGTCTGTTTTTGCTTTATAAACCATATTATAAAGTTTACTATGTAAAATTTCCTTGGCTGCATTTTCTTCTTTGAAAAGCGTCTTAGCAGGGAGCTGTTTATCTCAGTAGTCAGTAAGTGGAATTGATATTTGCGGTGCTGTTTAGAGTTTACGAATAAGCACTTAAAATAAGCTGTTATGCAGTGTGTCAACTCCCTGAAAGTTTTCAGGCTGAGGAAATATAACTAAAGGATTTAACGGTTTCTACCAGTTTACTTTGAAAAGACTTGATGGTGAGTGTTATTGACAGTCACACTGATCAAGTCAAATAATGCAGTGACCTGCTTTAACATCGACGTTATCACCCGCTTGAACATTGCTGCAGTTCAGGTAGGGACACTTCTGACCATAGTGGCCTCCTGCGTCTCATAAATTGATCAGGAATGACTTCAGAAACACAAAAAGCCTCCACATTCTTGTTTCATCCTTTTAACATTAGTTTTTTCTTTTTTTTATTTTAAACCTTTTGCAAACAAGTTCATTTCCCTTTTAAATGGTGCTGCACTTGTGGGATGAGCAGTAGATTTGGGTATGTAGGTTGTGTGCCTGAAAAACTTGCCAAACACTCAATGACACGCAAATTCCATTATGATGGAGCACACAATGCTGAATTGATAAAGATGTGGCTTAGAGATAATTACATAATGGCTTATGACAGCCTGCACACTTCATTTTTGATTTTTGAAGTCCCATTCAACTCACACCCAAGTAGGTTTATATTTTTAGGCTTCAACTAAACATTGGAATTAACTCATCATGCCTTTAAAATGGAATTCCCTTCCCCAAACATTTGGGACAACATCATTAACATTTCCCATTCCATCGTTATGATTGAATATGAGTTGTACTTTAGCAAGCAATAGCCTTGAAAACTGTTTGCACTCATTGAATGCAGCCATCAGATGTGTGCTTGCATAGCTGTCAGATGGATCAGGTAACAGGCCCATTGTTAGACTCTAGCTTGTGCAGCTGCTACCTGCATGTAATAATGCAAAGTGGACACAAGTGTATCCAATATGTGAGAAGTTGTCTCTTCATTATGTTTATGTCTGAGGATGTTGAGCATATTTTGCACACCTTTGTTTAACTCAAATATGGTCTTTCTGAATTTCAGTTGTAATGTGGTTGTTTTGAAAGTTAATGTAACGAGATCATCCAAAGTATGATGGCATTGTTGTCAACAAGAGGGCCGGGTCTGTGTGTTCATTCAAGCCCTCCCTCTGCTGTGTGGGTGCAGTGGGCCATCTGGAATTACAGCGTTCCCACAGGTTACTGGGCAGGAGTATAAGAGATGCATCATGCTCAATTTGTCATCATACAGAAGATGCAGCTCCTACATGCTGCATGTATCAGATCCACACAGACTGGTTGAGCATACAGGGAGAGCAGGAGATAGAACCAAGAAGAAATTTGGAGCTCTATTGGTGGAAAAAAAATAAAAATAATTGGCACAGTTTCTACCATGGAGACTATCAGAGAAACTTCCCCTTCAGATGGGAGTGAAAGCCTGTTTCCAGACCCTGAGTCTGCAGCTGCAATGGCCCCAGGCTGGACCTACTTCCACAAACCCATTACTTCGATAGTGATGGGAGCTTTGATGTCTGCCACAGGTGTGCTTCTCCTCCTCCTCCAGCCATCAGGGGTGACTGATGCATCCCGCTCCGTAGCCTCGGCCTGCCTGTCTATAGGGCTGATGTTTGTGGTGGTGGGGCTGGTGTGGATCCCCATTCTGAAAGAGAAGCACAGGCGGCAGCAATTCAGCCAGGGGGCTTGAAGAGAAGATGGGAATAACTTTTTAATGTGGAAATGGAAATGCTATTTTTGTCAGTGATGATGCAACTGAAACATCCAATACAGTCAGGCCGGTGTGGCGCTTCCTGATAACAGCTCGTGAACGCTGGACTTTGACCTGTGTCAGAGCCACTTGTTTTATGTGAGGACTCCACTTCATATTCCTGCAGTGCTCGCTTCTACTTCTACTTTGGGAGCTCTCCACTATCATCATGTCAACTGTACAGGAAGACCCAGCCACTGAGAAGAGGTATGGAGGAGTTGGTCGGTGCAAGTGCTCATTCTGGTTTGCTGTGGCCCACGACATACTCGGTGTCTTCATCATATTGGTGGGGGTGTTTGGAGGGCTGGTTGTCCACGACTTGTTTGTCTATTCCGGGGCCATTATCATCTTCCTCAGCCTGATCTGGTGGGTGTTCTGGTACTCGGGCAATATTGATGTGCCGCCCAATGAGCTGGAGGATGATGTGGGCCTGATCAAGGGGAAGAAAAGTGGACTCAGCCAGGTTGTGCGGCGGGTTTCTGACCGCCTTTCCAACGGGATCAGAAACTCTTTCAGAAAGAAAAGTCAGTCTGTCAGAGAGGAACCTGTAGGCGACAACAGACCTTCAACCAGTGGTATAGATGTGTCATTCTCCACTATTCAAGACAGCACCAATGCTTCCTCCTCAAAGTTTGTGCGGGAGACCTTGTCAGTATGAACTAACACATAACAGACTGTAAAAAACACCAAGAGACTCTAAACATGGATCTTTATTTTTGTTCCATTTAGAATTTATTGAAAGTGATGTACTGTTTGCTTCGCACTGGTAATGATTAGACAACATTGAAGTCTCATCTTGATAAGGTCCGCATGCTTGTATGTTGCTGATAAGAAATAAACTTTGCACACAATAACAATGTTTCACTGACACCTCTGTAGAGATTTAAAGGAAGACCATTGTAATTGTAAATGATAGAGTTATAATGAGAGAGGTGCAATGAAAAAAGAAGCATTGTTTGTGTATCTAAATAATTTGTAAGGAGCATATTTGTAGCTGCTAGGATTTGAAGTGTAGTGTGTGCTTGTGGCTGTGATCTGGAACAGTCTGTTTAAATGTAAATACTGAGGGAGTTGAAAGCAAAAAAAAATTATACCTTCTGGAGAGACTCAAACATCACATGAACAACAAAGATGCTGAAGATGGACTTCAAATGTCCTGCAAATCTGGATGTTTGCAAACATTCCTAAATTCCTCTTAAAATTTGAATCTGATCTATAGCTGCTGCAAATAGATATTTAATGTACCTTTCTAAACATTAGTCTTAGCAACATTTAACATAATGTAAGATATAGACTGTTAATAGCTTTCAAATCCATTATAATTTGTTGTTAAAATGCTTTTTTGGTCAATAATTACATCTGAAAGGGCGCTTCAAAAGTTTTTATGTCATTAAAATACCCTTTCATAAATCCAAAATGTGTGTATATTTATATATATATATATATAGATCAGGACAATCGGGAGCACATGGCAAGTTCTCCCGACGCTCCCTAAATGCCAGCTGATGGAGTTTCCTGCTCCCCGTTGTCATCCCTCCCTTCTTTTCCTGGCACAATTTTTTGATTAGTTGGTCTGGGGCTGTGGTAGTTTGGGATTTACGCTTTCATCCCTGCAGGACACTATATGACACCCTTGCTGAGTAACACAGCCTTTCCAGATGTGTATGGTGCCAGTTCCAGTACAATACCTTCAGAGATGCAAGTTGAAGTCTGATAATAAGCTGAATGGTCCCTCTCCTGTTAAATTTTATATAT
>JBAMHW010000024.1:18461252-18473016 GCA_037177495.1 Rhadinocentrus ornatus | reverse complement strand
TTCTTTCTTTCTTTCTTTCTTTCTTTCTTTCTTTCTTTCTTTCTTTCTTTCTTTCTTTCTTTCTTTCTTTCTTTCGCTCGCCCATCTTCCTGCTAAAGGCTTCCAGTTAGTTTGCCCAAAGTAAAGTCAGACCTTCTTTGTGAGGAACCTTTTGCTTGTTCAGAAAGTCAGATTTTTATCTCATCACTTTGAAGCTAAAAAGCATCATGCCTGATGCTGAATTTTGTTCTGAGGATGGAGGGAATTGTCATTTTAATCTTCCTGAAGTCCATTCACAGTGAAGCTGAGGTATAAATGTACAAAGTTTTCCTGGCCTCATAAACGCCTCCACCATTTCTGTTACATAACAAACTGAGGAAAGAGATGCCAGAAAACTGTTTAAGCATCTTCTTCCAGTCTTCTTCTGCTTTGCCGGCATCAGTTATTTCATTTATTTCATTCGGACTCCAAGGCAGCTGCTATAAGAAGGCCATAGCTGCTGATGTTTCTCTTTCCTAAAAAGAACGGGATTAACCATAAATCTAACAAGCAAATTTAGATGTGAGAGTTTGGTAAGCCAGGGTTAATAAGGGTGTCCAAACATTTGCAAATTCAGGAAAGAAAAATGTAGGAAATGCTGGTATGTTTTTTTTTGTTTGTTTTTGTACAGTTGGTTAGCAAAGAAAAAACATTTTACTACAAAATAATCTAAACTATCACTGTGTTTAAAGACTGAAGTAGCTGCTGAACTAACATGGCAAGATAAATGCAATTTGTCAACAGCCCATTAGCCTCGGGCACATGAGAGGACCGGATTCAAATGCAATGCCGTCTTCCCCTACCTCATATCTGCAAACAACCAATTACAACACTGATAGTTATCTGGCAAAGTTTGCAGTTTGCTCTAATAAACTCTAATTTATAGGCAAGAGATCTCATTTATGGTGGAAGCTTTGAGAGAATCTATGACAAACAGGTTTGAGTTTAATGTACAGTTGCACTAGTTTTAGTTTTTAGGTTGAAGGTGTTTCTAGGTGGGGCTGGTGGCTACGAAATGATTAAAGTGGCATTAAAAAAATTAAAACAAATAAACTACAATAAATGAGTATCTCTTTAAAGAAATATATAAATAAATGAAGAATAAGGACAATTGGTAAAACCTGAGATTATTTTATATATTTTGTGTATTTTAAACTATTTTTATGTTTATGTTTATGTTTTTATGTTATGTTTTATGTTTACATTTTTTCTCATACTATTTCTTATTTGTATAATTTCATTAATATTTTCGCTTCAGATTTTGTTCTGAGCCAATCAGATTTGAGCCCCTGCTGGGTTCCGCCCCCTTTTGCTCAGAACCAATCAGGTTTGAGCCTGAGCTGTCTACTTCCACTAAATGAACTGAACCTGGTTTTACTGACAATTTGAATGATGGTTTAGTGCTACACAGTTATTATGTTACGAGCTGCATCTATTTGAATATCTGTGGTCAAAGATGCTGCACCTTTTTATGGTTGTTAGCTTCTTTTTTAGCCTGTTTGTAGTGCCTTTTATTTGCTCTGTGGATCCACAAATGTAAAGAGAAGAGTTTTTCAGTCAACAGAGCTGGGTAAAAGCTAAAAATGCCTAGAACAACCTCTTGCCTGTAATTAAAGCAGCCTTGTTGCTGCTGATTGTGCCTCATACCTGCTGCAGCTGCTTCACTGTTTTACACATAATCACAGTAATTATTGCTACCCCACTTTACACAAAAAGGAAACTGAACTAAATTGGTGCCTAAATCAGTGTTAAGAGGGCATATCAACTTTTAATCCACTTGAGATTTTAAGAATTGGAGGATTCATGTCAGAAAAATGTAGGAAACGTTGCCCTATTCATGTTGATAGTGTTCCACTTCCTTCCCTACACCATAAATACTCACAGTTCTGTCCCAATAATTAACCACCTGCAGTTTCCCTGAAAGTGGACTGCGTCACCTCAGCTTCCATGGTATATTGGCCGTAAGCCTGAAGTCTTCAGTCAATCCTTGAGCCTTTTAGATGAACCATTAGTCATCTCTCAGCAGTCTAAACAGAAAGCCCCAGCAAGTCTGTGCTCACATAGTAGCCTCCTACTGGAAGTCAAGCCACCATCTAGGATTGATCCGAGTGACTCATGTTGAGGGATTGCTAAAGCTGATTGGGTATTTTTTTTTTTTTTGGAGAGGATAGCAGCAGCTGTTTTAGCTTTTTTTTTAATACAGGATGCTGTTTGTGTTCACACCTTAACAGAGTGTAAATGAAAGTACTAGTAATGAGTGTACAGGCAGCGAAGCATTGGTTTGCTAGTGGCCGTGGCAAATAGCGCACTTTTCTGCACAACCACACAGACAGTCTGCTCTGTAGTCTGCTGCTAATTCTCAAGTGCTGCTTTCCTTCTTCACCAAATCTATCTCGATCAATAGTGGCTATAAATACTCCTAAAGGAGCTGTGAGCTACTAAACGAGGGCTGAAAGCTGTCAGCATCATTCAGTGAAAGAGACTACCGGCAGCGACTAGTGCCACAATCCTTTGTGATTTAGTTTTTTTCCCCCCAGAACAGGTAAAATAGAAGCCAGTTTTCAACACCTGAGTGGGCTGTTGGCTTACTTGTTGACTGACAACAAGTTGAGGAATTCAGTCGCTGTGGGGTTTAATTGAGACGCGTCGACAACGTGGTCCAACTTTGACAGGAATCACGCTGCAGCCAGCAGCGAGGCTCGGGTTAAATGTTTATCTCCAGCACCAGATGGTCGTGTTGTTCGAGGAAGATGCCACCAGTCATCTGCTTATTTTAGAGCCTCTCCTTGTGATAGCAGAGAAGCTAAACCCAAGGAAGTGGCATACAAATACAAGGCGAACATGTGTGTGTGTATGTGTGTGTGTATGTGTGTGTGTGTGTGTGTGTGTGTGTCCTGAGCCTGATTGTGTGCGGGGGTGGCAGAGGATGAGCGAGCCGCCATAGATAGATTCCGGCTGACGCAGATGGGAGCAGGCTAAAATGAGCCGCTGCTCACTTACTGACTTACTCACACACAAAACTCTGATATACAGGACCCTTACTCACCTTCAAATCCAAATATAACATGAAAATATACGGCCCCTACTCATTACTCACACACTGACATAGAACAGCCCACAAGTTCCCAAAAACTGATCTCGCAACCAATTCCACCAAGAAGTTGTGCCTGTTGTCAACATCCTGCTATGGATTGTATATAAGAAAGTATCATTACCAACTATCAATATGTAAACTGCTGTTTTGAAGCCTTGAGTTAGGCATTTTCTTGCCATCTTCTTGGTCTTTTACTTAGTTTTTACCAAATAAGAGTTATTACCTGGGCAAGAGGATCAAAATGTATGTCTTGTAGGCCTAAAACCTGTTTTATTATGGAATTATTTTCAGGACGACCAACACCCTGATGAGACAGAGTGAATTTGTCACAGTTAATCTGATTATCATGTTTGTTCTGGCAGGACCATTCACTGCACACTATGGTGATAAACAGAATGAGACAAAGAGGTAACTGTGTTGCTTTTTTTTTCTTCTTCATTAGTACCAGCAGTGTCAAGTGCAGTGAACAAAGAGAACCAATATTATTATTATAATGAATAAAAAAAACACCCATCGTTGTGTGATCGCCATATGCCTTCAAGACAGTCATGTAATCTCAGACTAACTACATGATTTTGAAGACTGGGCTCTGTGGGGGAACAGACCATCTGTTGCAAGACTTTTTGTTCTTTTGTTGCCGAAGATGTTTTTGTGGCTCTGGCTGTATGTTTGAGGTTGATCAGAAAATTTTCTTTTAAATTTCTGATGGATAACAATCTTATCTGTTCAATTCAAACTTTATTTGTACGGCATATAATCTTGATAAAATGATCCCATGGCAATTTCAAAGATAAACTACAGTCCAGGGATAATCGAATTCAGTCCAATTTGTTCTATTTGTAATGCAGTTACATAGAATTCATTCAATGACCTACATTAGTCCAATTCCTTAAAATGCCCAGCTAAGGAAACCATCAGATTGTGTAGTCCCTATCCTGAGCATGCATGGAGTGGTGGGTAATAGTGGAGGGGAAGAACTCCCTTTTATCAGGAAGGAAAGCCTCCAGCAGAACCAGACTCAGGATGGCAGCCTTCTGCCTTTGCCAGTTTGTGATTAGAGAGGACAGAATCGAGGGGGACACAATAGAGGGATCAATAAGTATCATAACTGTAGTCCAGAGATACCTGCTGAGAAAAAAATGCAAGTTATTGTCACGTAATTATCAGGACTACGCATCTTTACTAGTCTCACGACTCGATTAGATTACCATTATCTTGTTAACGATTTAATTCAATTTGATTTCATGATGCATCACTATGTGTTGCATCCTTATTACTGCAAATTACTACTTTTTTCATGAATGAGCATAAGTGTTCAGATAATTTTGAATTTCCTTTGCAATTATTATTGTATTTGTATTTTGTATTTGTATTATTATTAGAAAATTAATCTGAATGTCCTGAATAAGACGAAGCATCATAAACATGTGAACAGTGACGTTTTTTTCAACTTGAGAACTTTATTGTTCCACTGCTGGAAAATCAAGAAACTTTGTTACTATACATTAATTATAATCTATTATGTTTTGCCGCTGCATCGATGCAGAATTGTATACGTCCGCATCACGATGCATCGTAGAAATTATTCAATTCAACACCCCTAAAACTCATACATTGAGAATAAAGAGACTAGGGTGGTGCTCAGTACATCATGAGATGTCTCCCAGCAGTCTAAGGGCTGGGATATACTTTCTATGAATGCAAGCGTACACGTCAAGTTCCACTACATTTGTGTATATACGTGCTGCAAACAATGGTAGCACGGCATGGCCAAAACACTCAGTACTGGAGGTCACCACAAGGGGCAGTACACACTGGATTCTGATATAGTGAAAAGGTCAATCTGGCTACATAACTAAAGGGATGGCAAAGGCATGACTAAGCCAGTCCCAAAGATAAGCTTTATCAAAAAGGAAAGTTTGAAGCTTAATCTTGAGGTGGATTTATGTTTGCGCATCATCTGCGTCCGCGTCACCCGCGTAGGCTCTGCAGAGCTCCGCAGAGGCTCAACGCGCACCTCTTCCAGACCTGACGTGTAATCCTGCTATGCAGACGGTTGACGCGGAAGTACCCCTTTGTTGCCGGATATCTGGATCTTTTTGGCTGAATTTGTGTGGTAACCACCGTTTCTAAAAACAATAACCAGTGGACCAAGTTGATGAGAGGCCGATCATTTATTCATTTTTTTTCCACAAACTAATAAAGACACTTAACCATTGTTGGTTTAAAACAAAAAATACCTACCGAACTGAAGTTAATCATTATAATAACTCCGACCTGGTGAGTTTACCGGCCGATACCACCCCTGCTGCCACCTTTAGATTAGAAGGAGAAACTGCAACATGACACCAAAACGACGCGCACCCCCTACGCTCGAATGCAAAAGCAAACTCACCAGCGTCAGCTACGCTGTAGCTGGCTGCACACAGACACCGCACAAGCATAAATCTGCCTTTAGAGGCTACAGAGGGTGTATGCTTCCCGTATACAAACTGGGAGTTTGTTCCGCAGAGATGGGTCTGATAACTAAATGTTTTGGCTCCTATTCTACTTTTAGAACCTCTAGGAACCACAAGTAAACCTGTAGTCTGAGAGTTTAGTTCTTTGCTGGGAGAGAGAAGATTTTACAGAGCTTGGCCACTATGAGTTTTAGATGGGAGTAGAAGGATTTTAAACTCTGTTTTGGATTTGACAGGAAACCACTAAAGAGACGCTAAAAATGTCTCCTGTTTATTTAGTCATTTTGCAAGTATTGAGATTTCCTTAAATCCGCAAGATGTATACAAACTGAAATGAGATAAAACAATGAGATCTGCATTGAGAGCAGCAAGTAGCTGCGTGCCAGTTCGTATTGTGGAATTGTTGAAGGTGCAAAAAAAGAAAGCTTGTGCTATGTGGATAGAACAGATACAGAGTGAAACCGTGTTAGCCTTTGTAGTCCTGGGGTCTCATTTAGAAAAACATTGCGTGGGATCCAAGTACATTAACTGTACAGACACAGGTGGAAAATTGCTGTGCACCAGAAGTTGGTAAGGTTTACAAAACCATGCACATCTTAAGGCAATAGTGGAGGCAGGCGAGAAAAAGACAAGGCAAAAAGCCTTTGTTCCATTTATGTAATCCTATAGTGGTATAGCTACATCCATCATGTTGTATTACACAGAAGTATCATAGCAGAATTTATTTCACTGACGTCAAGGTGATCACAACAATGTCATTTAAAAACTATTTTCAAATTATTTCACATTTATTTGTAGATTTTTTGATAGAAGCATCATGACATGGGACTTATTGGTTGTGCAGGAGCCGTTATTTCCTTTATTTCCAGACTGGTTCTTCACACACTTAGCATACTGTATGTGCAGGTGTTGAAGATGTGCTGCATGAGGCGTCTGCAGCAGGTACAGTGTGTGTCCTCTCACTGCACCTGACAGCACAGACTGTGAATGTGTTCAGTCACAAAAAAAAAAAAAAAAGATAGACATTTTATTGATATATGTATTGCATGTTATGTCTGTTCTCTGCTGCACCAATTATGGGTCATTGTCTGGCTGGGATTGGCTGCACTTTGCCACACCTTCGCCTGCTCCCTGGTTTCCTGCCCTCTGGACCAGTTGCTGCTGCTGAGGCCTCGCTACACAGAAGGGCGCAGCATTTCTATCATTCATTGGCTGCTGTGGTCTTTGTTTGACAGCTTGCCTACTAGTTGAGACTCTGGTGATTTGTGAAGATATTGAATTGTGTCTGACCCCTTAAGTCTAGTGTGGAGCCTTTAAGACTTTTTGGTTTAGTAATTTTTCATTTTAATTGTTTTGTACATTGGCTCAGTTAGGACTGTGAACCTTTTGCAGTTTTCTTTCTTTTGTTAGATCATTATTTAGCCGTGCTGCTTCTAGTTGTTTTTCTTTGGGAATCAGTCAGGTATTTATTTTTTTTGTTCGTGCTGCTTTGAATGCTAATTAGTTAGACTGGTTGTTTTCTATTTATTTAATCTGTTCTGTTTTATTTGGTTCTTTGATTTGAACAGCACCACCTCCCCATCCCTTCTGTGTATATCTGTTTCTTTGAATACACCAGCCACTTGGGACAATAAATTCCCTAATTCTCTGCATTTGATTGGGGCCCTGCTGCAAAGGTATCTTATGTAACGTCCTCTTTCTCTAGCCGAGCTGGATCATAACAAGCATCAGAAGATATCATTAGAGTCTTTCAGTGCCCTAAGTTCTTTAATGTTATGTTCATTAGGTGGTTCAGCCTATTTTTTATATATATCTTTGTTTTAAATCAATAAATTATACAACAAAATTTCAGTAAATTAAAATTAATGAAGTTTCATTAACACTAGAACGACCGGGAAATTTTGTCTGGGCGTGGTCTCGTGGGGGGGCTATTAACACCCAGTCCTCTGCCTGTTCTTATGTAAAGTTACTGACATGAAGAATTTACACAATTTGCATTTGGCTTATTAGGCCACCCAGATCAACCTCCCCACCCCCAGTTAGAAAGTTTCTAACTTTCAGATTAGTTGTTTGCTGATCGTCTGAGTGTACTGAATGAATTGTATGTAATAAAATATAATCTTGAACACTATCAGATCTCTAGACCGGCATATAACGTCACCACCAGCAATCAGCTGATAGACGGCAGCGAAAAATGACATCTGGTTTTACAGATCTGGAAAATCAAATAAAATCATTTCGAGAAAGTAAAAGCTCCATTTAGCTCCATACTGTCTACTTTCATCTAATAAAGTCTCGGGCTTCAAGCTGTGGCGGACACGAGCGCAACAGACATGAGTGCGTTGCAAGCAAGAAGAATATGAACAATCTGAATTTGGGCATATTTATGCCAGAGCAGCAACAAGACCTGCTACATGAACGGGGCAAATGGGAGCCGCATACAAGCCGCATCTTGTTTCTTATTTGGGACATTAGTGAAGCCCAGGCGGACCCAACGCCGACTTCTGCCCGGCAAACCAAACTCATTTCAGTATGATAATCGTCACCGGTGGACCACCGCTTCTCCTGATGTTGACAACCGCGGGGCGGTGTTCACATCTGACAGTGCTTTGCTGACAGTGTATGCACCCAAAAAGAAAAAAATTCTGTCTGTATTCTCTGCACCTAAACCAGAAAATGGAGATTGAAGAAACACAAAAGAAAAAAACAAACAAAAAAAACACCGTTACCGACTACAACCACCTGAAGTTGGTGTTGACATTATGGA
Source organism: Rhadinocentrus ornatus (assembly GCA_037177495.1). Lineage (NCBI taxonomy): Eukaryota > Metazoa > Chordata > Actinopteri > Atheriniformes > Melanotaeniidae > Rhadinocentrus > Rhadinocentrus ornatus. The sequence continues at coordinate 18,464,678 of JBAMHW010000024.1, read as the reverse complement.
CCAGAAAGCATACACAGTGCTGCAGGAACACGGAGGCGACCCATTGCTGTGTTTTACAGCATGCTCGATCTGGCAGCGATGAACCTGCATGTGTTGTACAAAGCATGTACACCACATAGCCGAACACCTGGACTCTACCATTATCATCAGAGAACTCATCCTCTCTTGTTTGAGGACTTTGTGTTTATTCTAAACTCACTCCAAATAACAAATTGTAATCCACAATCACTGTCAAATAAAAAAAAAAAAGAACTTATTTACTCAAATGTTTTATTCAGATATGTTTCAGTGCATTGTGATGAAAAATATAAAAACATATATATGAAAAATGACACAGTAACTTCTCTTTCCGCGAGATCTTTACAGTTACTGTAAACTCCTTCCGCTTCCTGGGCATCACCATCACCCAGGACATCAAGTGGGAGTTGACCATCTGCTCCCTCATCAAGGCTCAGCAGAGGGTGATTTTCCTGCGGCAGCTGAGGAAAATCAAGCTGCCTGCTAAGATGTTGGTGCAGTTCTACATGGCCATCATCAAGTCCATCCTCACCACCTCCATCATCATGTGGTACCTGGAGCCACTGCCAGGGATAAGCACAGACTGCAACGCGTTGCGCGTGCCGACGAGAAGGTGATTGGCTGCAGGCTCCCATCTCTCCAGGACCTGTATGTCTCCAGGACCCTGGGGCGTGCAGGTCTGATCGCAGCTGACCCTTTTCTTCCTGGACACGATCTGTTTGTCCCTCTCCCCTCAGGCAGGAGGCCACGGTCTATTCAGACCAGAACCTCCCGCCATATGGACAGCTTCTTCCCCTCTGCCATCAGACTCATGAACAATCGGCTACTCAGTATCGGACTCATGGACACGATTAATATCTGCCATTTGTGCTATGTGGTTCATCCCACACTCATCGCTGCTAGACATTAACATTAAAGCCGCATTGTGTAAGAATTACTCCCATCTAGTGGTGAGCTAATATATTACAAGCCGTGAGTAGTGCTCTACTGCAGCCTCACCGTTGAAGAGCCATAGTACGACTTCGGAAGCTGCGGAGATTCATAAATGTGAAGTCCGAATGTCCCTTCAGGTGATGAAGTGCCTAGATTGTTTTCCACTTGCAAGTAATTTGTTCCACTGTAGAATGATGGACTCCAAATTGTTTGGAAATGGCCTTACAATCCTTTCCAGAGTGCCATGTGTAATGTGGTATTGTTCATTTGAGGTTGTATTTACTATATTTTAAGACCTGGTAAAGATAATTCTGCAAATTTGTTACCTTTGGCATCCCCTAGTGAAGGCCAATTTGCCATATATCTTGCATCCTCTCTCTTCTCTGAGCTTTCTCGAGCCAGTAAAAGTCAGTCCACAGTTGACTCTTGACACTTTATTTCTCTTCTTCGCTTTCTCTGATAATGAATTTAATTTCTTTGCTTAATTGGCCATGATGTGCATCCAGAGCTGTTGATATCCAGATGTTGGTGTGTGGTGCTGTAAAGCAAAATGCAGCCGTCATGTAATGCTCTGTTCTTGACAACAGGGTTTGTTGTGAACTAAGGTTTGTCAGCCTCAGGATGCTGCAAGGCAATGATGACTCCAAAAATGTGCTTAATGAATGCTAGCGTGCCATCGGAATTAGTCAGAAGCACAGAGTTTAATGTCAGAAACTCATGTAGTATTGCTTTAAAGGTGGATGTACTTTCTTTTTCACACGTCTGCATAAGAAGGCAAAAAATGTAATTTTAAAAGCCAAGCAAAACATGAAACTTCCATTACTCCACTTACCAGACCCCTGCAGGGATAGTCCTGCCTACAGCACCATATGTTTTTAATTACAATAGACCCACAAATGAATTAAAAACTATACAAGAAGCTGTGTGGAGCAATCTTTTACTGAGTAGAAGCCTATTTTGCATTTCATAGAGAAGACAAGGTTTAAAACATACAAGTAAGCCTGCTGCTGATGCAATACACATTCTCACTGATGGTTATTTCACCGTTGGTGGGAGTAGCTGGGAAAATTAACAGGAAGAAGAGAGAGGCTGCTGTCTAGCAGATGTTAACAATGCAAAATCTACAATCTTGCAAAAAATAGACATAATGAGTGTTTTATTGTAAAGGAAACCCATACTCCCGTTATGTTTTTTGACCACTCAAAGCATTTTTACACTGCAAGTCACATTCATCCATTCACGCTCACACTCATATAGCACTTACCTACACATACAGCTCTGAGGAATTATCTATCAAGTGTTTTTCCCTATCACACACATTCACACTCCGATGAGGACATTGGAGGCAATGTGGGGTTCAGTTTAACTGAAAGGATTCTGTTTTATCATATGCAAACGGCCGGAATCTTCTGCCTGTCTTCTGCATCCTTTACATGTGTATTTTTGTCCTTTTTCTGAAAGCTTGCAGATGCATACCCAGATGTAGCAAACAGAGCAGTACCACTGGGACCTGCGGGGGCAGTGTTGTAACAGGTATAGCTCATGTGGTAACATAAAAAGGAATAGAGAAGAGGAAGCTGCAATGTATTAAATGGCCACACAGATCACCTCCAGCTACTGCGCAGCCTGTCTTTTCTGTCTCTTTCTAAAAATGTATTATCACGACCGCGTCCACCGTTAACATGTTTACTTTTGTCTGAAACTGACGTCAGAACCTGCAAGTGAACTCTAAAATCTACACTGCCCTCTTGTGGATGTATTGCCTATCACCCTTGCCAGCGTAAACAACACATGGGAATATTTGAGTAGGGACTAGTGTTGTCAAAAACTAAATTCCCAGATACTAATTGATTCTAAAATTTTATATCTAGTTAGATATAAATTAGCACGGGTATTGATAATAAAATGCCACTTTGTCGTCTGCTGGTTTACGAAAAAAAAAAAAAAAGGCGCCTCTGTCCATTTTATACAGGTACTGCAGTGGGCAGCCCCACCCTACAGCTTCTCTTTGGAGGACCCATTGTTTGCAGCGTTGCCAACTTAGCAACTTGTCGCTTTAATTAGCAGTTTTTAGACTTTTTAGCAGCACTTTAAAGTAAAAAAAAAAAAAAGCGACTAGCAACCAATTTGGAAACTTTTTCTGGTGTTACTGGAGACTTTGAGACTGATGTGAAAACACTTTGTCGCAGATTATATTGCAGGCCCCTCCCCTCCCCCGCTCAGAAGCCCTCACAAGTGGCTCGTCTTCGAGCTGCAGGAAGAGCAGGAGACGTTAAAAAATGAATTGTACAACGCTGCTGCTGGCTGATCAAACCTTGGCTTACAGTCAGATATTCATGTCCTTTACTGTAGACTGTTTACAAAAACATTTAAAAAGATAATCTTTTTTTATGTTTTTAATTAGTCAGTCAGTCAGTCATTTTCTGTACCGCTTGTTCCCATTAGGGGTCGCGGGGTGAGCTGGAGCCTATCCCA
>JBAMHW010000024.1:18440917-18451046 GCA_037177495.1 Rhadinocentrus ornatus | reverse complement strand
TGCTGATATTCATCAGTTATTGTTCCTTCTGTGTTTAGAAGGAAGCAGCTTCACAGCTTTAAATTCATCCTGCTGACCTTTTACTTTTTAGTTAGTAAATCCTGAACATTTAATTTTTCTTTGTCATAAATGTTTGATTTTATATATATTAAGAAATATTTTAACTGTTTGTGTTTAAAGAACAAACTGCTGCTAAACCTGTTTGTGTTTAGTGCAGGGGTCTGCATCATTTACAATCCAAAGAACCATTTTTCCCTCAGCCAGCTAAATAAAACTTAATATAAAAGTAATAAGGCAACTTAATTTAAATTTTTTTTTGATAAAGACCCACCATAGGATATTTGTTATTCTTGAAGAACCACATTTTTATTTCCATTTTTTGGTTTTAAAGTAAAGAACAACATAAACCTTTTTATAAAAAGAGGACAGACAGACTTTCTTTTAAGGGATGTAGATATTTGTGGAAAATAATGTAAAGTAAAAAATAAAAAAAAGTCCATAGTTTTCAGCCTAATGACAAGAAAAATAGATTTAAAAAAATATCTTAGCCACGTATTTAGAGGCATTGTGGAAGGTCTGGAGAAACACTTGCGGCTCCAGAGTCGCAGTTTGGAGACACTGATTTAGTGTTTGTAAACCAGAATTTACTGCATTTTCTTTATATAGCCATAGGCCTTTTTTTTTTAAGGAAAAAGACATTTTGCGCGTAACATTGCAAATAATTACGGTTAAAAAATTTTGATAGTTACCCACCACTAATTAAAACACATTTGTATGTGAACAGATTATATCTGACTTTAAAAAAACAAACAAACAAAACAAAAAAAAACAATAAAAAAAAGATATAGATTTGGCACAAAAAGTAAAGACTTTTGTGTTTAGTGGAGTTTGTCCTTGTTGCGATTGCAATTTAACAATTCATTCATTTACCAAATGGGTCACCATACACAGCCACAACCTGACACATAATCATCATGCTCATCCCCAGTTGAATGGAGTTGAGGTCAAGACTACAGGTAGACCTATTCATCCTCTCCCAAATCCTGGAGGTTAGGCTTAGAGTTTGGTCCTAGACTGTGAAGTGATAGGATGGTCACTGGTTGCGCTATCTTATCTCAATATGTTGCTATTGTAATATAGATGGTGCCCCACACCATCACACTGCTTCCACCAAAAACTATTATCCTATCAGTGCAGCAATCATCTTAGCATTTTCTGCATCTTCTCCCCACTTTACCCCATCATCCAACCGACCTCTATCTCACAGTCCATGCTCACAACCACAGCCAGTTAAGCACATGATACCTGGGGAGTCAGTAGCAGAATAAGCTCTTCCGCATTGGCAGAGAGGATTTGCCCATTTTTTTTTACCAACACAACCCACATATTTAACTCTGCTGCTCATTCTACAAATAATTTTTCCTTACAAATGTGGTGCCATTGAAAAGTAAATCAAACAGGTAGTATATTGTTATATTGTTATAACAAATAAATGATTGGCCAAAACACAGATATCCTTACTTTTTGTGCTTTTTGTTTACAAAGAAGTACAACCAGCTGGAATTTGTAGATTCCCAGAAAGACAGAGACTAAAAATGTATATTTGTTGTTATATTATGTTCTTAAAATCAAAAATAAACATGACTTTTACCAACAGTTTAAAAAGTTTAGATAAGAAATAACTTTTAGAGAAAATATTTTATTTTATCCATCAAGAGTTAAATTTGTTGGTTTTCTACATTACAGTCATACTTGTGTGATACTACGAACGGTAAATAATTCAGTATAGACTCTACAGCAGATCAGTTTCTGTGCCATCCCAATGACCGTTATGATCTCAGCCCAATAAAAATGACCACCCCTAAAACATTTTCTGGCTCTGCCAGGAATTTTTAGAGTATTTTTCCTCCAGAAGTTATTCTGTGCTTTGCTTAATTTCAAGACTCCCATCTAAAAGCCTTCTGGACGACACTCTGCCACCTGTTTGCTTCCCGCTTGGATTCACATGCAGAAGTTAATTACAGGTTTTCTACGTTATTTTGAATATTCAGAGCTCATTTTATCCACACAGCTGCTTTTGATGAACCCAGTCTTAGCATTTTATTCCTGTGTAATCTTCAAGTCACATCTCTGTGAACATATCTCAGTCTGACCATCTGGATTACGTTCCAAGAGTTGTTTTTTTCATCGCTCCTCAGGTGGCAAGATGTCACAGCAAGATTCACACCATCTCTCTCCACCGCATGCTGTCATAAAACAGAGTAAACATCATCCTCTCAGTGTCTGACTGCAGCTTTTGCTGTTGTTAGAGAATTTGCTCTTTGATAAGGTGTTCATTGTAAAGTCTTTACTGTAACCTGGGGATTAGACTTCAATGCACAAATCTGGTACAGTATGCTGTGAATTAGAGAAAAGATCTGACTTAGAAAATCAGAAATGCTTGGAAGTAAACTGGGTATATCTATTTGTACAGGGAGAATGAGGTCCTGAAGGTCCAGTTGAAGAAGTATGTGGGTGCTGTGCAGATGCTGAAGAGAGAGGGAGGCCAGGGCAACGACGGTAAGAGACACTTTCTCTTTATTACAAGTTAGTATGCCAGTACATCTGTCTTGCTCACAAACAAACACCCAAGGAGTCAAAAGCAGAAAAATCCGATCATTATTTTGTTCAAATGACAAACTTTTTTTAACCAACAGTTTTTATGACAGCATTTCAAACACACTCTGCCTGTTTACTTTTTCTGTCTCTCTGTTTTCACTCATCCTTCATTGTAGTTTTCAGATTTCATGACTTTGACTTTGTTTTCCCGTTGCCAGAGGATGTAAGCAGTGCTCTGTGTAAAGACTTTCAAGATAAGCTGCTGCTGTTTAAAAGGAAAATAAAACGAATATGGCAGATTATAGAGGACCACATAATAGTTAATTGCATTTTGGGAGGCTAGAGGAGAGAGTGCTTATCTCTGACGCTTAAAGAGTTTATGTATTTGAGAGGCTTTTTGTATGTTTTTGTCAGACAGAGGTAATGAGATTCGTGGACTTTTGTGTTGTTAATCCATTTACATTTTTTTTAGTCTCTAAACTTTTCAGTAATGCAACACTATGTGCTTCTACTAGTATTTTAAAAGAAACACTTTTTACTGTCCTCATTTTCTATCTTTACTATAATAAAGCTAATATCTGCAATGGGCACAAGAAAATTCCAGCAGGACCAGCATGATCAACAAATTTAAACAAAGTTATTATGCACTTACAGACTTCAGAATTCTTCATAGTTATTACTATTGGAGGCAGTACCCTTCTGTTTTGCTTAACTAAACAGAACACAACAGTAACAGAGTAAAAGTGAATCTGATGGGCAAGTATCAAGTATTATGGAAGAATTGCAGTTGTCTACCAACCAGTGTATGGATGTTATATCACTTCCTGTCTGCAGTATGAATGCAACCAGAGAACGTTCATAAAGGTTTGTTGTCCTTACTGGAGCTATCTAGACCCTGAACCCTCAGAGATCCTCTGGAGCTGTTTGGTACAGCAGGGTTTCCGGCTAACACAGTGGCGTCGTCTGGCCTGGGCATTCCCAGCTCGAGCCCCGAACATTTCAAATCCAGCCCGAATGTTTTTTTCACCCCAGAAGGAATAAGTTTAAATAAACTGAGCCGCCTTATAACGTTAAAGAAGATGGTAGTTTTGTAATTTCCAGGCTTCGGTAAACGCAACACATGTGCAACAATATGACCAACGCAGAGGACCTTTATGGAAGCGGGGAATCCTCCGTGTTTTATTGGCTGACAGCCCGACGTTTTATCCCTAATCCGAACTCCGATGTTATTTTGAGCGGTCAAAAATGAACATCAGACGTTGTTTTATTTAAAGAAGAGAGACAACTCTTCAGTTGACGTGGCTGCCAATGGGCAGCAAGAAAAAAATTTGAGGTGCACCATAATATTTACATTATTACTCTCAGCACCACATTTGCGGATATACCCACATACATTGATGGTTATTTAAATTATTGTAAACAAGAATGAGGTTTAGTCAGATATTTCTTTATTTGAAGCACAGCTAGCTTTACTGAGCTGAATGAAACTATAAACATTTCAAACTCTAAAATGGTTCATAAGACTGTGCTGCTTTGGGAAAGGACCCTCCCCCGGTTTCATGTTGAATCCATACTTGGACTTAAAGTTTGTTAAAGGCAGCTTCTTAAAAAAAAAAAAGAGGTAATTTTGGGTTTCATGTTCTCGCTGCAGGCAGGCAGAAGAAAGAGCTTGTGCTATTGCATGTGTGTTGCATATACAGGAGCAGCCTATTTGACCAGGTAGAAGTTGTAATGGACTTAACTGCAGGCTCTGGAGGGAATTCAGCATCTGTGCAGCTAACAAACATGTAAAAGCGAGTGAGACAGAAAATATGAATGGCATTACCCTGCTTATGTAATGACATGTGGTGTGAATGCATATGAATAAAGCTAAACGTGCATTGGTGTACACTTTCATATTAACAGCTTTATCAAAGTCTGTATCTTGGTTTAGGTCAATCAATTCAGAAAATATCACTAGGAAGGATGTTTTTAGCCACATGTTCTTCTTAAGTTAATCTTTTCAATGCAATACAGATCTTTCTAACCTGAATAATACAGAACTGTCTTTGCTCTTACTCTTATTGTCATCTTACTATATGATGTTTATGTTTATATGAGCTGTATTTCCACTGTTATACAACTTTATTGTTATTATCCTGCTGCTGGAACTCAGTTTTTCTCATGGGATCATCCTTCATCATGCAAATGCACCACTCGTATCCAAACATCCGTCCTTTCCCACACAACAGATGAAAGAAAGCTAAATCACCCTGGGACTGGAAAACATTTATGATACATGTCACCAAAAAAGAGAGAAAGAAATAATTTTGAATTTAATTATTGAGAGGATTTCAAAGAGTCAAATAATATCAGTAGCGTTGACAGCCGCACAGACCTGTGCAGGTTGGACCGACATCAGCATCATGTTTAAAACATCACAACTGCTTCACGTTTCATTTCTCCGGCTCCTGGCAATTACTGCGTTGAACCTGTCAGATGGGGCTCCTGGTGTGCTGGAACAACCAGGAAAGGAAAGGACTGGAGAGGAAAAGTGTTTTTGCCCTTATAAATGAAAACATACATGTGTTATTAGGAAAGTCGCTGTCTCTGAGCCCAATACCCAAAACAGTCTTTGACAAATCTGTTCAGGTTTGTCATCTGGCTTTTCTCTCGAGTTTGTTTTTGACTCCTGTTTGTTTTCTTGTGCTTTTTTATTTTACCGCAGTTATTGTTGAGTTTTCATTCTCTCATCATTTGTACCTTTTCTGTCTTTTTCCCCCTCTTTTCCTTCCCCGCTCTTGTTATTACCCTCTTTCTATGCACGCTCCCGTCGTCCCGACGGGCGTAGTAATTCCCTCTCCTCTGCGGCGTCTAAATGATTTCATCCTCCCTTGCCCCTGTCTTCTGCTAATGATGTGCCTCGTTCCATCATACTTTGATGTTGACTACCACAGCATGTGTGTGTGTGTTGGGAGGGGAAATAGTGAAAAAAAATGTGTGAGCTGCTGAGGGGTGAGCAAAAACATCTTTTGGGGAAGAATAAAGGAGAGATGGGGGGTTGAGGTGAATTGATGCACAAGCACTCCCTTTTCATGTGCTGTCAGCATGCTTCCTCACAATCGGAGCGCTGGCTTTTTTGAAACCCCTCCTGTCTAATGATTGCGCTGCAGATGTGATCTCACAATTGCTCCTCAGGCGCTGTCAGAGCCACTGACATCCTACAGAAGACGGGTTTATTTTCCCACTGTTTAGGGGAGTGATAATTATTGTTCCTGTGTTTGATAGTGTCTGTCCCCGTTTATTTGGGGGATGCCCCTCTCTGCTTAGACTTGCATGTGAGGTGGCGGCACGCTCTGCGTTTCTGCTTGCTCTTTTGCACAAATCCAGCTTGAACATGCTTTCATAATGAGTTCATACGCATGTCTTTAAGGGAAGCTATTAGCTGAAACCCAAAGGACTTGTGGAGTAGAAGTGACATTCATGTTTACTGTAAAACAGAGTGGTATGATTACAAATCTTATGGGAAAGATACTGAGTTGTATACATACAAACCTAATTTTACACAGCTGCTGTGGGTGTTGAATAACCACAAAGGTTTGTGCAAATTAAATTAATCTGTACTAGCTTTTAGCATAAATCAGCAGTTTTTTATGTCCTCTACACACCTAAAATAACATCAGGGTTAGAGATGAGCGGTAGTGTAACATAAGCTCTTAACAGATAAATCTACCTTTTGGCAATGAAAGCTAGTTTGTGCTTTAGTTTAAAACCTTACTCGTCTGAGAAACTCATAACTTGGTTCTTTCAACCTGGTTCTTTCTGCTTTCATCAAGTTTCATCACCTTGACGTTGATACTTTCCCTGGTTTGGATCTGATGTTGATCAAACCTGTGGAAACCTGCCTATATGAATTCATTTTCAAAGACTAAGAGACTTTAATGAAAATGCAAAGGGAGTAAGCTAGTATTGGATCTGGTTCAGAGCAAAATGTCTTTCTAGAATATTCGTTCCCTTTAGTTTTTTTTAACTTTGGTGCTTTACAACCTGAAATTATTTTTGGATTTTTTGTGTCTGGAGTTTGTATACTGTTGTAACGATCTGCCATCAAATTTGACAGCGCAAGATAGTTTTAATTAGTTAGGGTTTTGGCTTTTTGTGATGACCTACACACGTTTATAACTTCAATGAGATGTCATTAAAGTTCATGGATGAGGAAAGGCAGACATCCCAATACTTTTATAACGTAGTGTGGGTGGCACATGGTTACGTTTGGAACTTCGTTCGTTTGTTCGTTCATTCGTTCATTCGTTCATTGTTATTCTTATTGTTTCTTAAGGTTATTTAATCTTTGGTTTTAACTCCAGTGTTTTCGTCATGTGGATCCTTCCCACTGCCGGTTTTGCCTGCTCGGTCTGGGGGTTTTTGCCGTGGTGATCGCCCTTATCTGGGTGGCTGGGCTACTGCACTGCAACCTTAGGGCTGTGGTGTAGGCCCCGGTCTGCCCTGATCAGGGTGGTTGCCATGGCGGCGGCCTCTGTGGACATGTGTGGACTGGCTCCTGGTGTGGATGGTTCCCATGATATTGTTTCCTCACAGCACTGCTTTGTGTGTGTGTATACATGTGTGTGCGTGCAACTGTGTGAAAGACTGAGTGTTTTTTCCATTAATTGTTATGTAATTTATTTAGATGTGTGTAAAGGTTTATTTTATAGTATAGTATATAAATAGCAAAAGAAAGTGTTCCATTGGTACCAGTACTTTGCTTTAATTGAGAATGAGAAATTGTGAGTTTGTGAAGTCTGCTGGTGTAGTGATGGAAGGTGAGGGTTGGAAATAAGGGCAGAGACAGGATTAAATAAACATTAGTTTTCCCAGAGTACTTGTGCTGCCTCACTCTAACTAGAAGCTCTTTGTCTCTCAGGTGATAATACTGCAGACCGGTTCAGTCTCTGAGGTGGATGCTTAATGGCTGGCCGACCGACCGGCTAGTGATTGACTGACGGCTTAACCTGAAGGGATTTTCTTCTCCAAGGATGAGGGTCACCAAATCTAGGAAAATAGCTCTCAATTCCTCCCCCTAGGATGGCTGATTTCTCTACACAGTTGGCTGAAATTGGCCTGCGGTGCTGTATGTGAAAAAAGATTGGCCTGCCAGTGGTGGATAGGGATCAGGAGTTATTAACCTGTTAAGTGCTGGCCGGGCACGTCGAGGACACTAGAGGAGATCAATGAAGGGTCAGAGGGCTGTTAGTCTGGCGAGATGGAATTCCCTCTCCTCCATTTTCTAGTTGAGAGCTTTGTGATATTTTGATTCCATTAATCCCTTATATTCAAGCTCTTCTATTTTTTGTAAAGAGGGTGAAATAACACTTCCAATGTTAGGATTCATTCTGGGGACTTTTTTTTACTTGTTTTCCTCACCAGAGTCATAGATGTGAAAGGTTTATGGCCACCACTTTGATTCATCCTGCATTTTTGCCTGTCTCCACACACGTGTTTAATTCGTCCATAAATAAACCCTCGGTGGACAGCAGCTTATTCATCTGCAATAAGGAAATGGATTACACGGCCGTTTAAAACCCAATAAGCTTCCCTCGCTGGGCCCTGGTCTCTCCTGCTTCCTGTGACAGCCAGTGGCCTAATGAGTGAATGAGAGGCATTTGTCATTTCCGCCTGCCCTAATAGGAGTGTGTAACTTATTCATTACACACATAGATCTGCATTTATTGCCATGCTGCATGCTCCACTTTGCCCTTGGCCTCAGGGAGGTTGGGCATATGAGCTGTCAGCTGTGTTTGTGTGTGCAAGCTAAAAAATGTGAGTGTGTGTTTTCAGTGCTACGTTTTAATGTGTCAACGTGGAGGTGTATTTTTCATTACTCGCTGACAAATGAGCGAAGGAGTGTGTTAGGGGGTTAATATGAGAAGAGCCGGTCATAGATGGCAGAGGGGGAGTCCTAATGAGAAGAATTTGTGGAGCTATGTGAGTTTTACATGATAAATGTGCATACGTGTGCACATTTACATGGCATAAAGTATTTTTATTTATTTTCTTTTGACAGACACATGCAAGAGGTTCAAATTAAAAAGTGCCTTAGTGGCTGTGGGTGGGTTTGAAACTGTTGTAACTGGTGTGTAAGTGCTTCATGTTATAAAGTTATTTACGTCCCAGTTGGCAGACTGTAAAAGAGCAAATAATGACTCATTCTCTATGTGAATTAAGCGTAATTGAGCCCACACACTCAGCTGTGGACTCTGATCATGAGAGGAGGAGAACCAGGCAGCAGCTCCCGTTGTTTCGCCTTTCAGATCTCAGTCCAACAGATTGGGTCTGTTTACCAGCCCAAAGGTGTGAGGGACTTTCATTTATTCAGCAGAGGGTGGTCCGTTCGTGGGTGCATGTGACAATTAATCCAGCAGATGCTATTTATTCACCTGGCGCAAGAGAGGTGATATCGCATATTGTTTGTTACAGGTGGGACCAGGTGGTCATACACACACACACACACACGTGTAGGTTTGTGTGTCTTCAGCATCATATCTCCCAGGCAATTCAATGCAGGCACAGCAGGGGTGTGTGACAGATTTCATCACCTGGACAGATCGGTGTTAATGAACATTTTAATCACCTCGCCTAATGCCAGAGCCTGCTGGGTGTCATCTTCCGCCTTTCCCCCGGAGATAAATATGGAAAAATGTGGATGAACAGGGAGAGCGCTCCGGCAGGAGTGCTGATTCACATATAAAGCAAAAAGCAAAAAAAAAAAATCCTCTTCTTTTTTTGGGCTTTTGCCTTTTTGGTGCAATATTTATAACCCAAATAAAGTCATGTTTAGTTGTCTTCATGATGAGTTTTTACAAAGCTACAATTATTAATTTAATTTTAATTTAATTTTTATGTATAACCCCAGTTTCAAAAAAGTTTATGGCACTGTGTAAAATGTTTAAACAGAGTGCAATGGTTTCCTTTTAGAAAATAAACCAGATGTTTAGTTCCAGAAAATCTCAGATGTTAAAACAGAGAAATTTTACCATTTCATAGAAAGTATTAGCTAGTTTTGAATTTGATGGTGGCAACACATCTTAAAAAAGTTGGAACAGGGTCACCTAAAGGCTTAATGTGACCTTGGGATACACATTAAAAAGGATTTAATGTGTTTCAGAATATGAGTGTTGGGATTATTTACCCAAAGAAAAAAAAAGATAAAGAAAAAAAGAATGAATGTAATGTGGAGTAAATCCTCCAGCAAGCCCTGCTTTTAATGAGATTAAGGGAAATTAGGTAGATGGCATAATGAATGAATGAATAAATGAATGAATGAATGTATTGTCATTGCACAACAATTATATCAACAATTATTGGCAATGAAATTCTTGAATCTCAGGCTCACCTAACTATGATAAAAAGAATATAAACCACAATAAAAATAGTAGAACACAAAAAGCACTAACCTGCTGCATCACCCATTCACCTGGACGCTCCCCATCACCTTGTGTGTGCCCCCCTTCTAACCTGGTGCATCACCTCATTCCCCTTATATTAGCACAAG
>JBAMHW010000024.1:18429908-18440817 GCA_037177495.1 Rhadinocentrus ornatus | reverse complement strand
ACACCTCTTTCTGTAGAGTCCTCTGAGACAACTTTGTTGTGATATAGGGCTATACAAATAAACTTGATTTGATTTGAAGAATACTACAAATAAATTATACAGTAAAATATATAATAAGCAATAAGAAGATGTCATTATTTAAAGGTGGCGTTGCTTCGGACATCATTTAGAAGTCTTATGGCCTGCGGCATGAAGCTGTCCCTGAGCCTGGTGGTACGGGCTTGAATGCTGCGAAACCGTCGGCCGGACGGTAGCAGACAAAACACTTTGTGGCTGGGGTCCTTTAAGATTTTGGTGGTCTTCCTTCTACACCGCTGGGTGTAGAGGTCCTCTATGGATGGCAGGACCGTCCCGGTAATGTGCTAGGCAGTATTTTTCTATCATACTGTATGATAGTGCTCTCTTTAGAAGGTTGCATAACTAAGAAAAGAACGAATAATAAGAAGCATAAATAAGGAATAAATGACGTTGGGGGAGAGAGCTTGAGACGCAGCAACTATCCTCTGCGTCATCTTCTACGGAGCGCCAGTAATAATGACCAGTAATAATGACAATTTAAGTTCCAGTGGATAAGATTTAAGCCAAATTTTCTTACAGAGACTGTCTCCAGTCTCATTTATTCCAGATCACACCTGGCAGAACATAGCCGCTGCTGGTCTGAGACAAACAATGGCTACTTGGACCTGGTGAAAAGAAACTAATCTGTATTAATCCAAATAATCGTGATTTTCATTTTTCCCATAATCGAGCAGCCCTACAATGTGTTGATATCCAGTTGCTAATGTGTGATGCGGTGCCATTAAGTGAAATGCTGCTGTAAAGTGATACACCAGGATGGAAGAAAAACCAGTTGTGAGGTTCGGTTTTTCAGCCCTGGGACACTGCTGGACACCATTTTCAGAGTGGATCAAACATGAGCTTACAGATGGATTTTTCAAGCTTTAATGAGACTAAGGCGTTTGCGGAATTTGAAAGCAACTCAATACAAGTAAAACACTTTCTATGTTTCCTGTTGCTTCAATCCTCTCCAAGCTTTGTAATGGAGCAAAGCATCCGTTTCTGAATCTGGATTCAGAAAAGACAAAGAAGCTGTGAGTCTGAGGAGGAAAAAAGAGCCTGAAGCGTTCAGGTGATGCATCTAAAGATTCACCTCCCTCTTACCTCAGGGTGTTCTTTTGGATTCACACACATACATAGACACATGCCTCCTGGCCATCTGTGTACTCCATTACTCTCTGCTTGATGCGTCTCACCGCTTCTCAACCACACTGGTTTGTGTGTTGCTGGGTGTGTTTTGGTAGGATAAACTTTCTCTAAAGTACATAACCATTTAACATGTCCTCTGCTGCCTCCCCCGCCTCCATCTACCTCCCACTTCTATCTAGTGAGTAATTATATATGGTCCCAGCTCACCTGCATGCCCTCCAGCCAGCACGGGCTCTGGTGCTGTTTTAGCAGAGGCCAGACCAGCCACTTTCTGCATGGCCACCCATGCTGATGATAACAGAGCACCGAGTTACTTTAGCATGCTGCCTGGTGGTGTGGGATAAGCAGTCCTGCTTGTGGTGGGCAGACATTGGGTACAAAAGGATGACATGATGTCTCCTTGTGGCAGGTGTTCTTATACTTGGACACGTTTTTGCCTCAACGACGTGCGATAAAACAGTGAAGTGCCGTGAGTCGAGTTTGAGCTTAACAAAGATCCTAATGGAAAGAGTTTGATGTTTAAAAGAGTGGATTTTTAATTTTCACCACGCTTGTTGCAATGCATTCTGGGTAAGAGGGAATGGCATACTTGAGTCACAATGATGTCATTAGCTTGGTTAATCAGATGGGGATAATAATCAGAGCTCATTAGTATCCTGTGTGGTGTCCCCCTCACTGAGCTGATAATGAAACAGTTTCAGAATCTGTCTTTGGTGTCCTCTCACCTGTTCCTGTTGTCTTCTCATGCTAGTAAGCAGCATTTAAATTAAAGCTCTTATTTTTTTATTTGAAATATTACTCTGTGAAACCACGACTTAATTAACTTTACAAAAAATCTTCTGAAGTGTTAAAAGATTATCCTTTCAACCCAGAAAAAAACTGAAATGAGTTTTTGTACACAATGTGTGTGTTCTGCAGCAGGAGTGTGTTGCAGTTGTGCTTCTTTGCTTTAAAGCAGTTTAAAAATAGAATCTAAGAAATGGAGATTTAATTGAAGCACGTGGTGCTCAGTTTTAATAAGTGTTACTGTAAGCCATTTTGATAACTTTTGACTACTGACCTTAGTATATTTCTGTTTAATTTCTTTGATTTGTGATGGTTGGTGGAAAATATCAGAACTAACTAAGACATCCAATAATGTGCGTTTTAATACTGCTTCTGCTCTGAATAATAAGCACAAAGTGTACAGTGGGATCAATCCTTCACTGTCACTTTGACAGATCATGTCACGTTTTATCTCATGATCAATGTAATTACTGGGCCATCAAAGCAATTGTGTCACTTATTAGATAAATGGCTTTTTGTCTGAAAGATGTACTACATCTGCTTCTTCTTCTGCAGTGCCAATCATCCAGTGAAAGAATTTGGTCCCAATCTTGCAGATGTGGTTCTTTTTCCCTCCGAGCCCACCCAGTCCAACTAGACACAATGCAAATGTTGCTGACAAGTATTAGCAATTATTTGCATTTTAAGTTAATATCTGAGAGTCCTAAATTGCTGTGGAGATGAAGTCACAGACAAGGGGACAGACATAGGACACGTAAAGGTAAATTAAACTAAAGGTTCTGCAATGGCAGGTTATCAAAAGGCTTGAACAAGACAAAATAACAAAACTCATAACTAAGGGGCAAAGAAAAGCTTGGGTGATGTTATGACATACTTTGACAGGATAGACAATGATCTGGTAATAAGTAAAAGAAAACCTGAAGTATTTAAACTACAAATGATGAGCAGGTGTGGCAATAAGAACTTAAAACCTGGTATGACAAGGGAAAGTAAGCTTAACTGTAAGCTCAAGGATCAGGCTAAGGGAAATAAAGCAAGTCAAGATAAACAGAAATCTAAGAGGAACTCGACAAAAACCCCTGGACCATGATACAAAGGGGTTTAAACAGGGAAGCTTGCCTTTCAACTTTCTGATGGTGGTGGAAGGTTTCTTTAAGAGTAAAAGCTTAATAGTGGAAAATATAGTTTCTTTTCATGAAGTTACAAATATAGAAGCAATTTATTTAGTTTTAGCTAAACCCAAGCTTTTACAGTACATGAAACTTGGAGTTTGAAGATATTTTGTAAGGATGTACCAGCGATACCAGTATCGGGTATCGGTCCAATACCATGTGTGTGTACTCTTACTCTGTATTCTTAAAAGTGCTCTGATGCTACAAAACCGATACCAATGTGAAAAAACATAATGCTGTCAAACTTAACACGTTAATGCAAAGAGATCAATCTGTGTAATTGATGTGCAAAAAAAAATAAAAAGCATTAACACATAAACGACTAAACCAGGTGAAAATCAGAGGTCGACGCCCATGTTAGCAAACCAAACATTGTAGCGCTCCTAGCTGACCACAGATCAGCCCTGCTTTCCAAGCTTACAACGTCTTTCTAAGAACTAAACGATACATTGGACAAAGTCCAAACAACGATGTGATGATTTTCTCGGTCATGATTTATCTAGTATTCAGTTGGCTGGATAGTTGGATAGTTGGCAGTTGGTTTGACAAACAGGTAATTCAGCAACCCAAGAGCGAGGTAACGATATCCAAGAGCACAAGTTTTGGAAGCGCAGAGAATGCGCTTCCAGATCATTGTCTATCCTGTCAAAGTATGTCATAACATCACCCAAGCTTTTCTTTGCCCCTTAGTTATGAGTTTTGTTATTTTGTCTTGTTCAAGCCTTTTGATAACCTGCCATTGCAGAACCTTTAGTTTAATTTACCTTTACGTGTCCTATGTCTGTCCTTGAGTGTGAGGAAAAGACACCAAGCTTAAGTGTAGGAGATTTGAACCTGCAACAAAGTTTTTATGACTCTTTTCAGCTGTTTCATTGTAGATCTGTAATAAGATCCAGTAGGTTTTTTTGTATTTTTTGTTTTTGTGATAAATAAATTTACTTCTTCATATTTTTGACAGCTTTCATATTTTTACTGCTTCTTTAGATTAAAAAAGTACAAGATGTTAATACAAGATGTATTTAAATAATTAATCGTGTATGTTTACATCTGTCTTTTCTTTTTATAATGCCCAGAATATATTCATGTGTCATAAATAAATCTAAATCATACATGTAAATGATCGTTTTTTTAAACTTGCAGGTTTTAATTAATCCGTTTGTAAAATGACTGCTTGAACATTTAATAATCAGTAGTTTTAAAATTTATGTTGTAGGAACTTGCACCAAACACCAGGTAAACATCAGCATCTGAGACTGAAACAGATTGCAACGAGTCTAACCCTTTATTCTTGTTCCTCAGATTGCAACGATTTAAGTAAATAATTAGTGTTTCTGCATCGTAACTCTTCACTTCTATTGTGAGCTTTTCTGGGTGAAGCTGTTTTTTTTTTCAGTGTGTTTTAGACGTTTTTAGTAAGAAACCTGAAAGTTTCCATGGAAACAGTAAATGGTAGAGAAAGTCGCATTGACGTCACCCGTGTGCTCTATATTATCTTAATCTGACGTTGGAACTTGGAAGTGAACGCTGCCCTCTAGTGGCTGTACTGTCTAACAGTCATGCCAACGTATAGGATGCAGGGAGTACAGTATGTGAGCAGCGATGTCTGACAAGGTTTGAAACAGATGTACCTCTTCCTGTTTGTAAAGGGTGCATAAATGAGCCCTTTTAATTAAATTGGTTTAACTCGACTGATCTAGTTGTTTTAGTTTTTAACTAATATAATTTCTCTATAAAATTCCTGAAATCACTTAAATTGGGAATTTACATTCTACAGATAAACTGAATTAAATGGAAACTGAATTGAATGCAATTTTTGGATGTAGCGTTTTTTTTCTTTTCTATCATAACAAAAGCCTTTGCCTGGTTTAATCTAATTTAAAAAATCAACTCCACTCCAAACTCAGTCTTTCTGTCAGTGTTTAAAACTTGGTTAGCGATTTAAAATTAGCATTTTCAATCTTTGGTTTAATTGCTTAAAAGTCACAAAGAGAATTTTTTTTGCCAAAGTTTGTAGCTGACAGATATCGCTACCTGCTGAGCACAGCTACACGCTCCACAAAAAAATGATAACCTTTGTTCTGTATTTGGAAAGTCAAGAAAAGCTGCAAGTGGGATGTTTAGAAAAACCCACTGTGATGGAGGTCTGTTAGCAACCGGTAGGACTCAGCTATTCGTCAGTGGGACTGAGAAAGATGTTAATGTGCTTGCTCTATGGGCCTGAAATTGTGGAAGTGTGAGGCTGAGTCTGGGAGAACTTTTATGCTGAATGTGATAAGCAACCTTTCGATGACTGATGAATGCATCCGTGCTAAACATTTTGGGTCCTTTGTGGGATGTTTAGATGGAGCTCAGAAAGCAGCAATCCCTGTAAACTCATTGGGGGGATAGTTGTACAAAGGCTTTGTAATGGTTAGAATTAGTTGGCATAATGACAGGAACAAGGAAAGTGATGCCAAATTAGAAAAGGAATATCTTAATAATCCTCCAGGTCTTATACAGAGTAATTTTCAGTGTGCAGAGGGATGAGCTTCTGTTATTTGATCAGAGGAATTAGAAACAGGCTGCAAAAGGTCATTGAGAACACGCTCTTGTATGAACAGTTGTAGATAAAATCCTGCTAAATTGGCACAAAATATAACAGCTAGGCTCCAAATTATTCTCTTCACCGGCATTTTTCAAATAAAAATGGCAAAAATATATTATTGGAGAGGCTTTTAAGGAACCCAAATACAGAAGGAATCCTCCTTCTTTTCTAGTTTCAAATTGGGTATCCAAACATGTGGGAGTGATCTGTTTTCAGTGATAGGTCTCGGCTTGATTGCAGAGTTTTATTTTTATTTTTTGGAGCACTGCTGGGATTTGGATATGAATATTTAGAAGCTTACACAAATAACTGTCCACGCTTGTTTGGAGCCTTTTCATTCGAAACCCCATGAAGCCTTTTGAGAAGCCGCCGCAACTCTCTGCTGAATAAGTGCCACCAGCAAACCAGCAGATCTCTATCACTTTATTGCCGTGTCATAACACCGTTCGCTCCACCATCCCCTCGCACCCAATCACAAGCTGTGAGTGTAGTTGTGCGTTTAGGGTAGCGTTTGAGAGTTGAGCTTGTTAATGTGCTATGTGATAACAGCCTAGCTCTATAAACAACTTAATCCTGCTTCTTAAATGTTAAAGAGCAGCGCTCTCTGCTCTTCGAAGACCTCGGGGCTTAAGAAGAGAGTGGCAGGTGACTGTATTGTGTTCTATTGTGAGAGGAGGATTGTGACATGGAGAAGGAAAGGAGGTGAGAGTTGCATGTCTGAAAATGAAGGAACTGTGAGGCCATGTTTACGGCACAATGCTGAGAATAAAAAGCTAAAGTTTTGTTGCGTTCTGGCCTCTTGTTTACACTGTGACAGAGTTTTGGGTGGATACAACTGCAAAGATTTGACAATTGCCTTCGAGGTGAAATTTTCTCACAATGCAAGACGAGTCCTGTCAGTGTAAGCTGGAAGTGGAATCTTTTAGAAACAATGACATATTTCACATCTTGCAATTGCGCACTTAGACTCTGTTTAACCTGTGAAAGCACAATAACAATGGCGAACCTCCATGTCATGTTTTGACCATGACTGCGTGGTCGACTGTATCAAAGGCTGCTGTGAGGTCTAGCAGCACCAGCACAGCAGGGTTCCCAGCATCCACAAAAAAGGCAATGTCATTGTGCGTCTTTTAACAGTGCTGATTCAGTGCTATGTCGGGACCTGAAGGCGGACTGGAATTTATCCAGAACTGAGTTTACATCTAAAAATGTCTGTAATTGAATCAAAACAACTTTTTCTCAAACCTTGGAAAGATAAGACAGATGGGAGACAGGCCTAAAACTGGACTGAAGGGTCAGGGTGTGTGTGTTTTTTTTTTTTAAAGAGAGGCCAAACTATCGCATGTTTTTTAAGGCAGCTTGGACAGACCCTGAACTAAGACAAGACTTTATAAAAACAAGCAAGTTTGACCCAACAGAATTAAAACCTTCCTTCAAAAATTTGGTTGGAATGATGTCTAAGAGACAGTTAGTGGGTTTCGTGCCACTAACATGGGCAGTTTTATATTGACTGGAAGTCAGATTAAAACCTTTTGATGTTGCAACGACTGTAATGCTTGTGGGTGTAACTGGACCAGATTTCAAGGTTGTGCGAAACCGCTGGCAAGGATTGGCTGAATTTGCATTAATAGTATCGATCGTAACTAAAGCAAATTTCTTTAGCAGAAATATTTGAGTCCGTATTGTCATTTTCCATCTTTTCAGTGACATCTTGGTTCTGTGTTGGAGCCATAGTTTCTTGTGCCCTTTTCTTGACCTATTTTGGTAATTTTTGTGTCTGTTTATAGTAGGTTTGCATCCAAGTTTGATCTGGTTTTAAATGTCAGCCCCGTGTACTTCATATACACCTACCAGACATAATTTTACATTACAACCATATACCAAAAATCTATCTCATGATGCCAAAAACTTAGTAACATCAAACATGTCATTAAATTTAATGTGTATAAATTGCATTATCTCATTTCATACTTTCATTGGAGAGAGAATAAAGATACTGGAATACTGTCAGTTATAAAGTTGTCCAGCCCTGCCTATCAGTGGTTTTAATATTATGGCTGATTAGTGCGATCATTTAGTAATGCTGCGTGTTTTTTTTTGTGTGTCTCGCTCTGAATGTTCTCCTTTTGCAGAGCTTCCTGTTCTTCTACTCATAATCACCTTCTAACAGTCCAGAAGGCTGTTGGTCATGTACCTGCTACACATGCTGCTTCTTTTTTCCTTTTCCTCTTTTGGGACTGCACATGGACTTTACCTGCAGACCCAGCCAGCTGTCAGAGCTCACACCCATAATAGCGATGCCAGATGCCAGTTTGTACTGAAGATTGAGTTATCTGTGCCACCTTCGGTAAACAGCCACGTTTCTGTTCTGGGCAGCCACTCATATGATTCATCTGAGCCACTGTGATCAGTCCACAGATCTAAATAGATTCTGCATGTGAACGTGGTGGAGATGAATATCACGTTGGCTTCTGTCTGATTGTGATTAGTCGAGACGAACGGCTTCCGAGATTTGGAATTGTGGGGAGCTTTGAGATTAATTTAATCTGCAGTTTGTTTTTAGCATGACTATTAAGTTCACATAAATTTGGGTTTTTATTTAGAAATGAATTACATGTTTTGCTTTCACATTTTTCTCATCGTGCTATCATCATCATCATCA
Source organism: Rhadinocentrus ornatus (assembly GCA_037177495.1). Lineage (NCBI taxonomy): Eukaryota > Metazoa > Chordata > Actinopteri > Atheriniformes > Melanotaeniidae > Rhadinocentrus > Rhadinocentrus ornatus. The sequence goes on along the minus strand of JBAMHW010000024.1, from coordinate 18,432,407 downwards.
GCTGTGACATTCAAATGCATCCAAATCCAAACAATTCTTTTTTCAGGCTTTTAATTGCATTTCATTGGATCGCTCAAAAGAAAAAATGTAAATAAGGAACTGGATGGGATAAGCATATTCAAATAACCTTTAATCAATTATTTATTACACACTGCTTGTTTCACACAGAAAATAGTTTTATTTATTACTATACTGCTTATTTTACTCAGAACTTAACGTTCATTAGTCGGCACAGACTTGTAATCACCACCACCCACACACTAAATCTTTCTGTTAAACACATGAAATCAAAAATAAAAATTTCAGGAATTTACTGAGGATCCTGGTGCTAGCTGAGTCTTTGTGACCAGAGTTCATTTAGTCAAATAAAGCATATTCAGTTTTAGTCTAGTTTAAATCAACTGAATAAATTGATATTAAAGCAGCACTACTGAACTTTGGCAGACGTCTACACTAGCGCCAGCTAAGCAAGGCTAACTCAGCATCCAGCTAGTGTCCCGTCTCTTCCCAAAGCTCAAGTTAGTCTGATATTGACCTAACAAAAAAACACATTTATTCCTCAAATTTGTGGAGGTCAATTATTGATTTCCATCTTGGAATAATGGTTATTTCACTTCCTTAATTCTTAATGTTAACATGACAGCTATCAACCTTTAAGAATTTGCAGCCTTGCAAAGTCCTTGTAGCTCATGATGTATAATTAGCTTTAGCATTTTGGGTTTCACATGGATCCCGTTTATGCTCCCTTACGTATGTAAATAGGGACGTCCGTTTCAAACATCATACGTCCCCGTCCTTATACTTCCACGGGTCTTTTGCATTGCCATGGTTGTTAAGTCAATTCCTCCACTTTTGGGCAGTGTTAAGTTCAGAGTTCATTCTCGTTAGCCAACATCAGCTTCAGACACCGTAATGGTAATGCACCGGTATAAAGTTGTTTCCAACTGCCCAACACTCCCTAAACACTCGCATATAGGCTTTCTTCAAAACTTGTGCAATATGTCCTGCTCAGTACTGCCCCCGCAATTTCCGGTGGTATTGCTCCGTTTTCTGCGTCAAGTGACGGATAGCTATGCCTGTGAAAACAGACCAAATTACGTGCATAACCGATGCAGGAGATCCGTCTGTGTATCGTCTTAGTTTTGATTTATACACTGCATCCACGTTAGCAACTAGACATCAACACACTGACCGTTTTTAATGTGCACCATGGCTGATTTATCAAAGAAGAAATTAATGGAGGGCGCAAGGAAATGAAAGAGAGAATGGGACAGAGCAAGACATAACAAGGAGAGTCAACATTTGACTGACTTTTACTGGATGGAGAGCGCTCAGAGTTGGGATGCAAGTTTGATGCTGAATTAGCAGTAGTTGGAGGGCATCTCACTGACAGGAGAAATCCTGTCAGTGGTAATTAAAGAAGACTTAAATCTATTCATCCTGATTACGGGCATCTTCGGGCAGATCACGTTCATTCATTCAGAAATTTGTTGATTCTCACTGCTGTTCACACCCTGAGATCAAGTAAATTATTTGCTCAAGTCGAAAGATTTTTTTTACCTTAGCTGGATGTCTTTTTTTTTAACTTCTAATCGCGTCTGTCGACGTCTCTTTTTTGTCTTTATTTAAAATTTTGCTCTGATTAATCTGAATGATCATGTTTCAACAGCCAATGCAGAAGAAACCCCCCGTGGCATTTCTTTCTCCTGTAATGAAGATGAATAAAAAAAACTTTATACAACAATAAACTGTTGAAGAGAATCTATTAAGTGAAGAAACTTTTTTTTCCCCCCCTTCTAAGCATCTTTTTGGACTTTCCCTCGGTAAATCCCACTTTGCTGCAGCCAACTCAAAGAAATGCTTGTTTTGTAAAAGCCCTTTGGAGTCTGGATCAAACGCATTTTCATAGCAGCTCAGAGTGTGATTGAAATGTTTAATACTGGCACCAAGCTTCATGAAATGCTGCTTTCTTTCCGGACTCTCATCCCCACTCCACCCCAACCCCCTCCGTTTTACATTTTATTCCCCAGTTTTCTCCTTTGCTGTCTTATATCGCGCCATTTCCCATCCATGCTATCTATCGTTTTTGCATTAATAATCCACGCAAATGCTCAGTGGACGTGGAGAAATGAATAGGACACCATATGTATATTTGATCATCTTAAAACCTTTGACCATCCTTTGAAAGCAGCTGTTGCAGTCTGCATTGTGGAGCTGCTGGCGTGACTGATCTGTAGCCTTTGAGGAAATAATGGGGGGGCGTGAAACATAGAAGTACACTTTGGTGTGTTTTAGAAGCACTCCAGCTTCCTTTCATCCTCTGCACGTGCAAAAAGGTTCTAAAACTTGTCTTGTTTTTAAGGCTATTTCCTTCTGTGTCAATATTAATGTATTGAAAAGTGTCAGGATGTTTGGGGGTGGTGTGTGTGTGTGTGTGTGTGTGTGTGGGGGGGGGGGGGGGGGGGGTCCAACCTCCCTTCCCTGGCTTTTCCCTTCTCC
>JBAMHW010000024.1:18415926-18426398 GCA_037177495.1 Rhadinocentrus ornatus | reverse complement strand
TATATTACATGTTATTACATTAACTAAGTGGTATGTGAAATAAACTGCAGCAGAAAAAGGATTTTCTTCACAGAGAGAAATTCATGCTTTCAATCTCCACATGAGCAAACCAGCTGGGAGTAAGCTGGGTAAATGCTGTTTATTCATACATCTTTCCTCTGATGGGGCAGTCCGTGAGCAGCTTGCTGGACTCAAAGTTATGTTTCACTTAGGTTGGTTTTTTCCTTTCCTTTCCTTTTTTTTTTTGTTTGTTTTGCCCTTAATTTTTTTAAATTTATGTATTGTTAAATATTTGTAGCACACAAGTCTTAAGTGGAACTAGAAATCAGAGGTTTGTTACCTAGATGTGTTCTACTGCATTTCTAAACTGACTCTGGCAGACTTTTTCCCATCCAAAGTGTGTGTGTTAGGGACAGTTGTATGACACCCCTTCTCCTATTTATCCTCATTATGTGGCGATAGCATCAGAATCTAATTATCTCTTGCTCTTGATCAGCTTTTCCATCTTCTATATCATATCTCCTTTTCGTTATTATTCTCTATATCCTCCCTCTGTTATTATCTTTATTTTTCTCAGCTCTAGAATAGGAGATGTCTAAATGACCCTTGCTAATAGATTTCTGGAGCCCTGTTTTTACCCTTTATCTGCTTTTTTATAATTTAGTATAAAAAATAAAGCCAGTTTATTTGATACTGAATGAAAGAATTGTTCAACTGAATCTCCTCGCCTCGCCTCGCCTCTCCTCGCCTCGCCTCTCCTCGCCTCGCCTCTCCTATCCCCCCCAGGCATCTAAAACCAGAGCACACTTTGCTTGTCTGAAACACCTACGAAAAGATTGATTCTCCCATCTTTTTTTTTTTTTAAATAAATCATTTTCAGACACCTGAGCCAAATGCTCATTAAAAGTTCCTCACTTGCACATCTACAGATCATTATGATAATCATTTTGAGACATTAGAATAATCGCTTTCACCAAACACTGCAAACAGTGAGATGATTGACAGCTGTAGCCCCCACTCTGGGTTCTGCTTTCTTTGCTGATGGGTCTGACACTGTAGGACTTGACTTTATTGCTTTAAAAGGGATAAAGATTAACATAGAAATTCGACAATGTTTGAAATTATTTCTGACACCCAAAATTAAAGATCTTCAAGAAGGAAATCATTTAAGCACAAATAAGGCTGCAACTTATAATTATTTTTAATAATCAAATTTTGTTCAAATTCGCTGAAATATAAGGAGAATATTTTCCTTCCCTCAATGCTGTATTGATTTAAAAGTGCGGTTAATGGTGTCACTGCTGGTTCATTGCAGTGGAATATCATTACAGTATTTTTTCTTCAGAGATCAACTCATCAGCTTAATTTTAGTGACATAATGATTGATTTACTGTACTCTGTTTCAAGTCTTGAACTGCGTCTCATTTCTGCGTTTTGCCTCCAAGCAGCCAGACATTCATGTAATCTTTTAAAATGGTTATCAGCAGTAGTTCTTCGGGCTTCCTGAAGGTCTTAAAAAAAACATACATGTGTATCCATATGATGTATCTTTCCTCTTATTAGTCAGCTTTTTATCTGTGACCACCAGGAACAGTCTGGTTGATAAGAGACACTGGAGAGATGGACACAGATTGGTCATTTGTACCATGAGGTGATGCAATAGGTTCTAGAAACTATATGTAATATGATATGCACCGTGTTAGTTACAATTTCAAACAGTTTTTGTTTATCTCTATCTTCATTTTGTTACTAGCAGCCTGACACAAGGACACATTTTGAAGTTTGATTGTATGTTTTGAAGGTAATTCCCAAAAGAGTTGTTTGCTGACAACTTTGCATATCTGGTGAAGAATTTGACAAAAAATTAACATTTGGAGGAAAAAATAAATAAATAAATAAATAAAAATTTTATAAAAACCGGAAAAGTCTAAGAGATACTTGACCCAAGACCTGAGAGGTGCATCTGGATTTTCAGCTGATCTATGTACTGTTAACTGAAACAAAATCAGAGCTGGTCTCCATGGAAGAGTGAGTATCTAGAAGTCATTCTTACAGGAAATGGTGAGAAAAAACTGATGTTTGCCAAAATAGAACTTGACTGAAAATCTGTGATATCTTGACAAAGAACAGAACAAATGGCAGTCAACATCTAAGAAAGAGCTTTGGAAAGTCCTTGAAGAAGCCTGAACTACGATTCATGAAGACTGCTTAAATAAATGACAAGAAAGCTTGTGTAGGAGGGGTACTGTTTTCAGGATTGAGTTTGCTCATACCAGGCTTTCAAATTAATTAGAAATATACAAACTTTGTATTTGCCTGATAATACTTAATTCCATTTTCTGTTTGCATGTTTCAGTAAATCACTGCAGCTATATAGGGTATTTATAGATAAATAAAATGAGGGGTTGCTCAAGACTTTGGCAATGTCATCTTTATATTGTACATAAAATTCTAGAGCCCATGTTAGTTTAGTCTTTGAAGAAAGAAAATGGTGAAATGCTCTAAGTTTAACTCAAAGTTCCTCTCTTTGGATTGAAACTGAAATATCTCAAACTATAAAAAAAAGGAATTGCGTTGTCCTTTCAAGTCTTGCTGGCTAAACCAACATTTGGATTGGACATGCATGTTTCCAGAAGGAATCATGGAATTAGCCTCATCAGACGAAGAAGAGGCCGAACAGCTAACAATATTACTCCAACAATAAGTTTAGTCATTTCAGACCTGCCTTTAGGAGCCTGTTTCCAGCTGTTCTTGCCGTGCCCTCGACCCCAGTCTCAGTTTGTCACCGTGTTTGAAGGTCACCCTACAGTTCTTGAGGGATGAGTTTGCAGTCATCCCTTTTAGTGCTAAATTGTTTTTGCCCTCTGCCAGACTGTAGCCTTGTTGTCTTCATAAAGCAGAATAAGCTGTGCTTGTTTAGGAATTTATTTTTTGATTCTTATATTCAAGGGTGCTGATTTAGGAATATTTTTTTTCCGAGCTTTATGCAGTCATTTCTGCTGTGATGGCATTTGTTTATCACACTTAAACCAGATCTGCTATATTGTATTATATTGTATTTTTCTCAGCTCTTAAAAAATGTTATTTCCCCCTTTTCTCTAAAAGTTAGGATGTTTAATTTTTTTATTTTATGATGTTAAAAATTAGGATGTTTTAACCTCAGCATCACAGGATGGTTAGACGTGCTGATACTATAGATTAGTGTTGCTTTTTGAATATGCAGGGAGTTTTATACCGTTTTATACCTGTAAATATCAGGGTGAGACATTTTCTGGTTACACATTAACACGTTTTTCTTCTATGCATATTTGTGTCTTTTCCTTGCAGCATTTCATAACCATTTCTTTTATCCGTCATCTACACAGTATTTTTTTAGTCGGAGAGACATGGAATCAGTCATGCTCTTGTGAGAGGGGAAAAATGCCTCTAACCACAATTCTGGTGACTGATTATCTTTTTTTTTTTTAAGCTTTAATAAGTACACAAGTTTTACTACACAATACAAACTGTATTCTCATTTGCTTGATGCACCTTTATGGTCTCATTTTGTGTTCATGTATCATAAATATCTTTAATGCAATGTCTTACTTTGTTTTTGTTACGTTTGTTCCTGTAATTTCCAGCCAGAACCTACCTGTTGCTAAATTTTAAATTTGTTGACCTTTATTTTAAAAGAACAGAAAATAAATGGCTGTACTCCTATAATACACTGTTGAATGATTGTTATTTAGTGGGAGGCTGTAACTGCCAGAGCCACTGCGAAGTAAATAGTCTGTATGATTCAGTTGGATGTCAGCAGCGCAGGTGCCCTTTAACAGCACAGACAATTAACATAGTGACCAAAAAGCAATTAAATTGACTTTCTAAAATGGCATTCAATTAACAAAACTGCTGGGCTGCATAGGTGAGAGAAATGCTTGGAGATGGAGAAGTAGTGCTGCTGGCTGCCTTCAATTTAAGTGCTGAGAACAGAGCAGCACACTGAGCAGATGCTGACATTGTAAGGAATCCAGCTGTTACCTCATAGGTAGGATAAATCCTTCTTACACAAAAAAAAAAGAAAGAAAAAATTCTGATAATAGCTAATGGCTTTGTTTACTTCATAAATAAATACAGATGTAACCAGTATTTATTTGAGTTACAGTTGTCTTTCATCTCCAACCAATCTGCCCATTCTCATCTGACCTCTGAAATCTACAAAGCATCTTGGTCCAGACAACTGCTGCTCACTGGATTTTTTCTTTCTTTATAAACCCTATCAATGGTTGAATGGTGAAAATCCTAGTAGATCAGCACTTAAATCCCCTTTCTTTCTCGTTCTGATGCTCAGTTTGAACTTCACTAGGCCCTCTAAGTTCCTGCAATGTAATTGGCTCATTAGCTATCTCTGTCATCAAACAACTGAACAGGTGTAACTAAAAAAAGTGAGCAGTAAGTGTAAATAAATGTGTATTATAACGAGTAATCAAGGCTTCTTCTCTGGGCAGGAATGACAGCTGCGTCTGTTTCTATTGGAGCATTGCTTTTTGTTTTTTTACTTATTTGTCCAGGCTATATAATTATAATTGGATTATTGATTTTAATCACAGAGTTGCCCAGTAACTTCAGAGCAGTTACATGACGCTACCAAAATTAATAAAAAATTAATTTTCATCACCAAACAACATTATTAGAGATAGGCCGTACTTTTATGTCCGTAACATGTTTTATAAACTGAAACTATAAAGGTGGATTATTGCTGATCTGGGGTCATTATGGAGACTATTAGAATTGATAAGATTTTGTTAAAATCAATGCAATGCATCACTTCAAATAAAAACTCTGTAGATGTTTACATAAAACCAATCAAAAATGCAATAAATGATACAATGACAGCTTTATTGTGATCAGTATTTCTAGGATTTTAGCCTCTCCCTCTACCAGATTTATTCGTTTTATCACCTCACTAAATTAGCTGTTTTTCAGATCAGACTGTCAAACAAATCTTTTCATTACAGCTAACAGAAATGGTCACTTTTGATTTTCTTACCTGCAGTTTACCTGCAATCTGTAGTGATGAGTGTATCTCTGTTCTAGATCTTTATTTTGTACACAGATGCATCACAAGAACAGCCAAGATGGTCATTTTGGCAGTTAAAATGAGCAAGACTAGCCAGTCCCTGACCTTTCCTGAAACTATGTGCATAAATAATAAAACAAGTTTTTAATATTTAGTATGAACAGAGGAAATGTAATCATTTCTACCTGTTTTGGCTACAGGTGGTCATTTTGACTGCACTGTTCTTTTTTTAGATTCCTGTCGTTCTGGATCCAATCACGTGAAAGTGTTCTGTAAGGGGTGGTGTGCAGAGATGGATTCATGCTGTATTTTACATCATACTGGACCTTGTAGGAATAAACGTCCAGATCATCAAGACGTGCACTGAAATACATACGACTCAAAGGAGTTGTTGCAATGGATCCTCTTTTTAAAATGAATCTTGCCTTGTCTCCGCATCTGTCGACCACATGCTGTAATTTATGAAGCAGCACGTGCATTTGGAAAGAAGGCAATAATATTTATACTGTCATGACAGCCTACACTATTTACTATAAGGCTAAAACAACTATTTAGAAGTCCTAGTCGGAGGAGATCAGACCGGCAGCACAGCTTTGCCCCGTGTGCTGCCGGTGTTGGAGTTTTTCTAGACTTCATATATTGAAACAAAAATTCTCCTCTACTCTCTGTATTGCTCATGGCTCAGTGCACACACAGAAAGCACATCACAATACTCCCCATGTAGCCATGATCTGGATCGCCTCTTCCGACAACAAACAGGCGCACATGTCTGTTTATTTGTAGCCAGCGAGCTGTCCAGCACCTGTCAACCCTGATGGATTGCATTGATAAGCCCAGTGGTGCAAGATTCTGGTGCTTTGGAAAATCTAGAACTGCTTTCATAGTGGAACCGGGTTTCAATTCACATCCCTTAATGGAAACTGGAAAATGGTTTGTAAACTGTTTTGCTGAAAATGGTTTTCCTCAAACGAGGTTTAGAGATAGAGATCATGAAGAATGACAACAGGTTATTTTTTTAAACATTTTATCTTTCCTAAAACTCTTTTTGTTATTCGTTATAACAGAAAGAAACAGGAAGATAAAAGAAAACTAAACGAGAAAATTTTGAGACATTTAAGTTTGTATGATTGGAAAATAGATATGACATCAGTTTCTTACCTCTTACTGAACTCATTTGGTACCTTTTTTGTGTTAATCTAATTACTGACCAACTTACTGGGTGAATTATTACTCTGCTGCCAAAATTAAAGTGAAAAGTTTCACAGAATGAAATGCATCTAATTTGTTGTTAATAGAAGTGAACAGCATTATGGGAAATCCCATCCCCCTGACCATTACCACCATTTTTCACAGACCCATCATAATTGCATTAATTCAACTTAGGTACATTATTTATTATTATTTATTTAACATTCTGATGTATTCATTGTTCCTCAACTTATTTTCCCATTGTGAAATTTACTGATTTTTAAGTAATTTGAAGGCAGCCCAACTCTTCTAGTATATTTTGCCACTTAAGAGGAATTAAAGGAGAGCTGAACTAGTTAAAATATGATTAGTTTTTATGCTGCCACTCATCAGAAGAAGATTTAGTTGTATAAAGAACAACACTGAAAAATTGTTTTTCTTTTGTGTCTTGTACACAAAGATAGGTCACAATATTTCTTCAATATATCTTTTTTTTTAAATGCCTATGCTGTGCAGACTAGGGTTTTAACGATGCTAAAATTTTAAACTCTATATAGATACTAAGAATGATGCTCGATACTCGATACGATTTTCGATACTATAGAGGGAAAATTCAATGTATTCTTTTAATCAAAATCAAAGCACCACATAAATCACACAATACAAACAATACAACAAAAATAGATTACTTTATAGGGGGATAACAACACAATGTGGGCAATACAACAAAAATATATTAATAAATATAAGAAAATACATAAACAGCTTAAAATAAATGTATAATATTAAAGCTCTTTTATTTTGTGCAGAGATGGTCCTCATACAGTCTAACAGTGTTGGCAGGCAGTTTGCTCACTGTGGTGCAAAAAATAAAAAACTATTTCAGCCACTAGTTAGTGTACTTATTTACACAAGTGTCATTTTCTTCACAATGCTTGAGACGAGATCAAGTAAAAAGAACGAAAAAATGTGTAAGACTATCTACTTTTTAAACTAGATTATTTAAAATATAAAACAGATTAGCTTTTTAAATGTTTTGGGAAACAGTCTACATTACAGGACATTATCTGACCGTAAGCCAGGGTTTGATCAGCCAGTAGCAGCATTGTGCAGTTTAGACAACGTCTTCTGCTCTTCCTGCAGCTCGAAGACGAGCCCCTTGTGAGTGCTTCTGGACGGGGGACGAGAGGGGCCTGCGGTATAATCTGCGAGAATTGTACAAAATGGATAGCAACAGCTGTTTGGGGTTTTTTTGTTGTTTTTTTCCCCGTGAACTAGCAGACGCCAAAGTGGCATTTAGGTATCGATGCCCGTGCTAATTAATATCTAAATAGATATTAAACTTTGAATCGATTAGTATCTGAGAATCGATTTTTTTGACACTAGTGCAGATATCTGGGTTTGTACTGTGTTTCTGGTTGGAACAACGGGAGGACCAGATTGATAGATGTGGATCGAATTCCTTTGAATCCTTGAAATTTAAACTAAGGACTAAAGTTTTACTGACTGAAAATATTCAACCCTAAGAAAACTTTCTAGAATAAAACAGTTTTTGTGTGCCTGTGAAGTTTCAAAAGGAGGTAGACTCAAAACTCTAAGGAAAATGGAAAAAAACCATCTTTTGCTGGCACGCAAATACAAGGTTTTTGCTCTGAGATGTTTTTCTTCTACCTTTTTCAGAAGTAAGAGCGCTCCCAGACAACATTTGTGAATGAAGAATTAGCTATATTAGGATATTCAATGTTTGATTGCATGCTTTGTTACTCGTAAATCTCACAGCATGCAGTCTGCTGTGATGGGGAAGCAGAGAAGAAGAAAGTCGTGTTGTCATGGGAATAGACAAGATAATAAATAGTGGCCTTGGTTATTTTATTTTGTTGGTTGGCAGACGGTTCATAGTAATTGTAGTAAAAGGTTAAGTTCCCAGGAGAATTTGCTCATACTGGTGTTTCAATGAACTCTTGTACAAGTCCATATAAATAAATGACTGTATCTGTAGTTGTTTTCGTCTAAATAGTGTTCCCCTTCTTTACATAATTTAGAAATTACTACATTTTCAGTATGAATAAAGCAGAAAATCATTATTTGCTTAAAGTTTGTGACAATACATAAAAGACTTATGAAACACCCAGTTAAACACATATTAATACAGTCACCAAATGCATTAAAATGAGGTAAATGTGGATCGCTCTCTACTCACACACACACACACACACACGCACACACACACACACACACACACACACACAATGTCTTCAGACTCATGTTTTCCTGGTGGAAATGTCTTGCTGAGGGTTCAGAAATTTACACTTGCACAAATTACAAAAATGCACAAACATTAAAGTTCTACACACAATTTTTTTACCTTCACAAACCTCTCAACCTCACAAATCTACTATTTTCAAATTGTGAAATATGTGTGCAGAAATCACCTGGTATGCACGGATCAAACTCAAAAGGGGGTTTGAAGTAACGGAACACACACACACACACACAGCCAAGGTACTAACCCCTTTAAGCAAATCCAAACATCACTGTGTGCATAACAGGGCAATATTTATTTTAATTTCCGAACGCTGGCCTGACAAAAACAAAAAAGAAAACATGACCACCACATCAGTGTTTACTGGGTGCCAAATTTAAAAAGAGGCTGAAACCGTAACATTTCTTTTATAAACAGCAATAGTATTCTTCTAACTATAAAGGTTTTCCGTCTGAGTGAAAGTTATCTGCAATCTCATAACCACTGATGCCAGTGTAACCAGATCCTCGCCCTCCCTCCATTTCTGTAGCCTAAAATTCACCTTAGAACACCTCTATATTTTGCAAACACAAGATTTTTTTTATGTACACCATCAACAGGGAATATACAGTAACAAAACAGAAAACTATTTTAAACACAAAACAAACATTTTTATATATTTTTTATTTAGGCGATTTTTTTTATAGTGACAGCGGTTGGCGGATCCAATAAAATAGGTTCCGGATCCAACTTCGGAGGTGCCGGAGCGCGTTCCGGCTAAATCCGGCTCAAATTAAGCCTTGGCTGTAACGTTACTCTGTGTTTTATAACATGTATTTCAGCTGATTTATCCAGGGAGGTGGGCGAGGTATTGATAGAAAATAATTATAATCTGAGAGATATTTTTGTGCTAGAATGCTGCGGTTCTGGTGATTAAATCACTTAGAGAAACTGGTTTTACTTTGGTCTATTTTGTCTGACTAGAAGGAGAACAACTACCCCCATCCCGTTGACAAATCAGCTTAAATTAAATATGAAACACGAAGGAAAGCTCTCGGAAAATACGTCTAAAGAAGCGCACGGTCGCCTACTGGTGTGACTTCTGTGAAGAGTAACAACTGAAAACTGCAACGTAGCTTTTCTACTGTAGGCTAACTAACACATTAGCCATTTCTGCCGTTTTATATAGCAAGTAACAGTAAATTATCCGACTTAAACGGGATAATGAAGTAGTCGCTGGACCACCCTGCCTTGTTCTAACATAACAGCAAAATAAACTTCACTGTTAGATTAAATTAACTCACCTATCCAGTAGAAAGCTGCAACCTGCTATTTTTTTTTTGACAGAATAGTTGGCCCTTCAAGATGTCCTGTGTCTGCAGATTGCTTAATTGCTCTCAGCAGCTGCTGTTTACTTGTATAGCTGTTCGGCTGATTGTAGTGTTTGTGTGTATGTCTGTCTTTTGTTGATTTTCTCTCCATAATATTTGGCTTTATCAATGTTGCTCTTAGGTGATATGTGCAATATATCGAGATTTTCAAATATATCGAGACTTTATCAGACATAATATAGAAGGACGTAATATTGTTTCTATCGAGATAGCTTGTTTTGAGTTAAAAGCATCTTTTATTTTGCATTTTGCACAGCTGTATTTTGGTTATGGTCATTGAAAAGTATTTTTAATTTATTTTGTTTTAGGAGCATGTAATTTAATATTAAGGTACTTTAATTTCAGTCAGCTGTTTTAATGCACATGTGCCGCTGATCCTAAAGTGTATTTAGCACTGAAAGGCTGTAAATTAGAACTGTCTCTGGTTACTTGACAAAAAAATAAATATATACAGTGAGGGAATTAAGTATTTGAACACCCTGCTATTTTGCAAGTTCTCCCACTCTCCCACAAAGATTTTCATCGTAGGTGCATGTCCACTGTGAGAGACATAATCAAAAAAAAAAAAAATCCTGAAATCACAATGTATGAT
>JBAMHW010000024.1:18366209-18379691 GCA_037177495.1 Rhadinocentrus ornatus | reverse complement strand
TATGGTTTGGGGACAAAATCCTATATAAGAGGGAGGGTGAAGCTTTGGTGGGCAAGGAAAAGGCCGTGTGTTGGGGGGGGGGTTTTTTTTCTTTGGGGTTTTTTTTTTTTTTTTTTTTTTTTTTGTTGCTTGAGGGAGGGGTAGGGCTAAGTGGTAGGGCAAAGGGGTGAAATGGGATTCGGCCTCCATCAATGAAGGCCCTTGACTGATGAGCGGCTTTAATCCTGCATCAGACCAGAATGGGACAACGATACTCTTCTAAAACTGGTCCCTTACCTTCCAACGTTTACAAACAGTCCTTTACTACCAATGGTAAACATCATCCTCTTTCAAAATTCTTAAGCTGTTTTACTGGCATCAAATTCAAAATTTTATATAAAAGCTCAGATGTCCCCATGACCCTGCATTGGATTAAGCTGGAATAGAGGATGGATAGTCTTTTGTCGGTTTCAACATCTGAAATGTTATTTATGTTCTTTTGCTAATAAGAAATGGCCTGCTAGATTTGAAATCATTGCAGTCTGTTTCTATATAGATTTTAAACAATGCAACAACTTTTTATGGTATAGAGTTCGTATGTCAAAAGCTAAAAAATCCCATATTCATACTCTTACAACGTTGTGTTTTTTTAAAGAAAAGAAAAGAAGCAAGTAAACACTGAAGCTTTGTACAGTTTTTGACCAATCATATCCGTTTGCCCCTATCCTCTCTTCTTTTCCTGAAGAGTATTCATATTTTCTCCCTCCTCTCGACCTAATTTTGCTCCATACCCTTCATTGCATGCGTCCAGTCTAATTAAGGTTATCAGGTTTTGGGTCAGCTGTGCTACAGCTGGAGCTTGCCGTGCTCTCTTTTTCCCTTGCTCTGATGCTCTGTTTAGCCCTGCCAGGGGTTTCTTAGTCTTTTTGTTCAGGCCAGCTCAGCCTGGCACAGCTTGGATTAGAACATACATTGAGGGAGAGGATAGGAGATGGAAGAAGTAAGCTGGGGAGGAGGGAGGTGTCATTCTGGAGATTGTCCGTGTGTCAGTGAGCTCTGAACAGTGTTTCAGGTAATGTTTGTAGGCTCAGCGTCTCTTGGGTGACAGTGAGATGTGATGTAATGACTGTAGCAGTACCAACAGTTGCGTCATACTAGAGCAACCCTGCAGGCTTGACAGAACGTATGCATGCTCTTCTTCTTGAGTCAAAATAATTTCTTTTACAGCATGTGATTTATTTTTTCTTTTTGTATTGGTTCACATTCTAAGAACAAAAACAACTAACTGCATTGCACGTACTTCTTGAGCTACACTATTTTCCTGTGTTGGATGAAAATAATCGAGCTCATTCGTCTTTCTTATAAACAAAATATCCACCAAATGTGGTACTTTTTACTGCACAGCATTTGTAATTATTTATAACCCCAGAAGAGGTTGTCTTAACTCACTCAGGTCATTGCAAGTCTTTCGGTAATAGTTTAAATAGACTTAACTTAGAATGTGGTCAACAGTAGAAACTGATTAATGTAATAAAAAATTGGATATACTAAGAGATGTTGAAAAACATACTGGGTTCTGTCTAATTTGAACACGATTTCCTTGTTTATTTCAATTTATTGCATTGCTGAAATTGTTCCAGTGTTTTCTAATCAGATGTCTACATTTTCCAGTAAAAGCAATGAACCATGTATGCCCACGTGAAAATGCACAATAATTGAATTTATGCAAATTAATTGATTAAACATTTGCATTATAAATTAAAGTACCTAGCAAGGAATTATAATAAAATCGCAATGTGTCACTATGGTTGTGTGTGTGTGTCCTCATGACACATGCAAGCTACCACCACCAACCGTGAATCCGAGCAAAAGCACGACACAGACAGCAGCAACAGCATCTATTAGAGAATCCTTCAAAGACCAAGACTGATCCTTCCCTGATTCACTCTGTTTATCCTTGATTCCTTTCCTTGCCACCTATTTTCACATCTTAGCCCATAACTCCTGGCTATTATCAGAGGAGATGAGAAAGTAAAAACAAGTAAAGAAGGGAAGAAGAAACAAGTGATAAGTGTTAATGATGTTCATTAAATTCTATATATTGCTTATATATCAATTTATGTGGTATTAATGTACCTGGTCGCCTTTAATAGACACATACTTGCAGTTTGAGATGATTAGAAACATTTGTAACATCCTGATGGAAGTAGCCATCAGAAGATGCTACACTGTGGTCATAAAGGGGTGGGCGTGGTACTCCAACCAATTTTTCCATTCTCCTCTGACTTCTGACATCAACAAGACATTTTAGTCCAGACAACTGCTGCTCACTGGATAATTTCCCTCATTCAGACCATTCTCTGTAAACTCTAGAGATGGTTGCATGTGAAAATCCCAGCAGATCACTAGTTTCTAGTGAGTGCAGAGATAAAGGACACACCTGTACAGCTTCAGTTATTGCTCCTCTGCCTCGTCTTTGCATTTCTGGAGTTGTCTTTGTGATGAACTGAGCCATATGTGTGTTTATGAAATTTATGTTGCAACCCTGCAATTTTTGATTCCCTTTAATTATCTTGTATGTTGGAATTATTGCGCTGCAGCACCAGTATTGAGCAACAATCTGACAGCCTGTCTTTGAACCCTCCAGAGCAGAAAAACACCACTGTACCCTGTTCGCAGGCCACTTCAGAAACACAGGTTACACTGATTTGGATAAATGAGGCTGTTTTTGCTCCTCAGGCTCCTCGTTGCGACTCATTTCGGTCACTTCTGGTTTAATCATCAGGCAGCCGTGGGAGCTCCCTGCCTGAGCTACATATCAAGGCTGTGGATGGGCTGTAGCCTAAAGCTCCCTACAACTGCATGTCAGGATTCCACTTTGCTGGCTTGTTGAGCTGTCAGGTTTTTGTGATGTTTTTGATTCCCCAATGAAAGCTTTTCAGCATGAAACTGCACTGGCTTGAAGGAAATTGTCAGCCAGTCCATCAGCTTTAAGACTAACAAGTTACTGTTCAGGCTGTGAGTGTCAGAAGGAAAACTGGTGCACACACACTCTGCAGACATGTGTCTTGCAATGCTTTTTTCAGAAATCCGTGCTGATTAAGATTAGTTTGAATGCTGCATTTTCTGCTAGTAAACCTGTCTTTGTACAATTTAATCACCTAATCATATAACACCTTTTTGCTTTTGAAGCTGCTAATTAGCCTTTTGTCCTGCAGATATTTATCGGATGATGCAAGCCTTAAGCAAGCGCGTGGGTAGCCTTGTCTTGTGCAAGGTCAGCTAGAGAGAGATGAATAATGCTCTATGAGTAATGCCCATTTCATATAAGGCCCTGAAACAAGTAAATGAATCTGAGGCTGTATTGACATCTGCTAGACGATGACCGTCTGGTTAAATAAACTGATAGGGCTAGCATGCAACACGGCAATTACTTAATATAGAGCAGTGTTTGGTTAGAAAAATGAACATGCACACTGTCAAATTTACATTGACATACACTATACTGCATATACAATACTGCACGCACACACACACACACAAACTTATTAGCTTCCTCTCACTGAGAATTAATTGAGTTTCTTCACGCTTAAAATTAATTCCGTCTTTTATAATGTCCTAGTTAAGAACTGTGGTGGTAAAATTAATAGAGGTGATAAATGGCTGGCGTGACAGTCAGAGGAGGTGGTTTCTTGTCCTTCACTGAGTGGAAAATGACCAGAGCTAACGTATGTTTGCAGATGGTGGACTTCACCGATCAGATTTGCTGTCCGGAGTATCCCTCATGATTCATCACACTCTTTGAGCTTGTTTTCACATTCTTTAACGAATGTTGGTGTAGTGGCATATTTGAGGGGATGGGATTATTTTTTTGAGCTGGACTTGGTTATGTTTTATGTTCAGATTCCCAACGGCTTTGTTTTATTGCTTAGCAACCTGATCTGATCCTGTGATTCTGTTGTCTCGGTTGTTTTGACACATTTATGTATTGACTGGGAGCATTGGTGTACCTGTTTGAAAAAAAAGAGGAAAGACAAGGGGGTCAGCAGGGCCCAAATGGTCTCAACTGAAGTGTTTTTTTTCCCCCATGAATTTCCACCAATGACAAAGTATAACATATTTCTTTTTTTTCACTTCACGATAAGTGTCAAAATAATTATTTCTGCAATCATTTACAAGAAATCATTTAGAGAGCTCCCAGATGTGTTCATTTAGTTTATTTGATGCCATTGATGGATTACTTTCCGTAGAGCTCAGGTTTTTACAGCCTGCCAAAGGATACACACGTTAATCTGTTTATAACTTTTAGCTAACTTAAATAATGATATTAGGAAAAAGACAAGCACAAAAATTTGAGCAGATCTGCTTGGAGGAGCTGTTGTTAAAGCAGATGAGAAAGAGCTTTGATTTCTAGAGCATGTTTTAACCCGTTTTATCCAGCGATGTTGCTGTGATTTCTTTTTATTGGGGGCGGCTGTAATGTGTTTGGTAGTCACGCGGTTAATTGTAGTTGTGCGTTTTGTCCAATTTGTTTAGCATTTTAGAGCAAAGTTAAAACAAAAGGCCCCATAGAACACATAATGTTTGCAAAGTGGCTGCTGCAGTTTTGTGTTTCCACTACAATCTGTAAAACTGGCAACACTGGATGTGAGAGGAATACATAACTGCAGTGTTTGTACCATGGAGATTTGCTCTGTAAATGTTAAATTAGGCAGGTCTTTGCCTCTGTTCTGTTTTTTTACTCATTTATTTATCACTTTTTTTTTCTTTCTTGTGATAGGATTTTTATGGAGACAAATGAGGCCCACTGCCCGTTGCATGCTCAGGATGAAGAATTCAATCGAAGTCTAGATGCAGTCCGTTGGTTTTCCTTAGTGAGGCAATTATTAAAAAAATAAAAAATCCACTTATATGAACAAAGTCATTATAAATTGAACTAATGTGGATTTGGATCACAGTGAATTGACTTAAATTAATTGTGTCTGTAAAGTGTCCTGAGATGAAACTTGTGAATTAGCACTATACAAATAAAGCTGAATTAAATTGAGTTATAAAAAAGCGATAATCCTGCAGATTATAAGAATGAATTTTAGCATCATCCTCTCTTTTTGCCACTATTAAAAACTTGGCCGCAGTACGATTTTGACTCAGTTTGATTCAGAAACCAGCAATCAATATGTGACAATATAACATGCTGATTTAATACAATCTCTTCTATTCATACCCAAATCACAGAAAACAACTAAGATGTCAAAATATAATTATATTCCTATACTCAGATATTTAAATAAAAATAAAAAAAACCCAAAATGTACCACATTATGTTTATTGAGCTTTAACATTTTCACACAATGGAAAATAGTGTAAAAGGAAAAAAAACTGTACCACGTGGATGGTTTACAGATTCTGTAGCTCTAGTGTAACACAGCTTTTGTCTGAATGAAAATGGCTATAATATTCTAAACTATTTTAACCTCTGTCTCACTTAATACTCCCTGATGTGCTCATATAGATGGATATGTTAAACTAGTCTTTAATTACTGATATAGAGCCATGATGCAGTGGTTTTAGGATTTCTGTCAAATGACCTTACTGTCCCCTTATGAGTCCTCCAGCTGAGAGTCATGATCCATCTACACACTGTTTGGCAGTCAGGCCACCCATTACTTTGTTTTACTCCTGGAATCAGTCATTTGGACTCGGAGTGCTTTAGTTTGTTCTTCTCATTTGCTCTTATCTCATATTTTTGTTAGATTTTTTATTTTTTTTATTGAATTTCTTTTCAGAAATAGTAAAAGAAAAAGATGGAGGAAGAGTTGGTATTAAATTTCCCAGAGGCAGAACAAATCTATTGTACATCACCCCTTTTTCTGTGTTTTATGATGTGGTTGCCATGGCATCTAAGCATTTATTTGAAACTTGACTTGATGGTAATCCAAAACCCCCCTTAAAGGGAATCTCATTCAATTCCACCAAATTAAAGTGAATGCAGCATGTAATGATTTTTATATGTTTTTCTATATGATATTCTGTATCAAGACCACCATATTCTTGATCATAATGCAGCATTCATATAGCATCATCTCACCAAATACCTACTTAGATGATATGTCTGTCTAAACTGTTTATGCAGAGGATGTAAACATAAAAACACCAAATGTGACGACTATGCAAAAACAGCCAATCATGATTGAAGATACACTAATTAAACTTGTGATTTGGTTAATAAAAAAAATAATTTCCTTATTTGCTTTTAAAAAAAGGTACTTTTATCATTAAAGGATCACTTTAGTTGCAATTATCAGTTAATTTTTTCCTGGTATCTTTATTTTCATATCTTTATTTTTAATATTTCATTTATGTGCCACCTTTTTTCCAATTTGTGTCCCTGCGTGGCCCCCCACATTAAAAAAATGTTTAGGTCTGCCCCTGCTGTGAGCTATTACAGACCAAAACTGACTCATTTTAAATGTTAGTGATTCAGAGCTTCATGTGACTTTAATGTTAATTTGGTGTTTGACAGATTAGGCCATTTTATTTAGTACGTAAAAAAAAGTTTACAGTGATCACGACTAATTTTCTCAGAGCATGCTCAGCTCCTCACCCTTCGCTTGACTACTTAGTTCTTGATATACAGTAGTTCTTAGCAGAAAAAAAGAGAAAAAAACCTACAAAAGAGTCTTTAAGGTTAAATATATTGTTTTAATTATTCAGAATCTTAAGTCATTAAAAACATTTTATTGTCCATAATGCATTAGCTTATGTGCTGGGTCTCCTCTTTTTGGCCCCATTTAACCCTGGGGTAAGACGAAGTAGAAGTATTGTGTGCTTTTTTTTATGTAAAAAATTAGGGCTAAGACTCTAATAAAAAAAATATAAAAAATCAAAATAATTACAAGCTTTGTTATTAATCTTAAAAACTGCGTTTTAATCGTGCAACGTTTTTTGCCCCAATTTAAATGGATTTTAGTTGACGACTTAATCAAATAATAAACAAATATGTAAATATTGTAAACTCAAGCTCTAGTAGTCTCTGTAAAAATGTATTTAATTGTATTTTAAGTCAAAACAGTAGAAAATGAAATAGAAAATATCCCTGATCAAAACTGAACAGACCTAAACTTAATATGTTACAGTACTTCTAACTTTTAAAATGTTTTTGTCCAAACTCTTTATTAATAGACATTAATATCGGATGATAAGCCAGGACGGGATCAGCCAACTTTGTACATTTCATGTTCTGTCTTCATTTCATGCTAGCAGAGGTGAACATTTGCTGTTCTGACTGCAGGCTGAGAGAGCGTTTGGACGGGGGAGGGGCCTGCAACGGCTCCTGTGGCTCAGTGAGACTCGTAACCGAAGCATGCTTTCACATCAGTCACCAAGTCCCCAATAACACCAGAAAAAGTAGCTAGATTTGTCACTAGTTGATTTTTTTTTTTTGCAATGGTGGTGGCTCACTGCTCACGGGGTCTGAAAACTCGCTAAATATAGCTCCAAAGTTGCTAAGCTGTTAGCCAAGCTCTGACGTTTAGACATAGTCTAATCGGTGTACCAGGAGCTCGTGCACTGACAGATGTTCCGCGTGGTTTGGAATTCTAACTGCAATTTAATGCCTGAATTTTCTAAGGTGTCTTTTTTTTTTTTTTTTTTTTTTATTAATTAATCGTAATTAACGTGTTCAAGTCCCACCCCAAGTAACAATAGATTGTGGGTTTAAGTTGTCAGAAAGTCATTTGGGAATTCTGTCCAAAAGAGCAAACAAACTGACCCAAAGAAAACAGTGTGAACTTGTTTCTTACTGTAAGTAAGCTGGAGACAGATGGACTTTTCTTGCTTTTAAATAAATGGATTGTTTAAATCAACCTGTTTAAAGAAAGTGTTATTCTAAAGTGCTTGTACTTAAATCATTATGTAAATATTGTCACCATTCATCCTTCTACCGCATATTCCAGTGAAGGCTTGCAGGGTGGCCAGATCCGATCCTAGCTGCTACTTGGTACAAGGCAGGGTACACCACACAGACACAAAACAAACGCAGTCTTCAGCCGTGAGTGTTTCTGGTTTATACCACTCTCTGGTAATTGCTTGCTTGCTGGCTGCACATTAAATCCGAAACAAGTAATCCAAATGTGGAGCAACATTTTGTGAGGGCAAAGCGCCAAAATATAGGTTCATTAATTTAAATGGAATTTTGATTTGGAATGCTTTCTGCAAAGCTTCACAAACTTGCTGCCAAGAGGATGTTAGAAGAAGACAGGAGCAGAATATGTGGTCGTTATTTACCTCAGAAAGTTCAGTTTGTTTCCTGCAGTATGAATTTCCAGCTTAATGACTTGTTTGCTGCAGTAATGAAGAAAGTGGGAAGCGACAAACAGGAAATTTCTAAAAGTTTCTCCCATTCCTTGTCTATATCTGCTGTCAGTCGGCAAGGGCGCAGTGTGGAAGCGGCTGTGACAGCAGGTGTCCTCCATCCAGCACAGTGCGTGTCACAGCTGCCAATCTCCAGACAGAGACCTGTCCACACTGTCCAGCCTGGTTAGGGGGACGGGTCGAGGAAACGAACAAACATCAGCACCTTGAATATCCCGACCACATTTGCATGAACACACAAACACACAGATGTGAATAACAGCCCGTCATGGTTGGTTAGGGCTAATGACGATTGAATTGTGTTGGATATGAGCTGAGTTCACCCCTTCACTCCATCCCACCCATCTCTGTTTGACTGTTTCTTTTCAGCTGCCAACTTCTATTATGTCTCATGTTTATTTGTGTTTTTCTTTTTTTTTTAATGAAGTTGCTTTTTTTTTTATTACCCTGTTTCATGCTATGAATAAGGTTTTCTCACTTTTTATGTAATTGTGTGTCACTCACAGCTATGATCCACAGTGTGATTATTTTACACACCCTGTGTGTTTTGTTCCTCTTTCTGTGCGTGCTGCAGGTGGCCGAGATGCACGGTGAGCTGATAGAGTTTAATGAGCGCCTGTATCGTTCCCTCATGGCCAAAGACCACCTCATTGTCCAGATGAGACAGGAACTCATTGACCTCAGAGGACCGGTGAGTGACTGGACACACATGCACGCTTCTCTCATCTTGAAGCTTCTGCAGGTTTTCCCTTTGTCTTCCTCTTGTTCCTTCTCTGCCACTCTGCTCCTGGGTATTTTGATTCATTTGCATTTTCATTTAACCCTAGTTGTTTTTTTTTTTTTTGTGGTACTCTTTTTCCATGGTGCCACTTTGGTTTGCTTGAAAGAACTTGAAAGTTCTTGTACCATAACGCTACACACCACAGGCAAAAAGAGTTTTCTCATGCACTGCTGGTCACAGCTTTGAGACGTACAATTTATATTCGCTTCAGACTTTATCGCATTATACAGATTAGTCTAAAATTTTATTGGATCAACTTAAATTTATCCTGTTTGTGTGACCCTATGTTGTGTTTTTTAAAGTAAAGAGTTTTAAAATGTTTTTAATATTATTATTTATTCGTGATCATATGTAAGGCAGCTTCTTCTCTAAGCTGTATAATTATTTCGTTGTTTAGTGGTTAGATCATTCATGCATCACATAGTTTATTTTATTAATATTATATATGTATATATATTTATTTGTCAAACATTTATTCAATTTTCTAATTAATTAGTTGATTGGTTGTATTTTTCTCGATTAACAAAGTCTCCCATTTTCGTCTTGGTGCCATGACTGCAGAATGAACCACCTTTGAAACTGTGCACATAACTGCGTGTGTTTTATTAACTGATGCAACATTTTAACCCTTAAAACTCTGCCAGATCGCCAACAGTCCTTAGCGCTATTGCTTATATTGGCAACAACTTTCAGAAAGGGTAGTGTGTAACTCTGTGGGGTGAATTGTGATGCATAGCTTACCCTTTATGTGATCTACGGAAGATTCCAGGCATTTATATCCTTATATTCTAGTAGATTTAAAAATCCAGCCAAGAATTGTAGTGTTTATTCAGAGACTCTGTAGTAAATCAACAATGTGTGATCCATGATTTGAGAAAATGATATGCAGATGAAAAAAGGCATAATAACAAACCACCAAAACAATCTTTACGGTAGCCATATTTTGGAGTTACAGCTTCCTCCGTCTGAATGCAGGACAAGGGGATGTTGTGTAAAACAGCAGTGTGTGCCTCAAAATGTTGCAAAGAGCCCAGTAGGACCTAATAGTGTGATTAAAATGTATTCATGTCTACACAATGTGATTAATGAATGATGGCATCTTAATACTTCATGTGGCTTAAACAGATTTTTTCCTTCGTCTAAATATGAGGTAATCAGAAAGTGCTGTTTACATGTATGATGCATGCTTGGTTTTGTTTAGACATTTAAACATATTAAATGTTAATCCCGACAATCTCCTTTTTAAAGAATATTTAAGAATATTTTAAGAAAACTATTTTTCCTAACTTCAGTATTTTAAAAGTTGCCCTCTAGAATTAAAAAAAGAAAGAGCCCCAACATTTGGTCATGCTCAGGGGAGCTTGAAGCAGTCTGGACATGCACACAAACACGAACACTCTCTCTGCCCACAGTGAGAGTTGAGACAGCTGCAGTGAAGGCAGCCTCAGGCTGAAGATAGAACCTCTTATCCTTCTGCTTCAGCCCTGCTCTGCTGGACCGCTCACTCTCACCATGTATGTGCGCGCATGGCCATCCCTGGTTCCTGTTTGTTGCACACTTCCATCTTTTGTGGAGCTGCTGCAAATGGCCAGGCTTGGGTCATTTCCCTGCCTCCACACCTCATCGTCTTTTTCTTTTTCTAGCTCACCCTCCTATTACTTTGTGTGTGTTTATCTGTAAGTGTTGGAGGGTTCGATTAAAGCCTGGAGGCTAGTGAGGCTTTTTGGACTATGTTTTTTGTTTAGTTGGGCTAAACAGAAGAAATTCACTTATCCATCCTTTCACCTATTCTTGTCATTCAATATGTTACTCATTGCTTCAGAAATTTTCTTTTAACACATATTGTTTAGTAGGGCTGATGAACGTGTGTGTGCTGTAAAGTTAGCCATCTGTGGCTGGTAGATTTTCAGTTATAGTCACAATTTGTCTCATTTTCTCCTTTAATAGAAGTATGAAAAAACAATCCTCAGCCAAACCTTTAATGCCCCCTGCTGTGTATTGTGGAGGTCCCTCTGGTGCTGCTAAAACAAACCTTGAGCTTTCAGGTTGTGGACATCTCTTAGTATGTTCTCTAGTTTTTGGCACCAGGTTGGGAATATGGGTTGTGGGGTCAGGCATCAGTGGACTGATTCGATGCATCCTACGGATGCTTGACTGGATCAGTATCCAGGAAATTAAGAAGCCAAGTTGGGTCAAGGGTCCTTAGGAATGCAACTTGAGTCACGGTGTTGGAAGAGACTACTGTTGTTGGGGAGCAGCGTTGCTATGGGGAGGTGTGCTTGAATCTGCAACAATGTTTGGAGGAGAAACATTCACACCCACTCTCAACCCCCTTTAAATTACCTACAAGTAGAGTTTAGTTAGGAGTCAATGGCATATTTGACATTTAGCGTATTTGTATATTAGTTTATCCTGTATATTTAACAGAAGTGTTTTTCTAATAGTCTCCCAATGTTCCTCTCACTCATTTTTCAGGTTCCAGGTGACTTAAGCCAGACCTCAGATGATCCTAGCCTGTCAGATTTTGAGACGTGAGGATATTTCTCTGCTACTTTTTCTCTTTTTAAATCATAATGCTAATAAGTATAGTGCTGTTGATGTTGCTGCTGCTGGTGATAATGATGATGACAGTGATAATGATGGTGTCAGTGAGGACTGTTTGTTGTTGGTGTCTCTCAGGGCTCATCGTGCTCTCATCAACGTGTGGATCCCCTCTGTGTTCCTGCAGGGCAGAGCCGCGAACGCCTACCACGTCTATCAGGTACACTCAGAGGACACTGTTCACGCATAATTGTGACTGTTTATTTGAAAAAAATAACCCCAAAGCAATAATTTCATTGGGACAAATTGATTGGATACAAGCAAACTCCGACTAGAGGACAAAGCCATTATCTGTATATAGTGTGACCATGTTAAAGAGCAGTAAAGATGGCAGGAGAAGTTAAAAGGTCATTAATGCAAGGAGTGAGGGAATAAATGAGCAAGCTCTAAATAAGTTATACATTAGCATGAGAAGCTCATCATCAGTGTTCATTAGCATTGTTGTGCTTAGAGCTTTTTATCATCTCTTCTCTGCTCAAGTGGTCAAGCAGAACTTTTTAATTTGCCAGTGGTAGTCCGCTAGTTTGTCAGTCTGTCCAGCACATGGTTGTATTCGAATTTTTCATTTCTTGCTGGCTGGCCAGAAATAAAACATGAAAAAGAAGGAGGGGGAAGGAAGGGATGAACAAAAGATTGAAAGGAGAGAAAGAAAGAAAGTTGATATTTCTTTCTGTCAGTTGATTCGCAATAATTTGCAATGATTTGCATGGACTTATCCGTCCATAATTTGTTGCACTAATCTGACAATAAAGACCAGGCTTTGTTTGCTTTGGAACTCAGATTATCATACAAGTAAATCATTTAAATTGAGCATGGAAAGCTCTGCATGAAAAACAAACAAAAAAAACCTCAGTGCTAACAACATCAGCCTCCGCCATGCTTTGTGTACTGCATGCTAGCTGCCTGATGCTAACAATATGAAACAGAATAAAATAATAAACTAACCAGCTAAACAGCTGTATTTCTACATTTTGATTATGCACATGTAGTAAAGTAGAGCTTTAAGCTAAATACTAATTTGAGCATTTACCTTAAGGCAATAAGTGCTAATTTTAGTACTTAGCTTAAAGCCGCAGTGTGTAAAAATTACTCCCATCTAGTGGTGTGCTAATATATTACAAGCAACCGAGCAGTGCTCTACTGCAGCCTCACCATTTAAGAGCGTTATTACGACTACGGAAGCCGCGGAGATTCATAAATGTCAAGTTCGAGTGTCCCGTCAGGTGATGAGGAACAGAACGATACATAATTATTATTGTTTTATTCCAATAAGTTACAAGCGTGCCCTCCATGTATTTAGTATCAAGCTACTGCTAATAGCTAATGTTATCGTATGAAATTGTTTTTTATGACTTGCAGACTTAGAGATCATCTGATGAAGGGAGAGAAAGAGGGAGTAAAAGCAGGGCAGTGGACTTGTCGGCGCTGCTGTAACATTACTCTGTGTTTAATAACATGTATTTCAGCTGATTTATCCAGGGAGGTGGGTGACGATTTGATAGAAAATAATTATTATCTGAGAGATATTTTTGCATTACAATGCTGCGGTTCTGGTGATTAAAAACCACGCCAAGAAACTGGTTTTACTTTGGTCTGTTTTGTCTGACCAGAAGGAGGACAACTACCCCCATCGGGTTGACAAATCAGCTGAAATTAAATATGAAACACGAAGGAAAGCTCTCGGAAAATACGTCTGAAAGAAGCGCACGGTCGCCTGCTGGTATGACTTCTGTGAAGAGTAACAACTG
>JBAMHW010000024.1:18346825-18366109 GCA_037177495.1 Rhadinocentrus ornatus | reverse complement strand
TGGTATGACTTCTGTGAAGAGTAACAACTGAAAACTGTTGCAACGTAGCTTTTCTACTGTAGGCTAACTAACATATTAGCCGTTTCTGCCGTTTTATATAGCAAGTAACAGTAAATGATCCGATTTAAACGGGAGGATAAAGTAGTTGCTAGACCACCCTGCCCTGTTTCTAACATAACAACAAAATAAACTTCATTGTTAGATTGCATTAACTCACTTATCCAGCAAAAAGCTGCAACTTCCGCATTAGCTTTGAAGTCCCTCTA
The DNA here is from genome assembly GCA_037177495.1 of Rhadinocentrus ornatus. Classification (NCBI taxonomy): domain Eukaryota; kingdom Metazoa; phylum Chordata; class Actinopteri; order Atheriniformes; family Melanotaeniidae; genus Rhadinocentrus; species Rhadinocentrus ornatus. The sequence goes on along the minus strand of JBAMHW010000024.1, from coordinate 18,365,843 downwards.
CTCATCAGCTGCCTCCATCTGGTAAAACCTCCACCGATGTACGCTCTTATTTTCTCCCGGTTATTATTTCTTTTTCTTTTCTTGGCTAGTTTTTACCTCTGTCACGCGTGCAAAGAGTATAGATGGTCCTCCATTTCAATGTAAGCTGGCAAGCTGAATCATCCACGGTCGTCTTTACTTGTTTGCACCACCCCTGCGCACTCCCCCTCCCCCCGAAACAGCGGGGACTCGCAGGTAAAAATGCACAATGCTAACAAGTTTGTCCCCTTTCAGCTACTGTATTCAAAGATGGCGATGCAACATGGCAGCCTCCAGTTGGGTGCACCGCCACATATGTATTTATAAACATCTAATTCTAAGCTAAGAGAACGATTTCATTTGGATGCGATTGTGCTTAGTCTTTGGTAAAATACGGATTTATGAAAGCAATTCTTGATTTTTGCTAACAAAATACCAAAAAAAAAAATACACACTGTACCTTTAAATATGAGTGCTAATTTTAGAATTCAGCTCAAAGTGGTAATGCAAATTTTAGCATTTAGTGCTGAATGCAAATTTTAGAATTCAGTGTAAAGATACAGAACATTAAAGATAAATTATTGGATTTATTTCTAAGATGGTGGCTAATTTTAGCATTCGGTTAAAAGATGGATGGATATTTTAGCATTTAGTTTTAAGGTGAATGCTAAAATTTTAGAATTAAGCTTAAAGTGCCACTGTTATGCTATCATGAAAGATATTTTTAGAGGTGGTCTCTAAACACTTAAAACATAAAAAAAGAGAATTGTCTAGAACAGTGTTTCTGATATGTTTTTTCCTCTATTCACATAACTTTGTCACCCCTTTCCAGGACAGTCAGTCACACTCTTGCTTCACTAAAAAAAAAAAATAAAAAAGATTCTTTCTCACTCAATCAAGCTAGTCTTTGCAGCAGAGATATTTCATGTCTTTGAGTTTGGAAATATAAAGCCCCAAGGCCTCGTGTGATTAGCATGCATCATCATCTGTAAAATGAGACTCAATTCCCTCCCAAACCATTTATATGCTGGGTTAAATGCGTAGATAAAAGGGTGCGCCGACTAGAAAATTTTTCATTTCCTCAAAACAAAGTAGTTTATTCCTGTGTGTCATGGCAGTGTTTGAGTTCATCCTCACACAGGCCTTTTATTATCTAGTAAATATGTTATGATTTTGTACTTGTGCAAATCTTAAGTGGCTTTGTGCAGTGAAAACTTTGCTTTTCTCATTGTGGTCTTTGGCCTCTCCTTTAGGTCAGCAGGAACCACTCTGTTTAAACAAATGCTTACATATCAGAAACAAGAAAGGATAATCTAAGTGTTTGAACTATTTTTCTATCACCGATCAAAGTCACACTTCCAACATAACTGTGTGCCTCTTTTCATTGACTAGTGCCTCTGTAGAACATTTCTGCCCCCAAATTATGGTCTAACTTCCCATTACAGTCTGACACCTCATTTGAAATGAAGTCTTATCAAAGCTGAGGCTTTGCACAGCAATGATAATAGCACCACTCCTCTTAAAAAAAAAAAAGAAAAACTCCCAAACTCCTTTGCCAGGTACTTATTTGAGCAAGGTGTGCAGGGAACTAAACACAAAAGTGGCTTAAACCAAACTGCTACTTCTGCTTTTGTCTGTCAGGTTATCGAACAAAGTCGACAACAGCAGCTCATTCCCTGGGTGACTGTTTTACTCTGTCTGTCACATTAACAAGGTGTCACACCTCAGCTCTCTCACCACAGCCATATAAGACCAAAACACACACATACACGATGAGACATCCAATCCCCTGGCTAAGCCTCTTGAGACAGACACATGTGTAAACACACATGCATTTGGAGGTATATTTATGGTATTCATTGCACAGCATAAATCCATACAGATGCTCATGGTTACATGATAACATGCACATATGTGCTTTGGTATATCATTGAAAATTTGTCCATACACACAGTTAACCAAGGAGACACAGAAGCTATAGTGGACATTCATCTTTGTTTTACAGAAACACTTGACAGACAGAAGTATGTGTCCACACGCATGCATAGATACACAATATTGTTATCTGCTCTGTAACCAGGAGCCACAGCTGTAATGCTAGTCAGTGGAAACCATGTGGGACAGTAGGAGACCGCAGAGGCACATCCTCAGTTATGACTGATGGTCAGGCTGGCAACCAAGCTCAGCTCGGCTCAACTTGTGCATAATAAATGTTAATTCACAGCTCAGGACTCGAGCTCTGAGCTCTCTAAAGTCTTTCTGGGTTAAAATGTCTCCTTTCTCCTGACAGGATGGAAGCACAGCAACGGAGAATGAGATGGATTGTTATAATTCCTGCCACTTATAGTTTCAAACTCTTTTGCAAAGACGCCTGGTTCAGTGCACTTCGTTCAACGCTTCACAAACACAACGTTACATTTATTTTTCATGAAAAGAATGTAGACTTTTTATTTTTAATGTCGAATACTGTATGCTTTTGTTGCTAACTGATGTTGACTCTCAGTTTGAAAGTCTTATATATGAACGTAATAATCAACAAACCATCAGAAAAGATAAACCTTCTTTCAGCTTGATAAATGTTTCTAACTTTGGGCAATCCCGTGATTTTTAGAGGTGATAATAGCTGGTTAAAGTGTGTGAATCACATTGGTGAATTTGGATATCCACTGGGCTTTAAGCAATAATCGGTGTCCACCTGCAGTTGGGATTTGTGGCTTGACTCCAGCATCAAAGCTGAGCACGATCCATGTGTTGTGCTGATATAGCCTGATTTCTTCCTCTCAATAATGGTCTCTGAGAGACTACTGTCCAGCCCTGGGGCTGGTATAAAGCACAGCCCATCTGGTGTATTGGATGCTTCCTTTCCCAGAGCTATATCTGTCTAATGGCTCCCTGTGGAAACAGCTTTTGTTCTTCGACAGGCTAATGGATGGCCAAGGTTACTGAAGTCACTGTTGTTAAGGTGAGGTTGTTGTGGTGATTGAACACTGAGCCAACATTCTTAAAGACCTAAGAGAACCGTGTGGAATGGGCAAAGGTCTCTTTAAAATGCCCTCTAGTGAATACAATACCGTTCATATAGTCTCACTTGCACACATGCATATGCTTGTACGATTGAACCAATGATAAGAGCAATGAGCCATAGCCAAAGCCAGAGAGGGTTTTTTGAGACTCTGAGAGTGCGTGGGATTTTTAGAAGCAAGAGCCTAAGTTAGGTCGTTGCAACCTTGTGGCTGAAAATAAGCACAATAACAGCTCTGTGCTGCTGTTTCAGCCATCCAGAGAGTAGGAAAGAGAGAGCTATTCGCCACTTCTCACACCGCATGTCCCTAAATGTCTGCCTCTCATTGTCCACTCAGTTTTTCTTGCCTGCTTCATCTCTTTCTTTCTGCTCAGCTTCTCTATCAGTCTCCCTTGCCCTGCCAGATTTCATGGCATCATGGCAGGGGTAAGACTGCATGTAGTCCATTTTCTGTCTTTGTATAATCTTTTTCCTGAGACACATTTTTAGTCTGAGCTCTCTGAAATAACTTCCATTTAAAGTGCAGTAAGGCCTGTGGATGGATGATAGGAGACAGACAGCGATGGAGAGGCAGAGACTGATGCATTTGTTCCATTATAAGTTAGCTTCTGCTCTTTGTGAAAGACTGCCTCTGGGCCTTCATCCTTGCTTCATCACTCCATACTTTTCTGCTCCTCTTGTCATTTTCTGAATCCATAATGACTGGTATGAATTATACCAGTCCTTGCAAATCAGTGTCTCTCTTTTGAACAATACCAAACAACATAGAAACTATTAGGGAAAGGCAGCATCATTTGCACAAAGTGCGTGAACACAGGAAGCCTTGGTGTGTGCAGGAGTGTCTGTGATATCACTCCTAACTTGTCATGCACCACTATGACATGAAATTGTATCAGAAAGTTTGTGAAAACAGTTTTGTAGAAGAGAACTAACAGAAATGTGTAGGTATTAGGGTTAGTAATAGCACTGTCACTAAATCACTTGGTTTACCAAATTAGTCCACTCTTAAGTACTGCAGCAGCTTTAATTGAATTTCCATTGAAATTTGTAGAGACAGCAGTGGTTTGTAGCCCATACCTAGCACCGACTTTTGGTATTTAAATTATTGTTATTATATACTTGATGGGGACTATGATCAGACACAACCTTGAAATCACGAATAATATGTGAGCAACACAAGTTTCTCACCTTAAAACTCTGCTTCTGACTTGATTTGATGGCACATTTAATATGCACGTTCCTGCAGCCGTCATTGCCCTGCAGCAGCTGAGAAACCGCACTTCACAACCCCACCCTGATGCACAAAGAGCTTTGCAAGGCCAGTTTTTATAACTGCTAAATGGCAATAAAAACACACCAGCATGTAATTATTGACCTGTTTTTAGGTTAAGCTCCTCCTCATCATCATCTATTTTTCTGCTTCTTCTCCCCATCCCTCTTGTTATTTTTCATTGTCCTCCTCTTTTTAGTTTTATCAGCATTTTTTTCTCCCCACTTATGTTTTTGCGTTTGATCAGTTTTTACCCAGTTATGTCAGACATGCACATAAGGATATGTTTCGGGACAGGAAAGGACCTTTTACAAATCTCAAACTTAACCTGTTGCAACTTCCCAGATGAGATAAACACATGTTTAGGATGAGGAACTGAGAATTGAAAGGAAAGAAAGAAAAAAAGATGAGCTAAAATCAGCACACAGCATCCACATCTGCTTGCATTCAAAACACATCCAAGTATCAAGAACCACACTGTGAATTGACTATATACATTACATAATTAGGAGCCTGTCAGTAAGCTGGTATCGCTTCAGCAGATAATTTACATATACATTTAATCTATATATATATGTATGTGCATATATTTCAGATGTGGAATTCTCTTTGATTGGCGAAAAGCTGAGCCTATCATTTCAGCACAAAGTCAAGGGCTCAGTGCAAATTTCTCACTGTTTTATATTGCCAGTAAGACAGAATAATGTCTACTGCAACTTTCCTCTTTAATGTAGTTTCTCCCACTGCCCTTCACACTTTTGAAAGATACTGCAAATAAACAACGTAGGAAGTCATGTCCACTGCTTTTCCTCTTCTTTTTGTTTTTTAATAAAGTGGATTTGTATAATCTCCTGGACGTATGCTTACATTCATGCAAAGCTCAGTGGTTTAAGCTTAGAAAAAGAGCGAGATGTCCCTATTAATAATAGCTGCACAAACTATCTTTGTTTTCCTTGTGCCACCCAATAACCTTTAATATGCAGCATATGAGTGCCACATAAATCAGCCTCTCGATGAATAATTGAGATGTCCTCGCTGACACTCTTTTCGGATGTGTGCACGGCTGCCATCAATGGACTGTCATCCCTCCAGAGAAATGAGAAGTGTGAAATGTGTTAGCACCTTTAATTTCTATGTCAGCCATTGGATATGGCTGAGTTAACTTGGGAGACTTGGCAACTGCTAAGGCAGTAAGCTTTACATTCAGACCTGCTTCGTGTGAGTCGCCCTGATTAGCCAGAAGCTTAAACCTTATGCTGCTGGGCTGCTTGAGCTATGCAGATGAGGTGATCCATACATATGTATTGCAAGCTCATATGTAGATGGATGAACACTCTGTTTTTGAATGTAGGTCATTCTGGTCATGATCTCTTCAGAATGCATGTGTATTCATGCCTGTATGAATGATTGTGGTTGCAGTAGCGACCGGCTGGTGACAGAGGGAGATAAGTATTATTCTCATGATGGTAGTGATTGATGTTTTACAAAGATGATGATGATAATTGCAATCACGTTGGTCGTACATCTATCAGCCATAGATTAAACACCCTCTGGAAGGCACAGAGGCTGCTTTCACTGCCTCGCTCTGCAGCACTGGCACCTTATCAACTTCACTGTAATTTACGTTACATTTCCATTTTACCCACCATCGTCAGTCCTCTTATCCAGAGCCGTTCACAACAGAAAGAGGTTTAGTATCTTTTTCAATGGCATTTGAAAGCACATTGTAGTTAATAGATGTGTTTTGGCAGGAGGGCTTAAAGCTATGACTATCCAGCTTGAGAGAGAGAACATAGAAAACTGATTCTTGTATGCATCTGCAATAAATACACTACTCAAGGAGTAACTAGCGGTTTCTTGCAAAATGCCGCTTGTGAACAGGCAGCTTCAATTTACAAACTATGTTTCAAACAAACACAAAATACTCCAGGCAACCATGATAATAACGCATATAGCCCCGTTTCCACCAATAGGGGCAGGGCGGGACACATTTTTTTTTGTGTTTCTACACGCAAAAACTGGAAAGGGTACTCTAATATCTCTAATAACCCGTCGTACTTTTTTGGGACACTTTCGTTGGAGTGCCAATCTAACCAATCTGCCGTTACAAAACACCGGCAAGAGGTTTTTGTTCTTTTGTTTTTGAGTCGTGTTTTGGGTTATACTTTAAGGAAGGCATTGCACTGTGATGGCATAATGCTACTAGTAGCTAAGGCTAATCGTTGGGTTGATTAGTAAGGTTATGGTTGGCTGTGGGAAAATTACATATTACAAACTACATCCGCACCTTAACTGTCCCGTCCTGTTGGTGGAAACGTGTGAATAAAAAGTATATTTTCAGCCTCTTTCTGGCTTTGACATTTCTCAGATAAATGTGTTTTGCATGTATTTTTAAAGTCCTGTTACAAAGCATTGAAGCTCCTTTCCTTCGCCATTGGAGGATTCAACCAGCTCTTTTCATGGCTGCCACTGAGGTATTTCTGATTCATTTCACCTGGTTAAAATTTCCTAAGTAAAACAAACATGTAGCCTTTTTGACAGCATTTCATATTTCAGCACCTATGAGCGACAATCAGCAGAGATGAATATCTCCAGAAAGTGTTCTGCAGAGGGATAAACCATTAACTGGTGACCACGTTTTGGAGGATCTGATCTTTGATCTCAGCGCCTCTCCGCTTTTTTTTTTTTTTTTTGAGTTCAGAAATGATGCCCAGCAGTCATAGCTGAAGTCGTCCTGTGGTTCTTTATCAGTGTTCTCCCCTCCTGTAAAACTTCAAAGGTGTGACTTTAGCAGGTGGAAATGTGATGTGAGAGGGGAAGGGGAAGCTGCTCTCGCTCTTGTTAGAATGGTGGAATCAGAATTAGGATGTTGACGATGTCTCTTTGAGGAAGTCACAAGAGTGTGATGATCTCTGCTTTAGCCTCCAGACATTTGATTGGATCTTGGGGATGGAACATCATTTGTCAGTGTCACTTTTCCTCTTCCCTTCTGAGCTTTTCTCACTATGTTCCCTTTCCCTTGTTATTTTCAATTTATATTTACCTATTTTAGTTTCTGTAATTGCCTTCCTCCCTCTCTATCTCACGTTTTATTTTCCTCAACACTCCACTTTTACTCTATTTCCTATTAAGGTCTGCTGTGCTCTACATCCTCGATTCTCTGCCCTTGCCTCTCAGTGATTTGCTCGATGACTTCCTTACCAGGCTCACAGCTCTTTCACACGCCCTGTCAGTGACTCACTGGTTCATATGAAAGAGGGAAGAGACAAAGTATCCTACAATGACTGAAGTTTGAGTCCAATGTCTGAAAGAGACAGATGACAAAGAGGGCTGCTGAGCAAAGTGATAGATGAGGAGAACAGGGTTAGTTGTGTTAAAAGACAGAGATAAGAATTGCATATTATCCTGTTTTCCTCCTGCTTTAGCTACAGACAGCTTTTCCAAATTGGTCTCCAACCAAAGAAATGATGACTCGTATCTGGTTACCATCCTCTGTTTTAAAGAACTTGACCACAGTCTTCGTCTGATTTACAGTCTTATTCTGATCTGCTTTGCATGAATAAAGAAGGAAGTAGGACAAGAACATAGAAGGGCCCTTTAGTGCCTCATTTCTTCTTGCATGGGGGTTAAATCTCTTTCCAGCATCCTCAATGGGCTGTTAACCTCCTGGCATTCTGTACCCAAGTGTGCACTCATCACCAGTGTTCAGGCCTGTACGTCTCCATCCTTTCCGTAGACAGCATTTGTCCACTTTGCTGCACATCCCTGATTTATCATTACTAATTTCAGCTTATGGTAGCCATTTGTCCTTTTAGATTTCATAAAATGATACTGAATTTGATTAAGTGGATATAGAAAATCTTGACATGTTAAATTTTCTAACGCAAATACCTCTGTACTTGAGCTTGCAGACTGCTCAGTCTGCATCAGGCTGACTCATTCTGGAAGCTCCACCTGCTTCTGTATAGTAGGTCTAAACTGTGTAAAATTAGTATGTATTGAAATTGACAATCTATAATTGAGACTGCTGGGTAGCTAATTAATTCGGTTGATGCACTCAAGAGCCACTTTATTAGGTCCAGCTGTTCTATTGGTTGTGAACACACAAAGCTAATCAGCCTCACATGGCACAAACTCAATGCATTGAGGTATGTAGACATGGTCAACCTGACTAGTTGAAGTTAAAACAGACCATCAGAATGAGGAAGAAATGGGATTTAAGTGACTTTGAATGTGGCATTGTTTGTGCCAGGTGGGCTAGTCTGAAAATTTCAACAACTGGTGATCTACTGGGAAGAATATGAAAATATCCATTTAGCTGCATTTGTTAGACCAAAATGCCTTGTTGCTCTCAGATGTCAGGGGAGACAACAAGGGTATCAACAGCAGCTCAGGCTGCTGGAGAGGTAATGATGTGGGGCATTTTTTTGGCACATTTTGGACCCCTTGGTACCAACTGAGATTCATTTAAGCATCACGGCCTACCTGAGTATTGATGCTGACCATATCCATTCCTTTATGACCACAGTGTAGCATCTACAGATGGGTACTTACAGCAGGATATTGCACCATGTTACAAAGCTCAAATAATTTCCAACTGCTTTCTTGAACAAGACAATGAGTTTACTGGACTCAAATGGCCTCCACAGTCACCAGATCTTAATGAATAGAGCAGCTTTGGGATGTGGTGGTCCAACCTGAGACTAGCATGGTGAACCTTATTAAGTGGCCAGTGAATATATTTTCTAATGAACTAATTCTGCAATAGCATTTTGTCTGAAAGCTTAACTTTATATTATGAATTATATAGTTTTATAAGCAGCATTCAATATTGGATTGGATCGGATCAATCACACTTTTTTATTTTAAAATGATTACATTATAAATTCTGTGTAAATTAGCAGTGGATTACAGGCCCACTTTTTTAAAAGGAAACACCTTATTATACATAAATCTAAAAAGGCAGCTTTTTTTTCTTTAAAAAAATGTCAAGAAACCCATTTTATGCAAACTAAAGAAGATTAAATCAATGTTGGAAATGCTGCCAACAAGAGCACTGCATTAATATGGATGATTTCCAAGATTTGGACAGTTTGGTGCAGCTGATTTGCACTTAGGTCACCAGAGAATTAGTCATTTTCAGCTCAGTGGTAGAGCTTTCTCTTAAAACTGACATTTGTAGGCATCATGGCTCTTAAGCCAAAGTAATTTTTCCAAGTGTACATTCAGTCTACTTTTGTTAGCAGTTTTTTCTCTAATATATGCATTTTAAATGACACATCTACATTCTGATAATGTTGGAGATGCACACGCTGTCTTCCATCCAGCATCTTTTTATTCAACAAAACTCTGTTTCATTAAAATTCTGTCTTCTGAATGTGTCAACGTGCATTTAGGGGCTTGGTAGCAGATGAAGTCATGTTAGCTTGTGTGATTTGTGGAGTGATGTGACATTTTCTTCAATTCACATAGTGAAAGAGGAAACCGAATGAGTCCCTTTTTTACATTTGGATGATAAAATGTGTGCACACTCTTTTGGTTTGACGTATTACGTTTTAATGAGAAGATGTGAAGCTGGAACATCAGCGCCTTCCTTTGTCAGACTTTATAGACTAATGGAAGCAGCAAATCTATTTACATGTGCTCTGTGTATTGCCAATAAGTATGAATATTTTCATGATGTACATGTCATAGATTGTAAATGTGACTTTGTATTTGCCAAGCTGTTGTCTTGGTAACTTGCTTCAGTGTGAAAGAACAAGTCGAGGGTGAGGTGTGGTTGGGTAGATTTATGGGGTTTAATTTTCTGTATGTTTTAAAAACTCACCTCTATATCACGAACCTCTACCAGGCTTACTCAATTACAGGAAAGTGTAGGATATCCAGAGGTCTCTACTCTATCAGCCCAAATAAAAACTATATGTAAGGAGTTATTGGTGGAGATGTAGCCTAAGATGTCCTTCAGCATAGTTACGTACTCAGTTGGAACGAGCTTCGGTTAGTTTGACCGGGACATTTAATTAGACCATCGTCCTTATCACAGAATAGATACGTGGAAGAGGAATTGACTTTTGCATTGAATTATGTCCAATATCTGGATTGCAGAGCAGAAATGTTCAAAATATTCTACTGCTCATGACTTTCTCTTTTGATTCCAGAAAAGTTAGGATGCTGTGTGAAATGTAAATGAAAACATTAAAAACACATCAGATGTCCAAACTGAGACAGTTTATCATTTCACAGAAAATATTAGCTCATTTTTAATTTGATAGCAGCAACAGATCTTAAAAAATAAAATAAAAATTGGAGCAGGATGATGTTGTGTAATATCCTTTCTTCTCTTTCTGGTCTGATGTAGGATTCTAATTTCTCAACAGTCCTGAACCTTCATTATTAGAATTTCTGTTTCCTGATCAGAACAGAGTATTTTCTGGACTGCAAACAGGCCAGTTCAGCACTTAGACTCTTCTCCTGCACAGCATGATGTTGTGATAGATGCAGGATGTGGGTTGTCTTGCTGAAATGTGAAAGGCCTTCCCCGAAAGAGACGTCTGGATGGGAACAGATGTTGTTCTAAAACTTTTGTACTTTAACTTTGTAAGACAGTGGTGTTTATCTATGTTTGTCTTTTTGAGGAAGTCACAAGAGTGTGATGATCTCGGCTTTAGCCTCCAGACATTTGATTGGATATTGGGGATGGAACCTCATTTGTCAGTGTCACTCTTCCCTTCTGAGCTTTTCTCACCATGTTCCCTTTCCTTTGTTTGTCTTCGCATGTGTTTTCTTCTTTACTGTGTTCAAAGACAGAGATTACTGGATTTCTGAGTCCATGCAGAGAATCATTCCTAATTTCAGTGCTACCTAATTAGGTTTTCTATGAAAGAAAAGGTTAAATTTCAATGTCGGGGGGAGCAGGACTATATCTACAAAAGAAAGGGTCAAACTTAAGGGTGTCTAGTTCTTGTTCTCAAGGGCCACTGTCCTACAGGTTCAACACATCTGACTCAGATTAATGGATCATTAACAGGCTTGGGCAGTGAAGTAGGAAAATTACCTACTTCTGGAATAAGTAAAAGTATAACAAAATTTATTAAAGGGAAAATGAACACGGACAAATTACTTGCAAGTAATGAGAGTGGTCGTGGCCTCTGGGGTGGCAAGAGGAAAAACAATAGGTATACATTTCTGTTGAAAGAATCATCCTTCCTGAAGACCTTGGGTGGACACACAACTCTTGGAACTGGTGTCAAAGCAAGCTCATAGTTGTGTCTCCACAAGAACCAGTCTGACTAAGGGTCTGAGAAAGGACCAGATAAAACTCATCTTACCCTCATAGTGAACTTTTAACAGAGCATATGTATATGAAGAGAATAAACCTTAAAGGTGAAATAAAGCATGATGAGTAAAAATGTAATACAAAGTGTAATATAGTTACAATCAATGAATAAATTAATGTAATAAGGGAAGTAATTATAGGTGTAATTATGATATTATATATAGAGCATATTAAGTAAAATTTCTTCCACAGCAGAACTGAACAACAAGCTGTTGTTCATAAAACCAAAACAATCATTAGTTTTTTTTTTTTTTTTTTTTTTTTTCTAGTGCTCCGTAAATGTGCCGAATGAATCCATTAATTAAGTTAATCAAAAGAACAGGCTGGAGTTTTGTGCATCAGCTTTTGTTTTTGTTCCCACCACAGTTGAGTTGAGATTATTTTGGTACATCCCACTGCCTCATCACACTCATATAATGATACTAGTCTTTGTGGTCATTCATCAGTCATTAAATCAGACCCTTTCTTTCCTATTCAATACTTTTTCTAATTTGTATCTTTAAACTCCTTTTTCAATGACATTTTTTTTTTCTTTTTTTTTCTTTTATTCATTTTATTTATTTTTATTTTCCTTATTGATGTCTTTTTCCCAACATTCAACAGATATGTAAAAGAAAATTCTTGTCTTTTCCTCATCTTTATCTGCTAGCACTTGTCTTCACAGTGCCTAAAATAGTCAAGAGCATTTGCTGTCTAATAGCATCCAGGTATTGTGGCGTCAGAGGCATGGCATCCACACCGGGCTTCAATTTGAACAATAGTGATGTAATCTCGTCGCTATCATGGTGAAATGCTGTATAGTTTGCTTGAAAGGAAAGGGCACATTGATGCCTTTCTGCTCCTGTACTTTGCTACTGTTACTATCCTCTCTCCCAAATCCTCTAAATGGCTTCTATTTTCTGCCTAATTAGGCAAATGGTTTGGCCAACAATGATCTGTGAAGGGGAGGGGATGATGATACAATGCTCTGCTGCTTTTGCTTTGATTTGAGGTGGTTATTTGGCCCATTCTCTTATCATACTCTCTCTCAATAAATATAGACCAAACACACTGATTTTACAGTCTTTCTGGAACTTCTTTATATTTTGGGGTCAGTTATTGTTTTTTTTTTTTTTTTATTGTTAAAATCATAACTTTGTATTTCAAAGCTCTTATTTTAATTTCTAATTGTGTTATTTAGCTCGTTGAAGCTGGTCAGAAATGGATAGATTTTAGGATCTAATTTCTTTCTGATTGTACAGTCTGTTGTCATTTTGGTGATATCACACATTGGTCAAAGAAGAAAATCATCGGTTTTGAGCCTGTACCTGGCTGACGCTTAAAGTTGCACCTGTAAAGAAACTGAGCAGAAAGCCTGCATATCTGTGTGGACCTCCCGTGGTGTTGGAAATGGGTTTGCACACAGTTTTCACCACAGCCAGCGCTCCTACGGTCCGCCTGGCTGACAGATCGGGGAACAGCAGTCCGGGGTCTTCTCTGAGAGGTACAGCAGGCAGAGAGACATCATTATCATCTGCACTTTCTGCATTTCTCAGCTGTGGCTCACGACTAATCCCATTTCCACCTGCTGATTGGAATACCCTCAGGCTAAAGAGCCAGTTAAATGTCAAGCAAAGAAAAAGCAGCAATTACATCTTCAGAGGCTTTCTCTTTCAGATCTTTTTCTGAGGTTATTTCACGCTTATGCAAGGACTTATTTCCCTCTGCAGCCATCATGCTTAAAAGCACAGAGATATAGAGGAGGTTCGGCTTTTTTGCTCTGTGCAGTTTGTAAGCTTCAGGCACTGAACCTTCAACATTTTACACATGCGGTTAGAAACTTTAAAACATTCATTATGCTTGGTGTACAGGGACTCATACCTCAGACCAGGTTGCGGTTTCTGTGGTGTGCTTTTATCCTGGTTGAATCAAATTGTTAGCCCTTTAACATCCACTCGACGTTAACATCCACTTGACAAAGAAAAAGAAAGAAAGAAGGAAACTATTCGTTCCACTGTTTCTCATTACTTAATATTTCTTTCTGCTCATACGGTGGATATTATTAGATCAGTAATCTAAAGGGATTAATCAAGCTCCTGAATGTTTTTAAAGTCTCTAAAACAAAAGAAAGTTTTTACATGAAATCTGTCCAAGAACATTTTTCAGTGTCAATATTCAAGAATGTTTTTAAACTTGTTTAAGTATAATTTCATGCATAATTTGTCTTTTTTCACAAGACAAACAACTCTTGACTTAAAAACAAAACAATATATAATGCTTTAATCTATGTGGCTAAAATTCCTGATAATGAAGTTAATGTGAATTTTATTGTTGATCCCACAGTAATCTGTAAAATTATCAGTCAAATCCATCTTGAACGTTGTTTAATCTTGTTTGGCAAATAAATTACACTGAATATACACAAGAGAGTTGTAAAGCAGCACGGCACAAGTTTTGATGGCACACTGACATTTATTATGCACATTTCTGGGGCCGTCACTGCCCTGCAGCATCCCAACACATCGGCTGTATTGGATGCACACCAAGAAAATGCAAGAGAGCGTTATTGGAGGAGAGGAAGAAAAAGAGAGCGTGCCAGAGCAAGATATAAGACAAGAGTTAATGTTGGACTGACTTTTACTGGCTGGAGAGAGTTCAGAGAGGAGACAGGCTGCGAGACTGATGCTAAATTAGCCTTTGTTGGGATGGGCTAAAGTTCAGTAGCAGAGCTTAAACATATAAATTCAAGAAGAGCGCATAAATAGCATTCGGTTCTTAAACACAAGACTGTTTTAATATACATTTTTGGGTTGGAAAAATAACCCAAGTAGAATTTTAGAAAATATGGAAACTATGTGACAGTTCATCCCCTGAATTATCAACTTTGTCATATACAGTAAAGCAGGATCTCACTTACTCTGCCTTAGGACCTACTTTGTATTGTTTTACCACTTGCAACATCTGAAACCATGACAATCAAAGCTACAGTATGTCTCAGGGACAGGAAAATTTTTTTCTCAATGATAAACCTTGATGTTATTGGATGATCTGGCCTAAATATGCAAACTAAAAGACACATTTTGAGTTTCCAATCTTACTGAAAACCCAAAAGAGTGTGTTTTAATTTCAATAACAAAAAAATAGCTAATATTCTTGGATCATTAATGGGACGACAACCACCTAAATTGATGGAAAAAATGCACATCCCCTTCAACAATATTGTGGGTAATGAAGGAGGATCTTCAGTTAAAGGCTCCATTACATCAGGACCTTTTTTTTAAGTTTATTTCATTCAAATGTGAGTGGTGGTCTTCAGTGTTGAAATGAGCCATTTCCAAGCCTGTGAGGTTGATGTTGTGTATCACAGAGTGATGAATCAGTTTTGGCGGCAGGGCCAACCCTCTGTGCTTACATCAGTCCCTGTGGATGAAAAGGTGCAGCACAGGTACTCTATCAAACGTGTGCTGTTATGATTAAGAAAATATATTTCCTCAACATTTCCCAGAATGTGGCCAGAGGCTAAAAAGCAGTGAGTTTGCACTCGTCAGAGTAAATTTTCAGAGGAATGACTGGTATGTCAAAGAAGGAAATTATGGCACTACCATGTAAAAAAAGAAAGTGCTTGTAGTTCAACAGCCATGGATGAAATGTCCTTTTTTACATGGACTTTTTGAGGTTATGTTCTCGTCAAATCATTAATTTCCCCCCACATCCTCTCACAAGCCATTTAAATACTAACAATAGGTCTGTGTCCATCATAGTTGAGCCTTAACATCAGACAAAACCCATCAGCTCTTTTCCACAAGATCCCTCTGAACAATTATTAAAGGCCCTGTCACTGTTTGAGGATGGGCTTTGTTAAAGTTATTAAAGTCATAGTTATCAAATATTAGGAGAGCAGTGTGTATGTTGCCATGATTTTTGACAGAGATAATGATGGACTGTTTGTGATTAGTAATGGAAAGGAAACGGGGAGCTGATGTGGCTATTGGTGTAAAATGAATTAAGCTTGTTTTGCTAACGCTGCCATATGTGAGAAGCTTCTTGATGTCTGAGAAAGTCCAGATGCTAAGGGACCGATTTCATCTTATCTTTGCTAATTCAGCTCTTTTATTCAAACTCAGTAGACGACGTGAGACTATATACATTAACATTAATTACATAAATACATTTAAAGCAGAATGATGATGAAGAGTCATGAACTTCAGGAACAACCACATGAATTCACTATTAATTTCCTGTTTGTCTATGATGTGTATTGATGCAGAAATTTGAAGTCAAAATTGATCACAGAGCCTCTAACTGAATCACAATGAGTTGTTTATCATATTTGATCAGGGCTCTAAGTTCAGTGACTCGTCTTATCAAGCTGTGATGTATTTATAGGCACAGATGTTACTTTTCCCCTTTCAGTAATGCTGCCTTAGTTTTTATTACATTGATGGTGTGGTTGAAGCAAGAGTTCAGGTAGATATGTGGAATTTCACATTACCTGTGTTTAGTATACGTGTTTAAAAGTGAACACCTTATTTACGTAAAGATCGGAAAATTATGAGGTAAATCAAGTGAATCCATTAATTTGCTAATAATCCTTATAGCATTTACTGTTTGTTAACATGGGAATTTATGGCTGTAGCACATATATAAAATGAATTTTTATTTGTTAATTTTTTATTTTTTTTTAAATCTTGGGTGAAGTTGTTTTGTAGTAAACTGAATATTTTACTGCAAAAACAGGCAACAGTCTGCCTAACCTATGGTAACCCTGAGACAGGGCTGCACTGGGACAAATAATCAGACTGGGAGTCATACCAGGCCACCCCAACTCATATATTGCACACATATGCTCAGATGCAAGTGCACACACACATGCATTCAAACACACACATATATGCTAAGTAATCAACAAAGCTCTTTATCCTTTATAGACTTCACACACAACTATAATCCACCAGTCCAATTCTTTTCTCTCCTACTCTCACCAAAAGACTCAGTACTACAGTTACATCAGGACCTCTAAATTCATATTATATTATGTTAATCTAAACAACACAAAATTTTGTCAGAAAATGATTTAGATGCTAGATTACTAAAAATATAATGTACTAATCTGATGTGATTCAAATAACATTGGAAAAGGAAAAAGTCAACCCATCTTAGATTAAAGACTGTACCACCTTAAGAGTGGTTTACAAACATTTCCATGCAGCAAGCCACCTTTGGAGGTATGTTTGGTCCAGGTCCCACAGAATGTTTCATGCAGTAAAATAAGCCATGTCATTATTATGTAAAAGAAAGCATCCACAACCACAGACACCTTGCAATGGACTGGTGACCTGTCCAGGGTGTACCCTGCCTCTCACCTGTTAAAATGCTGGGATAGGCTCCAGCTTACCCGCAACCCGTAATGGACTAAGCGGTAGATAATGAATGAATGAATGAATGAATAAAACCACAGACATCAACATTTATCATCAAAAAAAATTGAAGAAAAGCAACAGTAGAACTCAGGGCAGTGTTTAATGGTGAAAGTAAGAACATGTCCACATATACCATGTGAAGTAAACTTCAGGGATTGAGACTGAACAGCTGTGTAGCTTTAAGAAATCCACTAATCAGCGAGGTTAACTGGAGGCAAAGTCTTCAGTTTGCTAGGAAGCATAAAGACTTGACTCTGGAAGAAGATCATGTGGTCTTATGAGTCCAGATTTACCCTGTTCCAGAGTGGTGGGTGCATCAAGGTGGGGTTGCTGTAGTTGTTCAGGTCTAGGTCCAGCACATTGTGTCCAAAGAATGAGGTCAGCTGATACCTGAATATCCTGAATGAGCAGGTTACTTCATCAATTAAATTTTTTTTCCCCTGATGGCACGGCCATATTCCAAGATCACGTTAGGATTTATGGGGCTCAAATTGTGAAAGAGTTGTTTAGGAAGCATGAGACATCATTTTCACACATGGGCACCACAGAGTCTAGACCTGAACCTCATTGAGAATCTTTGGGATGTGCTGGAGAAGGCTTTGTGCAGTGGTCGGACTCTCCATCAAAACAAGATCTTGGAGAAACATTAATGAAACACTGGATGGAAATTAATCTTGTTACAGTGCGGGAAGCTTATAGAAACAATGCCACAACGAATGATGCCGTAATCAAAGCTAAAGCTATTTCAAACGAAAATGTTTTTCATTGTCAACTCTTTTTTTTTTTTTTTATTTTGGCCAGGTAGTGTATTCTACTAGTAATAATTGAGTATTTGAGGAGAAAACTTTGTTCTGTTTGCTCATAATACTGCATGATTTCCATTGTTTAATTGACTTTAACATCTAATTTTCTGCTACCTTTTTTGTAACGTTAGCAGCATCTCGACTGGTCTGTCAGCGCTGCTGAAATCTTTGCAGTGAGACATTTTGGAGACCTAACAAAGCCTCAGCGGCTGCTCTTCTTTTAATGGCAGTCCAAAATGCCATTCATGTTTTATGTTTGCTGTGTTGTCTGGACTGCCCTGCAGTATCTGTGCTGACAGAGGATGACAAAACAAAACAACTTTCCCAACAAAACTAAAAAATGTGGTCATTATCTACTTGCTTCTGTGTCAAAACCTGTCTGAGGTGGACATGAACAAAATGCACAGTTCTAGTAGCTGTGAGTTGGCTGTCTGCACAGATTGCACATGCAAATGCTTTTTTTAACTCAAGGCAAAGAATGATAGCCAAAGACATTTCAGCCTGCATGCAGACATTAACCAGCCTGTAATCCTGCAAGGATTATTAGTAAAAGCTTGTAAAGACATTATTTGGTCCCAACAATCTGGATTTGCTACAGGTTTACAGCTACTTCTGTTGAAAAGCCTCAGGTCCTTAATCCAGAGCTACACTCTCTCGACATTTGCGCTCTGCCAGTGAAAGACGCCTAGTGCTTCCACCACAATGCAGCCCAAAATCAGTAGTTAGACTCTTTTCTTCTGTTGTCCCCCGGTGGTGGAACGATCTACCGAACGCTGTACGATCCGCAGAGTCTTTATCCACATTTAAGACGAAGCTGAAGACCAGGAATGAGAGACACTGCAACAGAGCACATATGCCAGGGAATGCACAAGTCCGGTCCTTTTATAGTTTATTACTAACTTCCACTCTGGTGAAAGCAGGTCCGTCAGAATGAGGCATGAGATCCGATAATTGTTTAATTGTCAGGATAAAAGCACAAACTTTTACAGTCTCTCCTGAAGCAGACAGGGTTGTACTCATTAGGGCTGCACGATATCAGTAAAAGATGCGATATGCGATAACGCTGTTGAAACTTGCGATGAAAATATGACCGGCGATAAATAAAATAAATAAAGCTGCGGCTTTGATGTTTCCTCACATGGAGCTGCACTGGCAAAACTCTCAGGCACA
>JBAMHW010000024.1:18321179-18346725 GCA_037177495.1 Rhadinocentrus ornatus | reverse complement strand
CTTATTGCAGTTTAGACAGTTGTTGCGATATGTATATTGCAAAGGCTAGTATTGCGATGAAGGTAAATTTTCTATATGTTGTGCAGCCCTGGTACTCATTTATATACTTAAAAAGTGGCATAAATAATTGTGTGAAGAATGAGACAGAGAGGAAAGGTTAGTCCCTGCTTACTTTATCATCACTGGCTGAAGTGGGTGGGTGGCTTGCAGAATTGCAAGAAGGAGCAGCTCCAGTGTTTTTGATAATAAAAGGTGCTTAAGGAGGGTAGCTTAGACTCTTCAGCCACTGTGAAGCACACCTGTTAGTATGATATGATTTTCAACTTTGTTAATAGCTGCTGTTTGGATGTTTTGAATCAGGGGTGCCAAAGTCCAGTCCTTAAGATCTACTCTGCTGCAAATTGTAGCTGCATCCATTGAATCAAATGGCTTAATTCCCTCATGCACATGTCATTTAGCTCTACAGAGGCCTGCTAAAAGGTAAACAATAGTAGCTTTCAAGGACTGGACTTAGGCACCCCTGTTTTGGACAGGCTCTGTTTATTTCCAGCTGTTCAACTGGGCAGATCAACGGGAATCTGCATGAGACTGTGAGTCTCAAAGAAAGAAAAACAACTGAAGCTCATTCAGCTTCATCTGATCCTAAGCCCAAAGCAAGGCTGTAAAAAAAACACATCCTGTTATGAATATACAGTTGAATATTTCTGCTTAGGGTGTGTTGATGTAAGTTCTTGATCTGCTTTAGTTTTTGATAAGCCTGGCAGGGATGGAGCTAATCCAGCATAAATTTAAGTGATTTTTAAATCAGTTTCTGTTTTCACTGATTTGAATCAAGCCTGTTGTTTTGTTGTGTGTGTGTGTGCGTGTGTTTGTGCATTTTAAAATTGAATCTTCAGAAGCTTTTGTGCTCTCTCTTTTGTCTGTCTTTGCTGCCTGTTTTCTGGTGCGAGAATAGAGCCCAGCTTCTGCTCTCCTGCTCCCTCTCTTTCCTGTAATAGGCTCATCTTTCCTTCTCTGTCCTCTCCCGCCATCCTTCATGAGTCTGAATAAAGCAGCTAATGGTGCATGGAGATGATGGCAGCACAGTCATGTCTATGGACTCTTTGTGTTATGCATTGCAATTTGTAAGGGAAAATACACATTTACAAAGATAAGAGGAGCACATTATTTCTCCAATCTCTTGTTTATTGTCAGGCACTATAAGAGCTTAATGAACAATATGTGAAGTGCTCACACCAGCCATTATCATTCTACTGGTGTGTTTTTTATTGTTCCTTTCTTTTTTTCTTCTTTGATAAATCTTCAGTAGAATAGAGATACTTAATATAACAGTATTGTAAGATGTGGTTTAGACAAACTTGTTTGAATGAGGACATGCAGCTGATGATCATTGACATGATGATGACGGTGATGTATCTGCCTGTCCTCAGGTTTATATCCGCATCCTGGACAATGAGTGGAATGTGTACAGGCGGTACACCGAGTTCAGGGAGCTCCACAACCACCTGAGAACCCAGTTTCCTCAAGTGGACACCTTCAACTTCCCACCCAAGAAAGCCATAGGGAACAAGGTGAGCTGAGTCTTTGCGTCTGTTATACTCCCGTGTTGAGTCAATGCAGAGCAAACAGAGAACATGTCACAAACAGCCTGATTAGGTTCGCAGTAGCGATTTGAACCTGTTGAGAAACACAGAGGTATCCAGCTGTGACTGGTAGCATTTGTCAGCTGTAGCTCACAAGTCGGCTAATTAAGCAAATGTTAACTGAATGGATTTTTTTAAAAGCAGAAATAGAAAGATTGGAGCTATTTTGTATATCTCAAGCAGGTACAGTATGTGCACCATCACTGGCAGATAATGGGTCGTGAAAGGTTTTCAGCAATAATACAGGACAGAGTAGCTACTCTGTCCAACTCTAGTATAATAATGAAATCAGTCCCTTCAGTATTTTACAGCATTCTCTTATGACGTTTTTTTGGTAAAAGTTGTGACAAAAGTTGCACTGGACTTTAGTTTCCATTGTTTGTTCTGATAATATTATTCCTGATATTACAACATTCTTTCTTGAAAAAACACGTTGGGAGAGTATTTCATTGCTCAGCAGATTGTTCTTGATGCCGCAACGTGCTCAAACAGCAAACACAGGAATAAAAAGTGATAAAAGCCCTCACACTTTGGTGGCGCCCTGGCTGTTGCCCTACGATAGCACTGAAGTTCTGGCTTGTGGCCTTGTTTGCACTTCCCGTCCACCACAGACGAAGAGGTGTTTCAGTATGCCCAATGTGACATCAAGGTGACTGCTTGTAGATACCAGATGACAATCTGACTGTGGGTGGGTACTGATGTGACTTTGATCAACACTGGGAAACATCAAATGTTACAGCGGTGAAGTGAGGTGCATCAATAATTCTGTTTAGATGAAAAATGAAATAAAAATGTTTGGGTTAAAGATATATTTGGTAGAAAGAGACGTCCTGTTTCCAATGGACAGGGCAATGAGAATGAATGTATACTGAGCTGTAGATGTGTCCGCTGTTGAAAATGCAAAGTTTGATAGACTCTGAAGGCTCTACTTTATGTTGGGTGCAACAACCTCTGCTGCTCATTCCATAAAATGCATTTTCCTCAAATGTGGCTCTATTCAAAGATTATTGCCAAGAAATATTGTTACACACAAATTTCTACTTTCTGTGCTAAGTTTAGACGTATCGAAGGATGACATGCAGATTTATTTGTAAAACAATCAATATTCTCAGTTATGTTTTTGAGACCATAATATTACTTAGAAATGTGACAACTAGCTCAGTCGGGGACAGTGGCTGGAACTGATTGAAACCTTATCTTTGACTGTCCTGTTTACATCAATAGATCTGTCCTCATAAACTGCTGTGTGAGTGTTTAATATACAGTATTTGCTACAGCCACGTGCTTACTGGCTTGCCATTTGTCCACACCTTGATGCTGTCTTTGTTAGATGTCAAGTTACAGTTGTTTAGCCGGGAATTAACAATGCAAATCAAAGCCCTCACAATCATTTTAATCACCAGATAAATTAGGTTTGTGGTATTTGCTTGTGGTGCAGCTTGGAACGTGAACAGTGTTAATGAGATTTGGAAACAATAACAAGCACAACTGATGATATTTACTGGTGCAGCAAGGAAAAATCTCATTAGATATTTACAAGCTGTTAATGGCACCTGTCTTTTATTGCGTTTCTATTAACCCATTAACAGCTTCAAAAGATGTTGAACTGTAGAAAGAATTAAATGGCAGTCAAATGGGGTTCACCACCAACTCATTCGCCATCTTTTTCTGCCTTCTAACTTCAATCGCTCTTTGCATCCCTCTCCAGCTGGAAAACCTTTCTCCCCCCTCTCTCTTCCCACTCTTCCTGTTTTCCCTCCTTTTCTCCTCTGTCTCCCTCCAACCTTTTGGACATAATTTGGCTCTGACACCAATTCTCTGCCTGCTTGGATTTGACGCTCTTGCAGCGAGAGGCTGCAGTGTGACTTCCCACCTTCAAAGACACAGTACTTTCATGGTCAGTAAGTGGACCGAACACAGAGTTGCAGGCCGTGACAAGAGGTGAAATGTGTATGAGTGTTTCTGCCTGCATGGCCATGTGGGATGGGCAAGTGTCCATCAAAGGATTAGATAGTTGGTGTCCTTGTGCTCTGGAAAGCTGTTTGAAAGCTCATTACGCTGCAGGTTCTGTGAATTATTGCTTTTCACAGTCTCCGAGAAGTCGCCCAGGACGCAGAGAAAGCGGCCTTGGCTTTGTTGTTTTGTGAGGAGCCCATTCTGCTGGTTCGTAGCATAGTAACACCACTCTTTGGGTTATCAGCACTGGAGGTTGGAAGTCCACTTATGTATAGGAGATCATGTTCAAAAATCACAGATCTCACTAAAAAAAATACGTTTTAAACCAAGGCAAGGACATGAAACTGCCATAAAACCAATCTGCTCAACTGTAAAGACACTAAATTTAGAGGTGTATTGCCATTATTTCCAGTTATTGACATGCTTGTAAATGATAGAAGTCATCTGTCACCATCAATTTTCCTCTCTGTTGACCTAGTTTTATTTAAATCTTTCTTTTGTCTGATTTCTTTGTTGTTGTTGTTCTGTTCACATTCTTGTTGACTTTTCATGTCATTATTCTTCTCTAGCAAATCACCTATACCTCCTGTTTGTCATCATGTTTGTTTTATATTGAGCCATTTTTATCTGCCTCTCCGGATGTCCTTTCTGTGTCCACACTGTTTGTATTTGCTCTAATTTTTTTTATTTTTTTACAGTTTCTATTACCATGTAAACATACTGTACACATTCTGATTTCCTGTTTCATTTGCAACATGTAGTTCCTCTCCCTTTTCTTTTTTTCATTCTCATCAACCAGGTTCTCCTTAAAAGTGAGCAATTTACTGTGCAATAGATTGCAAATAAAGTGTATTCCAAGCACATTTGGGGATAAATACGAGTCCTGCAGGATGCATGCTACCATTTTTTTGGTTTAGAACCTTGTACTGCGGAAACTATCAAATGCACTAAAACTGATAAACTTTATATGTAATGGTTTTTGCATCTAATGTAGGTTTCTTTCTACTGATTGCTGGTGTTACAGGGTGTGGTGCTGCATCAGCTATCTAAAGAACATTTTAAAACTTGAATATTACTGCATGCTGCATTTTTTCCATCTTTAAACAAAGTTAAGGCAGAGCTGAGAAGAATGTTCCACGTGCCACAAATTAAAGGGTATTAAGTGAAAATGCAACTTGAACCCAATTCAATAATTTGTTCTGTTTTCTAAAAACGACTCTTCCAGCGACAAAAACAGAACTCAAGGCCCTATGTCCAAATCGAAAGGAAATGAGGAAGCATGTGGAGGGCTTTATAGCTTAAACATATAAGTACCAGACTGGGGAGGTTTAAGTGAGACTTTATGCCAACTGTGTGTGTATGTTTGTGTGCACGCTAAAGTGAAAATGTGTCTCTAGAATCTGATTAAATAAAACACTGGCTGTTTTCTGCATGTGGAGGGAAAAAGAGTTATGTTTTGCGTGTGTGTGTGTGTGTGTATGTACAAAAGGCATTGCTGTTGAAATGATGTGCCCTTCCCTTTCTGAGTTGCACCATGTGAAATTGTGGTTTTCTTAGTAATCAGCAGGCTCACCATGTTGAGTTTCCTTGTCATTTCCGGCCAGTCAGGTTGTTTTTGGCTCTCTAGGAGCAGCTGTAAAAACTTACCAGAGTTTGAATTTCACAAGCCTCACACTGCCATTCAGCCAATCAAATTATTCTACTAATTATCTTAGTCAAGTTAACAGTAGAGGGCAGCAGTATACTGGACAACTTATAGTAAGTAGAAAAGAAGACATGCTAACACAGTAACTAATTTGATTAGCTTTAGGATGTTGTTAAAAGAAAAGCGATAGAGGATTTTGTTGGCTGTCAGCTTCGATATGACTCCCCTTTATTCCTAAGAGACACACATGTGCACACACTTACAACTAAAGACAGCAGCTAGCAAGGGAGCACCACTGTCATTATTTATTCATGGGGTGTCCAAAGTCAGTCCTCCAGGGCTGCTGTCCTGCAGGTTATGGATGTTTTTCTGCTGCAGCACACCTGAATCAGGTTAATGGGTCAACATTCTTGGGTAGCACTTGATGACAAGCTGTTAAGGAGAGCCATTTAATTTTAATCAGGTTTGTCGGAGCAGGGAATCATCTAAAACCAGCAGAACTTTGGCCGCTTGAGGCCAGAGTTGGACACCTCTGATTATTTCGGAACTGGACTGGTTAAGTTTTATGACTTCAGATGGAGAACAAGTAACATCATGTTGTAAAATTTGTTTTTAAAGGCTCTTTTTTTGCGAAATGTAAATTGTAAAGAAGCCGTACGATTTATGTTTACTTCCATCGAGTAAAGTCCTCTGACTTAAGTTCTGATTAGACTAGTTTGAATGTAGGCCGGTTTGCCAGAAAGCACCCAGGATCTGAGACTCCAGAGCTGGGCCACTGCTAGCCACTTGGGTGCCCTAAGCACCACAAATCAGTGGTGCTTAGGGCACTTAGGTGTGGTATTCATTAATGATTCGATCTCGATGAATAGTTTAAACTTTACCAAGATCTGATCAATAGGGGAAAAAATAAGCATGTCTACATTCAATTCTGCATCCCGATGGTCAAAAGACTTTGAACAAGTTGTTCAGTGTTATGGTGCTGTGAAAAAACACCTGTAGTTTTTTAGTAGTAGCATGTTGTTGGGGAAAATTTTATGTCTGAATTGGAATTTATACTAAAAACAGACTATGTAGTCTAGTGGAAAAAAGAATGGATCCATCTAGGTGTTATTATTATTAAAGCATGTTTTTTATTGTTCAATCTCACAGTAAGGATGTAACATGTTTAAATTTATCAGCCTTAGTGCTAATGTAATCACACAGAAACGTCACTGAAGCTTCAGCACCTGAAACAACTTTTTTTCCATATATAAACTTTTCATAAACTGCTCTCCTGTTTACTATAATCAAAACTAGCTAACTAGGGAAATATGCTCCAACAAATTACCTCCAATTATTGACCTGTGATTAATGGACGTATTAAATGGCGACGTCCCTTGCCTTCAGCAGACATTCTGTTCATAAAATCACACCACAGATAAGAGATGAGAAGATAATATCCTAATGAATTAACAAGGCTACTTTTGCATTACCTATGCCACCAAACATTAAATAGATAAAAATTACCACAACCACAAACTGGAAACACAGAAATGTGTTGATTACCTGAGCACATGTCAAATTTGAATTTTAAGCAACACTAAATACAACAGATTGCCATGAGATTAGTTGACAAGGCAAGAACACCTCATCTATGCTGGTCATTAATAATCATAAAAAAATCATTGGTATATTTAAATTTATAAGGCCATTTTGGGCAGGTTACCGTCCTTTATCTGTTCATCGCTCTCCAGAACACTTATAGTCTTAGAGCCAGTTGCTGGCTGAGGTTCAAGGTGCCTTTTGTGAGTCAGGAAAGAGGAGTCTTTCCTTTTTCGGGCCCTGGTCTTGGAATGATTTGCAGGCCAGGATGAGGTTGGGGCGCTCTCATCCCTTTCTTAAGTTTTAAACAAAAGAGAGTTTTTAGTCTCTAGTTGTACTTGTATCGGGTAGCGGTGTAGGATCTTTTTTTTCTTTTTTTTTTTGATAGCTAATCATAATGTCTTTAGATTTTACGCTTCTAGTGCTTGTAAATATTGGTGATCGTGTTGCATAACTGTTAAATGTCTTACATTTGTTTGTATTCTGCATTTTGTCTGTACTGCTGCTTCATCTTGGACAGCCAGGACATCTTTGTAAAAGAGATTTTAAATCTCAATGGATCATTTCCTGGTTTAATAAATAACATTAAAAATAACCTGAAACTGAGACAGGATGAATTTGAATATTTCTCATTGAAAACAGTGAGTGATTAAACGTCTTATATGAAATCTCTGATTGGCTGAAAGTTAAGAGGGAGGTTCACTTCACGTTTTCTATTTCTGTGTATGAGGACAGGACGAAGTGAGTCGGTACGGGCTGACGTTACAGCTGTTAGCGGCTTATTGTGGAGCTTTTTTGTTTGTTTTTGATGTTGCGGCCGACAGCAGTCTGTCTTCCTGTTAATAAATCGTCACCAACACTGGACCAAGTGTTGCTGTGGTAGGTTGTGTTACCAGAGTAGCTAAAAGATGGCAGTAAGCGGAGGTCTTCCAATATGGTAAGAATTTATTTTTCAAGGGAAAAAGCAAAGAAACATAATGTAATTTAATGATTAACTTCAACCAAAATTACTCATTCGCAATAAACTTAAATAACCACCAACACAATTGTTATTAATTTAATCCTAGTACACACAACTAGGCAATTGAAAAATCAAACAATTCCTGTTACATAAAAAATTCAATCTCCTTCAATACTTGATCCCATCCAGTGACATCATTAATCAGGACAAACCCTATCAATACAGGAAGTGATGTGCTTTTTCTCCCTTTGCTCCTGGAACATATGGTAATTATGGTGAGTAACATATTCAAATTAAATATTTAACAAACAAAACAGTTTTAACCAAATAATCAGAGCTAAAAACACAAACAAACACGGGATATTTGGTGTCTGCTGACCACTGAGCGACTATAAAGCTGACAATGTTAAAATCAAATCAAACAGGTATGAACTGTTGAATTATGTGACAGTGACAAATGGTGTGGACTCACCCACTTTGTCACAGTTATGTTTTATGAAAGTAGTGTGTACTTGCCCAGTTTTAATATCTCTCTTACCAGTTAAATATCCTGTGCTCACTAAGTGTTCATCAGCCTTTCTTTAAAATTCATGGAAAATAATAAGCACATTCATGCACAATACCAGCTAGCTAGCAGTAGCATCATTATCACAGCTAACAATACTGATAAGATGTTTGGTCGAAAATTCCTTGCCTGTTTGGCTTCTAAAATCCAAACACAATCACTAAGGTGAGAAATGCACACCATTTCACTATTAATTTTTATGAGCACTCCAGGTTCCCACCATGTATGTACAAATAAAATGTGCTTATACATTCAAAATAGCAGTTGTAAGTGCATAATTTGAGAGACAGATATTATTTCTGGACGTAATGTTTTAATAATTCTCCTGAGTAAATGCAGGGGTTAAAATTACCTCACCATTTAAAACAAAAAGTACAAAGTCTTCAAAGAGATAAAGTTACACAGAAGATGAGCCATATATCCATTAAGTCTTTAGTGACAACCAGTGTAGATAAAAGCTGTAGCTGTGCAGAATCTTTCTACCCTGCCCATCTGTTTCTCTATCTCCATTTTTGCTGCTATCTTTCTTTCGGTCTCTGTCATGCTTTTATCCATTACAGACACTTTGCAAACCAAGGCTGACTTTGATACACACATACATACACGCACAAAAACATGTCCACATGAGGCTTCACACCGTTATGTGCGGCTAATGACAAAATGTCAACTTGGTTTAATGTGTGAAGGAGAGACTACACCATTAATATGTGCTTTGTTTCAGTTGCCCTAAATAGGATGAAACAAACTATCATGATCAGGTAGTAAGAGAAATGTTTAACACACACACACCTTGCTTACTGTATAACATGTGAAGGACTTCAAGTTTTATGCCTGTTATGTGCTCTCTTACACACACAAACACACACCGGACACTTTCAGAGATGATTGACAAGTCAGAAAGGAACAACTGAACTTGTCAGAAAGCATCTGCCAGACTTTGGATTTCTGTAGCCAGGAAACTTCTGGAAGAACATTTCACACCTGCCTGTCACATGTAACAGCTAACCTGCACATGTGCTCCTTAGTGAGATTATCTGTGCTTGACTTGATTTGACCGACCTTTCATGCAGTTTTCATACCAGCGCCCAGTGATTGGACATTTTTCCCACCAGCCCTCTAGCCTGGATTTATCACAACATTTGACTCACTTGAGCTCACATCCAGATGTTAGCTTGATGTGAGCAACCACATTGATGATAGCTTATCAAGGACTTGGCCTGATGAGCAAATATCAAGCAAACATGTTACATTTCATAAAACAGAAATTTGAACTTATATGGCAAATGTAATTTTTGGTATATTTTAAGTTTATAATTCTTATGTGGTAATTAAAGGAAACTGGTATGTAAAATTCTGCTTGTTTCAAAGATTCGGTTGTAAAGCATTCACCAACCAAAAGCTATTAAAAATTAGATGGACATACTTTCACCGGCCACTTAAATATAGTACACCTTGCTGGTGCCAGGTTAGAGCTCCTTTTACCTTCAGACCTGGCTTAATGGTTGGTGTCATAGATTCAACAAGGTATTAGAAACATTCCTTCAAGATTTTGCTCCATATTGACATGACAACATCACCACACAGTTGAAGCAGATTTGTCAGCTGCACATCCATTAATTTTTGATGATTTTGATCATTCTGTGTAGGAATAAACATGGCTCTTGCCATTGTTGAATGGACCATTCACTTAAAGCCGTCCCTTAATTAAGTGATATCATTTAAATGTACACTCTAATATTAGCCAGTTTTCTTGGAAGCTGGTGATTTGTCTCGGATATTATGTCCGTTCTCTTCCTCAGTTGAAGATGGGTTGTCATACTCTAACTAATCACACAATCACTTAAAGATTCACTGTAAATGAAAAAAAGAAGACTGGATCTGTTCTTCACTTGCAGAAAATGTTTATTACACCAAAGTTTGCTCTTCTAGTCATTATAAAATGTAGCACTCAGGTCCATACTGTCACCTTATATGTCTGCTTTAATAAACATCATGAAGAAATGCAGATTTTCACGAGTAATATTACCTCAGCTTTGCTTTGAGGCAAAATAATGGGAAAACTATAATTACATTCTGGAAAAGATTATTACACTTAAGCTGAACCACTCCAGTTGAAGATAACTTTTTTCCCTTTTTTTCTGGTGAGTTTAAAGATTATATGCTTGACACCTGAAAGGCATTATACTCATTAATCCTAAAAACTAATGTGATGCTGTGGCAAAAGTGCACATCTGGTGTTGAGGATGAGCATGCAGTGAACACTGTTGGCTGCAAGGTCGTTGTGTAATTTCATCTAAAAGAAGGCGGCTGACTCGTGTCACAACAGCCGGTGGTGTTGACCCCTGACAGTAGTAGCTGTGAGGTCACCGTCAGCCTGACTGCCTCTTTCCCTCACTTTCTCTTTCTGTGTTATTTCAGTCCTGCTTATGAGCTAATGAATAATCCCCACACACACACACATCTGCTAATGCTTTAGGCGAGACCGACCAGCTGCGTAACTCGGTACAGAAGATGTTAGACACTGATACAGCTGGACACCCGGTACCGTTGACGGCTCCCAACCAGCTGATTTGTCAGGGGCCAAGTGTTCCATAGTTGTGCCTGTCAAATCCCTCCTGATGCTAACCTTGTGACAAAGATCAGAATTAACACATCAAAGCCACATTTTTTGTCAGACCCAGAGTCAGGTTGTCAGGTTTTCTTATTAGCTGCAGCTCATATGGATTTTACAGCTTGTGTCCAAAGGAGGTTACCATTATGTGTGTGTTCCCCCTTTTTATCAATCTCTCTTTTGACCAATTGTCTTACCACTCACCCTCAACTTTGATAAAAATCATTTAATTTTTGCTGCAGATGTAAGCATTCTCTTTTTCCTCTCAAGACTGTAAATGGAGATGTTGAGCTTTTTGTTTTCCAGGAGCTGTAAAATAAAAAGAACAAAATCTGTAATATGTCATGGGGAGAATACTGCTTTAGCTGCACTAGTGAACACAATTCAGCAAGCCTAACACGACTAATAACTACATACTGTACATGTATTATACTCGTTAACCACCACTTAGCTCAGCGTTTCTTAATGCAGGTCCTCAGGACCCACTGCCCTGCATGACACGTTCCTACTCCAACAAACCTGATTCAGATTATTGAACTTCCTCATCAAGTTCTCTACAAGATTGTTGATGAGCCATTCGTTTCATTCAGGTATGTTGAAGTGTTGTTGCCTCTAAAACAGTGATTCCCAACCCTGGTCCTCAAGGACCACTATCCTGCAGGTCTTAGATGTCTCCCTGCTACAACACACCTGATTCAGATTATTGAACTTCCTCATCAAGTTCTTTGCAAGATTATTAATGAGCCATTCGTTTCATTCAGGTGTGTTGAAGTGTTGTTGCCTCTAAAACATGCAGAGCAGAAGGTCCTGAGGACCAGAACTGAGAAACGCTGACTTAACTTGTTTTAAGCAAAAGTACTATTAACCACGTAAAACCTTAGAACGACAATTGGGGGCCTTTGAGAACAGATGGTTCCAAACTGTGCCAAAACGGCCATTTTGTAGACCTCATTTGAACTGTCTTTGATGAAACCTCTCAGATTTTGCTGTACTTGACTTTGTCAGAGTTAGTATTTTGCAGATATGTTTACATAATGTAGAATGATTTGAGAGGCTGAGAAATACAGCTGCATTATTCCAAAGAGATTTTCAAATGGTTAGCACCACCAAACCTTCTCCCCTTATGGTCAATGAACATTGAAGGCAGTCTGGTTGAAATTATATACAGCGTACGTTTTATTCTACGTATCTAAAGAATTAAAGATGTAGTAAATTAACCATTTCAAAGAAGCTGCCTCCTACAAACTTAGAGAGGGGGAAGCAGATAATGGACCCAACCACTGTGGATCCATAGAACAAGTTACTCTTAAATCTTGGAGTTTCTGATCTTTGCTCATCTGCCTTCGTCCTTGTTTCTCCAGCGTTTCTTGCAAGACACGTTTTGATTTAATTTGCTGTTCTTTGGGGCTATATTTACAGAAACCAACATTACCTGTGATTACATAAGGCAGAAAAACATCCACCAGTACTGGAATAGAGAGCACAGAGATTTGGATGACGCGCAGAGACCCCTAATTTCCTAGCTCAACTAAGCAACCCACCTGAGACCATTGTCCAGTGGATGAGATGGGAACTCCGTAATGAAAATCTGAGACTCTGTGTTCCCACATCTATAAGCCTGGCTTCGCAGATTGTTGGGACTTCTACAATGATAAAAGATGATCTACAATGATAAAAGATGATCTACAATGATAAAAGATGGGGTTTAGGGGGGAAGAATGTGTGTTAGCATTGTTACTGCTAGAGACTGTTTTTACCATGTGTACTTTTCTCTTTTTTCATGCTTTAGGATGTCTGCATGTTTTCTTCAGAGAATTCAGTGTCTGTTGCTGCGTTTTACATTTCGTAATTACAAGAAAATAACTACAGGATTTGCATCATCAGTCAGATGGCAAAATAAAACAAAAACGTCTAAACTACAGTTTTTTAGTTTTTTATTTTAAACAGACAAACCTCAAAACTGTTTTACAAATTCCCCTAACGAGGAAAGCACCTGGATGTTTTTAGCTTCCTACAAAGCTGCATCTAGCAGATCGTATTTTTCACTTGTGATGAGTTTTTTTTGTGGCACAGAGATTACATTTTGTAATTTCATAATACAATCTTGTGCAATAAGTAAATTGAATCTTAAATTTTATGATTGCGACAGTTGTGGGACTTTCCATCAGAGAGATGTTGCTCTTTAACAGCACTAAGAAACACTGAAGTTTCAGTAGATACTGTCATTATAGGGTTTTGGCATTTCCTTGCCCGCTTTCTACGGAGTAGAATGATTTCGCTTGCTCGCAGTGCTGTGAAGAGCAATCATTGTGTGAGTTCAAACTTGACAACAAACAGTTCATTCATACAATTTAAAATTAAATAGTTCATAGGTCATTCACTTGCAATTTCCCTCTGGCATTAATAAAGTATTTTTCATTTTATTCATTTAAATTTCTGACCCAAGTTCACAGTCCAAAATGAGCATTTCTCACTTTTATTAATGAGTTCTCTGAATTATCCTTCAGGGTACGTTATATAGTGCTCTGAAATGCTGCATGTTATGAAGTATTAAAACATGGTCATCAGCATCTGGGCAGACTCGTGCACATCTGTGCATTTTTTTGATTGTGTCCCATTTAACTCCAACTGACAAAAAAAACCCAACAGAAAAATATAATATATAGCCTACCTTGACCGTGTTTTAAAGGATGCATTTGAAATAAAATATTGACCTCACAAGTTACGTTTTATACTATTCTACCACTTTAAAAAAAATTGACTATAAATAAATGATCAGAAACATCTAAAATAATTTTGCAAGGATCTTACATCACATAAAAAAAAAAAATCCAGTTTTAAAACCAACACACCTGACTTAAACTGAGTCATTGTGCAGATCCTTATAGGCTGTTAGATCCATTTAATTTGAGTCAGGTGTGCTGGAACAGGGAAACCTGACAAACTTGCAGGATTGTGGCTCTCGAGGACCAACGTTGGCCACCCCTGCCATAGTCTAAGGAGTTTGCACGTGGGTCATGAAAATCAGCTTGCTTGTTTTTAAGTCGTAGTTAATTAATATAAGTGTCAAAAATCAGTTTCCCTTAAATACGGTAATGTTACATTTACAATTGTAAAGAAATATGACTTAAACCGGTTAACATTTCACAAGGGATTAAAAACAAAATGAGAAAAGTGATTACAACCGTTATTAATGCTGTCTTTGTTGCTAGAAATCTGTTTAGTGACAGCGGTACTTCTTCGCTTTAATTATGTTGATTACAGTTACATATTATATAAGTGTCCTGAAAGGTAGTCATACCAGAAAAAATGGCACTTACACAAGTACCAATTGCCCATAGCAGTGGCCCCATCTGTATATACTGAGAGATGGAGGGACGAGTGCCAAGGCTGCCCTGATTAATTAATCAGAAACCACAAAGTGAATTATTAACCAAGCTTAGTATGTTGTGTTAACATATTATGCAATATACATGTTTATGCTTTTAATTATGACAAGAAGCCATTGTAGAGGTCTTGTATGAGAATTCCTGAACTGTCTGTGATGTTTTATGCATGACTCAACCCTGCAGCTTGGCGAGTGTTTAAACATGGTACCTAGAGAGCAGCCTTTTGAGCCCTACTGTGGTCCAAAGTGGGCTGGCTTAGACAAAAGTGTTGACCTTGTTTTGTGACCAGTGTGTACCGACGCTGCACACTCTCATTTTATTCAAGAGGACTTCAAGTTAATGTTCCTGTTTGAAGTACAGAGATTTTGGCTTTTTTGTTGTTGCTGTTTTGTTTAGTTTCTTTGTTTTATCTCAGCTCATACTTTGAAAAGAGTCACCACAGACTAGATTTACATCCTAGCATGTTTTGTTGCAATTTTTGCCTGCAGTATGTACATGACAAATACCAAAACAGCTAAGACAGCAGCTTATTATGCCAAAAGCAAGCTTGGCCCAGGACTTTAATCATGAGAAGATTTCTTTCCACAGCCAAGAAAGAGCAAGAGAAAAAAGGTCACAGCAGGGAAATTAAACATTAAACACAGTAATATGCAATTTTCAGATAATTCTTTTTTTCTCCTCAAATTCCTGAATCAGATGTAACTAAAAGGACTGTAACATTTAAACAAATTTTATTTTATTTATAAAGTACTTTTCATGCAAAAAGCAGCACAAATTGCTTTACATAAGAACATTTTATACATATTAAAAACAAATCAATCATAATCATAAACATAACTATTTAAAATACGCACATGATCTTACTTTCTGTCTCATAGACACAAAGTTTATGTACCACCCTGCATAGCTACATAGTGTGTTACTTAAAATGAGTACATAATTAAATAATGAAATAAAAAATAAATAAATGCAATAACAATAAAATAAAATGACACACTCAGAGAAAATAAAACAAAATGTTCAGTTATTAAGTTAAAAAGATAAGTTTTCAGCCTTTAAAAAAAAACAAAAAAAAATCAGCAGTCTTTGCAGCCCTGAGGTTCTCCAGCAGGTTGTTTCACAGATGAGGGCCATAGTGATGGTACAAGTTCTCATCACACACTTTGGTTCTAACTTTAGCTAACAACTAAACGGCTGGCACCAGATGACTCTAGGGTCCATGAGGGCTCATCATTTAGAAGCACGTCACATAAATAAGAAGGCCCAAGACCATTATAAACCACTAAAAGAGCTTTAAAATCAATCCTGAAATGCAGTGAGAGCCAATACAGCAATTTTAAACTGGTGCAATATGTTTCCGCTCTCTGGTCCTCGTCAGAACATGAGTTCTGGAGTAATTGTAGGTTAGAAAATGTCTTTTTGGGAAAACCAGAGAGCAGGGAATGACAATATTCTAATCTATTAGAAATAAATGCATGCATCAGCACCTCCATGCTGACAAGAGAGAAATGCTCTAGTGATGTTAAAATGAGAAAATAACAATAATAATGGATTAGATCTGATGAATCTTTATTTATACCTAAATAAAGATTTAGGTATTATGCATTTCAGTTGAGTTTCAGTTGTTGAGGTAAACTCAGTTTAACATCAATTCTCGACTTAAAAAATTTCATTCAATTCAAAAGAGTACTAATTTTGGGTTTCTATAACTGTAACTCACCGCCAAAGTGTAGCATGTAGACATGATTGCTGCGGCATCTTCTGACAAAGCTTCCCAGCAGTTCCCATATTTTACTTCCTGCTTCTTTCAACACACCAAACCACAGCACAGTCATCAGAGTGTGTCTGCTGGTGGGAAGACTCACTTATATTGGATATCTTTTGCTTGCAGAGTAAACATGGATGGAGACAGGAAAATCCTTTGTGTTACTGCTATGTCACTAACCATCA
This sequence comes from Rhadinocentrus ornatus, assembly GCA_037177495.1. Lineage (NCBI taxonomy): Eukaryota > Metazoa > Chordata > Actinopteri > Atheriniformes > Melanotaeniidae > Rhadinocentrus > Rhadinocentrus ornatus. The sequence goes on along the minus strand of JBAMHW010000024.1, from coordinate 18,330,424 downwards.
TGTCAGACAGGGAGCCCACCCCTTCCTCAACATACACACAAGCATCAAACCAAGAGACAGTAGAACTAACTTTCATCCTTAACTGCCTCTCAGTAAGCGGAAAGGTTTTCATGGTTTTGAGTTAACTGGGGAAATTAAAAAACGTTCCTTAGTGTTCTGCTCTCCAGGTTGGACTGAGCCTGCTGCAGCAGACAGATGACAGCACCATCCATACTTGTGACAAACAAGAGCAGTTTCTACAAGGTGGTCCACAGAAGACACAGATAATCGGAGTCACATGTAATTTTAAGATTTACTAAACGTCTAGCAGCTGTTTGCTAATCTGCTTCCTGTGCTTTCCTTCCTGTGAGATTTACAAAAACTCCTGTTGAAAACAGAAAGCTGCTCAATTAAACTTGATTCGCCTTAATGTTTATATGTGTTTGCAAAATAATAAACTTATTTAGGTTGCATGTAACACGACTATAGTGGTTTCAAAAAAGGATGTGTGGATGAGGAGGGAGTGCTAAAGAGGTGCAGCGTAGGGATAGCTGGATGTAAGCAGATGTGTAGAAAGGCAGAATCAGCCTTCGTAGTACACCTGGCCTCCTCAGTCCTCTCTGCCTCCACAAGAGGATGAATCTGTCATGATGTCCATTAGTTTTATTGCTGCACTGACATCCATGAAAGCAGTCATGGTGTCCCTTATTGTGTTGACATAGCATGAAACCCACGCTGGCATGCACAGCCTAATCTGACACATCAGATTTACCCACTCCTACCCTGTCTATTTCACCCTGCATAAAGAAATGTAGTTATCCACTCTGACTCTTGCATACTTGTGCTCTACTCAGAGCTACAGTGAACCTTTCATCCCATTTTGTTTAATTCACCTTAGTTCTCTCTGACTGTTGTGCAGCATGTCATCTACACATTTTTGGAGGTTCAACTGGGAAAATTGTAAAATTAGTGTCATTAAACTAAAGAGAGAGACAGCCAGTGCTCTTCTGTAAATGGAATTTGCATAAATGTTACCAATATTTCCCTTTGCTTGGACACAAAGTCACTGACTCATTACTGGAACTTATTAGCATCACTGTAGATTGACCTTCTTTAAAAGAGACACATGACATTTGTACCACAAGTTGGCACAATTTCCTGATGTCTTAATCACTTGCTTTGGTCAACATGCCACAGAGATCCAGTACAGACATAATCTCATCAGCCTCATCCTTACAACTCCATTCAGCGCAGCTCCGAGTGATTTTAGAGTGAGCAACTAGACTCCATGCCACCCCTCTCTTATGTGAAGTTTGAAATAAAATCTGTCCTACAGCTTTGAGCCACCACACAAATATACACTTGAAAGCAAATTACACCAAATGACGCTTTTAAAATTTTAATAACAATAAAGAAGAGCATACAGTAATTAGCCTTATAGCTTACACTAGCACACACCAGGAAACAAACGAAAACAATCACACATCAAACAGATATATTAATACTTGAATGATCATTTTTTATTACAATACTTACAGTTCTGTCGTCTGCAGTTTGGCCAGATACAAAGAAATTAACCTACTTATTCCTATTTTAGGCACAATCTTGTAACATTTGAGACCAGAATAATTAATCAGAGAGCTGAAATGTCCATTAAAAAAATGTAATAATCTTAAAAAAAGAAAGAAAATATAGTTTCGTCATTAACTTTGTACCTTGGAAATGTTTAATCTAGGCACCTCTCTAAATCTTTCTGTATACTCATAAAAATAAAGTCCTGGAAGACATGTAGTTGGAGCAGGGTAAGTGTTTTTATCTCTCACCATCCAGACCTAGACAGTATTATACCTCTTTACCCTTTAAATCTGAGCGTGTTGCTGATCAGCCATCATTGTGATGCAGCAACCCAAAACAAAACTTCACAACTTTGTGTTCCAGCCTAGAGTATCTTGTGACGTCTGACTTTAGCTTTATCACACCGTGTCAACAAACAACATTATCAGAAGACGCGAGGAAAAAGAAAGAAGTGACCAAGCAAGAGATAAGACAGGAGTCAACATTGGGCTGACTTTTACTGGCTGGAGGGAGCTCAGAGAAGAAACAGGACGCAGGACAGATGCTCAATGAGCTGTTTTTAGGGGGCCACCACAGACAGGTTAAATGTGTATAGAGTCGTTATAGCTAAAATCAGTCTGTAATACTTTTAGATAGTTTTTTTTTTACAATTGGAGAAGTTAATCTATTCTCCTTTTATTGCAGAGCACTTGACATTTGTTTTAACACACTGTTTGTAGTTTAAGTGTTAATATCACAGTTGGGGGCAGCATAACTTAAGAAAAAAATGAAGTCTTGATGGCCCTCACATGTTAAAAATGTGATCATCCAGCTGTTATTTTTCCTGTACTTTTTTCTTATTAATGCATTTGAGCCTGTGTTAGCTTTTTGTTGTCAGTGCTTTCAGTCTGAAGTGATTTTCAAAATGGTGGTTAAAACCTGCAGTTTAAATTTTTCACAAGAAATGCTTTTCATTTACCACTGAATGAGCATTTGTCACAATTCAAACAAACTTATTCTTGTACAGAAAAACACATTTGTATTTTAGGGCAAATCAGTCAGATTCACCTGAGTCCTGGGATTTAACATCAAAAGCAATATTTATTTATTTATTTTTAACAAAATGTTGGCTTCACATGATGACTGTTTGTTCCAATCCCATGCAGCAGAGTAAATCATTGCATTGCCAGGCTTTGTTCTGAGACTTAGTGGATGCTGATTAGCCATGCTTACACCGGCCATGTGGCTCTGAGCCTCTGCCTCCAGAGCGGCTCAGTGGAAGTGGGAAATAAACTGCCACCCAAAAAGTGTTCATCCTAAATAGCTGCATATTTTCTACATATGGATCACTTATAAGAGATGGGGAGAGAATTTCGGGCCTGTTTGATGAATCAATTTATGAACTAATGGGAAACCTGACAGGAGTCTCCCTTGTAGGATTTGAATCTGGAAGACATGACTTTTCTCAATGACTCAAAGGGTCATGTGCTGTTTTACTTGCAGCCTTTGTTAGGAACTGAAAGAAGCAACACTGAAGAACCTTTTTTTGTGACTAATTTTTATTGTACACCCAAACTAATTTCTCTAAAAAAAACGTTTTTGGTAAATTTGCTTTGATTATGAATACAATCAATGTTTCAAGAACAACAATTTCATTTACAAATTGAGGCCTTTAATGTTAGATGTTGGAAGTCGCTCTTTCTTTCACACAAGAAATCGACATGTGAGAAGTTTTTCTGAACACAAACAAGGTGCGTGCCATTTTCCCCTCACAAAAAGAAGAATTTGCCCTGAGACTGCACCTCACACACAATTCACACTATTTGTACTTGGTTTTTAGAGACAGTCAAGCCTGATAAGTTGAAGTGAAAATGAAAAATACGAGGAGACAGAATTTATTACTGAAGAAAACTACAAATTTCAGTCTGCTTTTTTCTATTATACACTATATAGATTAAAAATCTCCCCTGGGTAGGCTGGATGGCTGTTCATCTCAAACTCAGGTCTGCTATCAGAGTCCTGGGAGCTTGAGGGTCTTACGCAGTGTATTGGCTGTTCCTAGGACTTCACTCTTCTGGATGGAGATGTCTGATGTTTCTCCAGGTGTCTGTTAGAGCCATTTCTTCAGTGTGGGGGACACGGCCCCGAGGTTTCTCTCATGATCACTGGTGCTACTGTTGCCTTCACTTTCCAGGCTTTCTCCAGCTCTTCCTTGAGTCCTTGGTATTTCTCCAGTTTCTTGTGTTCCTTTATCCTGATGCTTCCATAGTTGGGGATAGCCACATCGATCACTACGGCTTTCCTTTGCTACTTATCCATGATCACAATGTGCAGTTGGTTGGCTACCACCATTTTGTTGGTCTGTATCTGGAAGTCCCACAGGATCTTAACCCTCTCATTCTTCACCATCTTTGGAGGTGTTTCCTATTGTGATCTAGGGGTATCTTGCACCCTGCTGTGAGGTGCTGGATTGTTTCAGAGGCTTCTTTGCACAACCTGCACCTAGGCTCCTGCCTGGTGTGGTAGATCAAGGTTTGCTCCTGTGCTGCCAAGAATATTAGTAGTATTATAATAGGTGGACAACGGAATTTGGAGATGCACAGTATGGTCTTTCTTCCAGATTCTCAGATCTGAAAGCACAAGGTTTAAAGCAGTACTAGAACTTTGGAGTCTCCTGACAAAGACTAATTTGTCATCCATCTTGCATCCTGTTTCTTTTTTGAGCTTTTTCAGTGAGTAAAAGTCAGTCCAGTGTTGACTCTTCCGTGACTCTTTGTACAATGTACATTTGACCCGGTGATTTCATACTTAATGGGAAACTTCAGCCGTAGCAGGGCAGGGTTGTGCTTGCAGCAGTGTCAGTGTTTCTATATGCTACATGTGTTGTATACAAGCCAAAAAGGGGTCCAACCCAGTACTAGCAAGGTAGACCTAATAAAGTGGCCAGTGTGAGTGTATTCCCTGCTGTTTTGAATTACCCCTTTTTCTTTAATAATGCCACATGTAAAAGTGTGGCCTTACAAGTGATCATAATTGGTAAATGACTCAGGATGACCCTCGGGAGACATGATCCTATTATTTCCAAGGCTGAATTAATTTTGTTAGGAAATGTATTCACTAACGACTATCATTTCCTTTGTACTTATGTATTTTAAATAATGGTTCAAATGCATTGAAAGATTACAATTTTGTTACAATAAAAAACAAAAAAAGCCACGTTTTATGGAAACTGGAAGTAATTAGTGTTGTATACAGTGTTTTTATATGACTATGCTTTATCTGTTCATTGCAAAAGATGGGGTTGGAAATCAGGTTTGGGTCCATACATTCATATTTTCTATAGTTTGTTTTAGTTTATTTAAAATTTTCATTTATATTATTTGGGGTCTGTAAATTATTATTTTTCTGTGGGATTAATTAGATATATCTCCATTCATCTCATTTAATAATAGCTGTTTATAAAAAAGTGATCATTAGAACACAGAGCTTCTTAGATGCAAGAACAAAGCATCTGCACAGTTTCAGTGTTAGTTACATTACAGTTTTATTAATCTGAAATAGTATGGTTTATGATCAGATAGTTCAGGCAGGTTTGTTTGACAAATTTATGCCATTTCCTTCGTGTTGTTTCACTACAAATTTCCAAATTGTTACATAATGTTTGCTGTATCCTATACTTTAGTTGTCTTTATTATAGACAACAGATTTGCCATTTGAATTCTGTATATTTTGTATATAAGATCTCTGATCTTGACATGCATCACCAACCATTTCTTCCTCCTGTCTCCTTCTCCTCCATTTGTCTCTCTCTGCCTGCAGGATGCCAAGTTTGTGGAGGAAAGGAGGAAGCAGCTGCAGGGCTACCTTCGCACGGTGATGAACAAACTGATCCAGACGCTGCCAGAGTTCACAGCCAGTCCTACCAAGGAGACCCTGCTGTCTTTGTTGCCTTTCTGTCAGTAAGTGGACACACACTGACATATTTGATGCAGACTTACTGCTTTTATGAGAGCATATATAGCCATGTGCACAGGTGAGCTAGAGGAAATGCCAGTATTTGTTTGCACATGAAAGATTTCTGCCATTTGTGTGGCCTGATTGGTGAGGTAATGTTAACAGATATAAAGGTAAATGCATTTGTAACTTAGTAGCAAAAATGATGAATTAAACCTACTTTTTTGCTTCTCCACAGCAAACTTAAATAGAATTGTATGCACGATATATCCCTGTTTTAAAACTGTGGAGTCATATTCTGACACAAACGCTGCCTGTTAGGTTTTGTATCAGTTTCTGTTCATTTGCACCAGCTTAATCGATTAAATGTTCACAAAGAATTAACTGTGACAACTGCTGTGGTTGACATCGTTACAGGATACAAACAGGAGGATTAATGTCAGTGAAAATGCCAAATCCCTTGTAAACAAACTTCTGCTTTTTGCACTCATAGCTACACGTACAGCATAAAATTTCTATCATGCACACACATTTGCTCACACTCTGACTTGCAAGTGTGAAAATGTAGGATGCTCCAGCTACCCACCTACCGACCAGGCTACATCTGAAAATGAGATGTTCCAGTCATTTCCTGTCAATATTCACAGCTGTTTGCACTTACTGCGATCAGTCGGTGTACGTGATCTGTCACACTGTCCGACTGGAATGTCATTTCCTCTCTGGAGACGACTGAGTCATCTGGCCAAATGTAACAACATATTTGATAAATGTAGGTTTTCCATTAGTTGAAAGTCACCAGCATGTCAGGCTTCTTTTTTTTTCCTCTCATCTTCTTGAGATCATAGCATATATCAAATAATTTTAATGCTATGAAAAAATGCTGAGTCATTGCAAGAGCAGCTGGTGTCCTTGTGCTGATTTTGTACATTTTTCTTAGAGTATTTGACACTCAGGAGGATTAATTTGATCCAAACACTGATTTGGTGCAGGTGGTTAAAGTTTATGTAAAAGTTGCTAGCTAAACTATAACAGTGGCTGTTTGATAAGCAGCGTCTATAACTGGAATGAAAGAGTCATAAAAAGATATGTGTTACTATGGTTACCATATTAAAACATATGCACATCATTACATGTTCACCATCTCTAAAAATCGGATAGAAAAAAAGTTAAATAGATGTTTTCTCCTCTTTTATTATACACTCACCAGCCACTTTATTAGGTACATGTGTTCAATGGCTTTTTAACACAAATAGCTAATCAGCCAATCACATGGCAGCAACTCAATGAATTTAGGTATGTGGCATGGTTGTTGGTACTAGACAGGCTGGTCTGACTATTTCAGCAACTGCTGATTTTCACACACACCCCGTCTCTAGGGTTTGCAGAGAAGGGTCTGAAAAAGCGAAAATATCCATTCAGCAGCAGTTTTCTGGATAAAAATGTCTTGATGTCAGAGGTAGGAGGAGAGTGGGCAGATTGGTTGGAGATGATAGAAAAGAAACAATAACTGAAATAATTCCTGGTTCCAACCAAGGTATGCAGAATATCGTCTCTGATGGTGGTGTAATGGTGGTGTAAAACTCTGGGCCCTTGAGTGCCAACTGGGCATATTATTATTATTTTTTTAATTTATAAATTTTTTTAACCTGTCCTGTCCAGCATCATAGTAAGCAGAATGAAAGTCTGGTTGCTGTGTTGTGCCGAACAAGTTTGCTTTGCCAAGGGGAGGCTTATGGGTATAAGGCTCCTCTTGATAGTCTGATTCCTTTATTTATTTATTTACTGTTATTTATTTACTTTGAATCATGGAATCTGTAATCTTGCTGGACCCGACCGGAGGGGACAGAAAAAGAAAGAAGACAGCAAAAAGAAGATAAAGGGAAGGCAGAAAGAAGAAAGAAGAGACAAAAACATCACAGACAAAAGGGCAACCCTTCAATCCACATTGACGACAACAAGCTACCAGACTGCAAGCTGTCAGACAACTTGCTGCTACATTTGTACATAAACACACCACAAAATTTCCTACAGCTTCTACAGAAAAACAGAGCTGCCAGTAATTAAGAGTTTTTAAATAATGACCAAATCAAAAAGACATATCCCAAATGTATGACAACATTAACGAGATACAAACTCACAGAAAAAAAAAAATCTCTTAGTGTATAAGCCAACTGGACAACTCAATGACTGTGTCAGCATGCAGCGGATGAGGAATAAGGAGTGATCAGAGATGAGGAGTGATGAGTGAATGCGACCCCGCCTCTACGTAGGCTAGAGGCAGACTAGAGCAGCCCAGAGACCCAGGCCATCCCGGCAATCCCGGAGCACAAACCCAAGCTACCCCACCCCAAAGACGAACCCAGTCCCAGAAGAAAGCCCCAGCTAGAGCCCCCTGCAGTCTTGAGGCACAGGCCTCAGTGGGCCAAGATAGGCAGCCACCGGCCCTGCCAGGGACCGGCCATCCAGAGTGGCCCGAGCGAAGGGTCCAGGGCCCCAGAAGCCCAGGGACAGCAAAACAAAAACTCTCTGGGACAACAAAGGTAGAGGGCCTTCACCATGCCGAGGAGAACCGCCCCCCCCCAAACAACCACCCGGCGCGGGCCAGCACCCACCCCGATGTTCCAGCCGCACACCCTGGGCGTCATTGACTCCCCTCCCCCACCGACTCCACCCCATACAACCCCTCACCCACACCCTCTCCTGTATTGTACCCATAAGCACTCACTATCACACAGTCACAACTGGGCATAATTTAAACACACAGCCTACCTGACTATTGTTGCTGACCATGTTCATGTTCCCACGGTGTACCATCTTCTGATGGCTACTTATAATACACAATGTCTCAAATCATCTCCGACCGGTTTCTGGAACATGACAATAAGTTTGCTGAACTCCAATGTCTACAATGTTCTTCAGTCACTGTGATGCTATCATGTCAATATAGAGCAAAATCTCTGAGGAATGCAGGTCTAAAGGCAAAAAGGGATCCAACCTAGTACTGGCAAGGTGTACCCAGTAAAGTGGCCGGTGTGTGGGTGTGTTTACTGCTTCTTTGAAGTTTCGAGTACCCTTTTTCATTATTAATGCCGCATGTGTAATTGTGGCCTTTAAAAGTGATCGTAATCAGTCATTACTGTGTAAGCGTGTGAGAAGATGAGCCTTAACACAAAGCCAAAACAAGTTCAATCAAGTCGTGAGAAGTGCAGCATGACCTTCTGTCAGCAGTAGAAGTACTCCGATTTTTTACTTGGGTCAAATTTGATACAAAGTAGGTCATAATTAGAGTTGTCAGATAAATGTCATGCAGTGAAAAGTGTAATATTTGCCTCCAAAATATAGTGAAGTAATCCTTACCTCACCACGCTAGTTCCACTCACAGCAAACCATCTTTTCTTTCATCTTCTTTTAAAAAGGTTAAAGCTTGAAATTCAGAACTCATAGTAGCTGTCAAACACAGCCCTACTAAAGGGACCTTAGATGTCAGTCATCATTTAGTGGTATTTGATTTAAGGGGAGTGTTTCACACACAAAGTCTGAGATTTAGGTGAAGTTGTGTGAGAAAAAATTTAGGCCTTAGTCACTTACGCTGGTGCTTTCATTTTCAGTGGCTGCTCACGTTGAAAAGATAGAGCTTTGTCAGGAACTAATTAATTAAAAAGAAATTTTATTTCCAAAGTAAGTATTCATTCATTCATTCATTCATTCATTCATTCATTCATTCATTCATTCATTCATTCATTCATTCATTCATTCAT
>JBAMHW010000024.1:18302321-18318109 GCA_037177495.1 Rhadinocentrus ornatus | reverse complement strand
GAAGCGGCGGGGATGAGAATCAGCACCTCCAAATCCGAGACCATGGTCCTCAGCCGGAAAAGGGTGGAGTGCTCTCTTCAGGTCTGCAATAGGGTCCGGGAGGGGCTCAGAGTAGAGCTGGTACTCCGCATCCAGAGGAGCCAGATGAGGTGGCTGTTGCATCTGTTCAGGATGCCTCCTGGACGCCTCCCTGGTTAGGTGTTACGAGCACGTCCCACCGGAAAGAGACCCAGGGAAAGAACCAGGACATGCTGGATGGACTACATCTCTCGGCTGGCCTGGGAATGCCTCGGGATCCCTCCGGATGAGCTGGTAAATGTGGCTGGGGAAAGGGAAGTCTGGGTTTCCCTGCTTAGGCAGCTGCCCCCGCGACCCGACTCCGGATAAGCGGCAGAAAATGGATAGATAATTCAAAGAAAGCACAGTCCTGCTTTGACAACAAACTATTACATAGCTAAAGCATCTCTCACTATCTGCCCGATACGCCGGCACAGAAATGCAAGATTTACCAAACCAACCTGGATCTGTCGGTGGAAAGAAAGCTTTAGAGACTGGGGAGAGTTTGTTTTGATGCCATGTGGTCATCTGGTCATCTGTGGTCATCCTTCAGCAATGCCTAAATTTTATTAATTGTTTACTATGTTGTTTAAAAAATAATTAAGCTTCCTCCAGCTTGTACAAAATTCTGCAGCTGGGGTTTTGACAAGAACTAGAAACTATGATCATATTTCACCTATTTTAGCTTCACTGCAATTGGTTACCAGTGCCGTTAAGAATTTTTCATGTAAGTAACTGACTGGCCACACCCCATCCTAGATTTTTTTTACCTTTTCATCACTTCTAGCCCTGCTCGTGGTCTTAGATCTGCAGGCCAGCTGTTTCCCACTGTCCCAGGGGTAAGGTGGAAGACAGAAAGTGGCATACCATTTGCTGTCAGAGCTCCAGATCTGTGGGGTAATTTTACAATAGAAATTAGAACACCTGACTATCAGGGTTATACTAATAATTATTGTTTATAATGATCACATTTAAGCTTAAAGCTTGCCTGGCTGTAGACTCCCAGTCCTGTTTGTTTGATGTTTAAAAATCAGGACACACAGCAGGGTTTGTGGTCTGTTGTGTTTAGATGTACAGATCTCATTGTGTTTTTCCACACTAACTTTTTTTTGGACTCATATGCTACATTTTTTTCTAACTTCTCTGGAACAATAACACAGTCACACCTCTTCCTAAATCTGCCCACATTTAGGATGCAGCTCCGCCTCACCACTTTTATGGTTTGCTCAGAACACAGAGTACACACACTCAGCCTGGACTCACGCCTTCTTCACCTAAACAAAAAAATAGAACAGAAAAAGGAAAGGTTTTGTAGACTTTTGTCTCAATGTCAAGGGCAGTTTGAGCAAGTTTGACCTGAGAATAAGGAGAAAAATGTTTATGGAGGTAGCCTGCAGCAATTCATTCATGTTAAGACGTAAACATTGATTTTACTGCACTTGTATAAGTAAAATGTGGACAAAGCGGCTACCGTTTACTGCAACAACTTATAGTGTTAGGCAATCATTTTGATGCATGTTAGTGCTTGTGTCGCTGTTTACTCTATTTTGGTTCCTCAGCATTCAAATTATTAATATTCCAACAGTGCCTGGGAAAAGTGATTATCCTGCACAAATCAATATCATGTCTAAATGGGGAGGGCAAACATGCTGAGAGCCACAACAAAATCTATAAGCCCAATTAATTTGCCACATTTACCCAGTTTGATATGAATAAACGAGGTGGCTTGCACTTTCAGCTCTGCAGGCTGCCCTCAATTTAGTAAGATTTTTGCTGATATAACTCCCCGTTGCATCTGTTCAGTCGAGCTTTGCAAATCCAAACAGTATAAAAGTGTATGCGATTGAACCTGCCTGGCGCAGCATAGATATGGGAATAAGTTGCACTTGAACTACTGATGACTGTGAGCCAGAGAGGAGGGGAAAAAAAGAAGAAATGTTCACCATATTTACAGATTTGAGGGTTCTGTCATGTCCCTGCGCTATATGTCATTATCAACAATTTCTCATGAATAATCTTTATGATTTTCTTTAATTCAACATGACAGATCCTCTCTAAACTTACTTTAATGGATTTTCAGCCCTTGTTGCCTCACTTGCAAGGATATGGCTTACAGTTACACCTTCAGTCAAAACCCCATTTATTTTTAGCCCATGTCATCTAAGCGGGAATCAAACTCCCTAACGTGGAGCTACCCAGATGTCCTGGCTTATCTTAATTACGGTTTCAGGGGCTGGGTTGATTCATTATAGAGCCCATCAAGGAAGGGATGCCTTCTGCAATCTCACCTTTTTCTAAAAAATTTTTTACCAAAAATGCTATTTATCCAAAAAGCACTTAAACATGAAAGTGACAGCGTTGTTGCGTCATCCCAAGTAGTAGGTGACAGGCCAAAGTCTTTAGGAGGAGAGTCGGGCAGCAGACAGTAAGAAACAGCATTTCATTCCAGGTATTCAGCCTCCCTGTCTTTCATTTCCTTCCATCGACAAGTGCCTCTCTTTCATTCTCAATATTATCAGTGTTGGGGATCAGCAGTTCATGTGTTTTGAAGGCTGTCGTCATGGTAACCAGGGCAATGATGTCATCAAGTGGACAAAATGATTTTCCCAGACTGTAATGGGAAACTTAAACATCATCATGGGACCAGCATCACATTTAATATGAATCCATCTCTCACAAAGGATGCTTCTCTGTGGCAGTGATAGGAAGGAAATGATTACATTATGTTATTACAGATGTTGGAAATAAATTCATATAACTTTGTTAACATTAAAAATGTCTGACTTTTCATATGACTGATAAATCTTTCACCTGTAATAATGCTGTCTTAGCTTAACCTCTCTAACTAGGCAGAACATATGAGCTGCTTTCACTTCACTTAAAGGACGGTACTTTCTACATATCGCAGTAACCTTACATCAAGCCCCTCAAGGACAGCTACTTACCACTGCATAATTTCAGGATGTGTTAAAAAAGCTCTTTTCTTAACCGGGGATTAGATTTTATTACTGTTACAGTCTCCTACATGTCATCTATAATAGTTTAATGTGTAGGCTCTTTAATGAAATACCAACGCTGTGTTGATTCCAGAATCTTCTACATTGATAATTCATAAGGATGCATCATATATTGCAACAAATTTTTACTATATAAATGCAGATTTATTATACAGGTCCAGTCTCTTACTTTTGTTGTTATTTTATGGATTAAATTGAAAGAGTCAAGTCAATAAAAGTTTAAATCTTCAATGAAAAAAATGTCATATTAATTTTTTGGCAAAGTTGTCTGAGTCATAATCATATTAAACAAGCTTGGATGATAAGTTTGACCTTATCTGCATTTCACTGTTGATCGTTACCTGATATTTAATCTAACTTTTAAAACCTGAGGTCCCCCAAATTGGGGAGGGGACAGATGTTGCTAAACGGCCAAAATAGTCACGTTAGAGGCCTCGCCTAAACTGTCTGTACATGTTCATTTGTGCAATGTTTTTATCTTCATTTATTTTTCACCAAGACGTATAAAGATTTTTACACATTTTTAAAAATCTCAAGTGTTTACTTTTCTATGACTCGAGAAATGTTCCAGTGCACCTTATAGCTGCAGGTATACTCATTATGTGTATGCATTTTTCAAGCAGAGGCCATAAAAATAGGAAAAAGGTTTAAAAGGTTAAGTCTTTATTACCTGATATATTGCGGACATGCAGATATTATTGTGCATATTTAATATTCGGTGAGGATGCTGAATTTTCTTTCTGTATTATATGACTAATGTAGATAAACTATCAAGTGTTGAGATCAGATCATTCTCATTGTAAAGCTTACCCACAATTCAACTCAACTGGATGGATTAAAGTGTCACAAAGGACAGCAACTCCAGAAGTTGGCAGTGGTGTAACTAGCTAGCTTGCCAATAACATCCCGTCTTAGCTGTTCAAAGTATAGATGTCATTATTATCTTTAGTAATCATTTGTTTTAAAGGTGAATTCTGCTTTTATCAACCTCTGACAGAAATCAAGAAGCTTCTTTTTTAGAAAATTATTATAAATGTGAAATATAAATGTACAGTGGGCTTGTTCTGCTTTACTGCTACATTACTGCTTTCGCTGTCTTATTTTCTTAGAACTCAACATCATAGGCAGAAGGGAAATGCTGCGGCATTAGTTTTCTGTTTGAATCATGACCTTTGGCAGATGTGTGTTTAAAGTCTGTGTTCTTACTCTCCACCTCTCTGCTGTTCTCCATATAGAGACACTCCCCAGACCAACGACGGTGGAACCAAGACACCACGATCCAGAACTTCATCACGCTTCCCCAGACTGGGACGCAGCTGCACCCAGGAAGCCAGACCTGAACCTCAGAGTGGTGATCTTTGAGATCTTGAACTGACAATGAGGACTGACAGTTGATGGACTGCAACATGCAAGCTCACAGAATGTGAAGATATTCAGATTTTCTGATGGATCTGAAAGCGTCACAGATACAATAATTTAAAAAAAAGCCTTGGATAAAAGATGAAGATGGATGCATTTGCATTGTATCCCTGTCTTGGAGACGATCTAAATGTTTGTGTTGGATGGTGGAAAAAGGGATAAATGACTCCCCCTATGGCGGCCTGTCAGTGGGGCCCAAACATACAGCACCTCTTACCTCACTAAGAGACCAAAAGACTGCAAAGGGACAAGCCTCAATTTCTCTGCCTTATCTCAAATACACTGAGATAATGGGGATGTGCTTTTTTTTTTTTTTACTCTGCTCAGTTTTGTAGTGAAAGTGTATCATGGTCACAGTGCCTACAGTGTTTTGTAGCTGCTTTCCTGCTCTGGGTAGGGAGGGAGGGGTGTGCAGAAATTAAAAGTTAAATTAAAGTCTTTTCTTGGAGAATGAACATTGTTTTTCAGCTATTGTCAGTGTTCTGGTGCCATCACATTTTACGACAATGGTTCAAAATCAATGATTCACGATGCAGTGGGCATTCCTTTTTCCTACTTCTGTTATGTTGCTGTTGTGATTTTTATGAATGATGTGCAGAAGGTGTAACACATCTTAATGTCACTACAGAGACGGTAACAGTCAACGGCCTTTTTTTAAAAATTTACATTTGATAACAGCATTTGGTCAAAACTCCACAGATGTTTTCTTTAAAACTTAATCCTGTACGTAGAAAGATGGAAACAGCCTCATAGTAGCTCGCAGTATAAAATACAGCAGCATTCAGCTAATCGGTGCATCAGAAATTACTTTTTAAATCTGTCCTTTAGAGTGAAAACAGTTTTAGTCCAGGCTAAAATGGCAAAGCACAAAAAGCATCCCATGGAGTTATTTCCTCCCGTGTAATGGGAAACCTACACATCATGAGATCAGAACGGACCATAATTTCATACTGTCTGTCACAAATTAGGCCTTCCTCTGGCAGCAGTAGGAATAATGACAAAATTTATATTATAGAGGATTGATTATAGACAAATTGCCTTGTTTGGGGAAACAATTATTCTTTACGTCCTCTTATTAGCAGATGTGCCTGTCAAGCTGTTGGTTTGTTGACATTCTGATACTCTTAGTAGTAAAAGAAACACTTTGTATTCAATCCCTTTAAAAGATGCTGTCTAGTTGTAGCATCTCATAAAAGAAACAATAAGGAATGAATGAAAAACTTTCTGTTTTTTGCTCAGTTTGTATTTTAGTGCAGACAGAGATGACAAAGACAATGACTCATCAGAACATTTAGCACAATTTGTCAAGATATATTTGTATTCATAAAAGCATGTTTGTGGTGGGAAGATTTTCCTAAATGAGTTACAGTAAAGCCATAATTTCCAATGCTTTGATCCCTCTTTTAAAAATAAACATAAATGCAAGTAAATGATGAAAAAAGACTTGTTCTCTCCTGAAATACATAATGATATCCACCATTTTTTGGAGTAGTCCCCTTTTCAATTGTTCCCAACCCAACTATCTTCAAGTTAAAATATCTACTTATACCTAAGACGAAATTAAAGGTAATTTTAAACCAGTGCCATTAAAATAGATGTGTAAAGGTGAACTGGCTGAAATGCTGAAGTCGGTGTTTAAATTATTAGTTTATGTGTGGCATGATTTAATGCAACATCAAGTTGCAAAAGAATGTTGTAAAAAACAAAACACTTGAAGAGAAGCTGCTTGTTAGATTGCATGGAAAGTGCTGCTGAGCATCAAGTGTGTGCAAAGCAGAAGGCCATGCATTATATATGGATTACCGGGAAGTAGTCAGAGACTACGTTCAAACCAGGAGTGATGGTGTTAGAAGTATTTTAAAAAACTTGAATCAAAGAGGAAGTTTCTGTTGAGTCTTGTTGACGGGAAGCAAATGACAAGGCTTGTGGGTATTTCATGAGGTTGTTATTTTGAGGCAGAAATGACCCTCAGCCTGGTTAACATCTCTTAGAAAATTCTCACAATAATCCTTTTATGAGACTTTTACAGTAAAACTGTCTGATTGATAATGTGCTGAGCTGGGAAATACATCTAGAAGGAGGAAATAGTATCAAAACTTAAAGACATATATGATACGACTGCACAGTTGTATTCTGTTTAAACGTTTCATGTAACCTTGTTCATATCCTTTTTAGTGCTACAATAAACCATGGATATATATTTTTTTCTTTGATGTATTAATGCTTTATATAAATGAGAGGAATCAGCCTGCAGGATCACATTACTGTATAATCTGTACAGCTGGCAGACATCTGTGTCACATGGCTATTATAACAATAAACAAGTAGCCTTTTCATGAACCCGTTTTTTTTTTTTGTTTGTTTCTTTCTCATAACTGTGAAGGTTTATCTCTTGACCCATTAACTGGTTGGACTTCTCAGCACAGATATACTGTATTTGCTATACTGTATATATTTGTATACTGACTATACAGGATCGATCACCAGAAAAGGAGCACTTGGCTTATTTAGCAATACCTGAAATTTAGTTCACACTCTCAGGGGGAGTTTTGGATAAGTTATTCTAGTGGCAACCTCTTCAGCCTGAAGCACAGATTACCAAGCCCTATTGATTTTTATTTATTTTTTTAATTTCCCCAGTTGTTTTTAGTTAAAAAAAACAACAGGATAAACACAGGCGTGATGCTTTAGCACTCAACTGTAGGGTTACTGTGTGAAAAAGTTGAACTGTTTTAATCTTTCTGTTGCAAAAATGGAGCAACAAACCCAGAATTTATGTTTAAATATGGCTCGAGATATCAAGGTTAATGAAAAGTGCAACTGTTGACACCTGAGATGTGTTTATATGCAGGATAAATGATGCACAGACCTGAGCAGCATCGGGGGGGGGGGGGTTCAGTTTTTGAAAACCTTCGTATTCACATCTGATAGTTCGCTAGACTCTGTACGACTAGGGATTTGGTTTTATTTGGGGTTGTAATGTTCTTACAGTCCAAGTTTGCTTTCACAGGGTCCTTTGGTGAAACTAAGCAAACCTTTTGACGACTCCGCTCCTTGCCGTAAGCTGCACTGCATCAAGAATGACTGAAAGTAAACTAACATGAATAAGCTATTTGTTAATTCAGGGCAATTTCCACTGCATACGATTAAGTCTGATTCCTGCATTTCTTTCACTGGAATTCGGGTGCACATTCACACCTCCTCAAACAACATGGACGTCCTGTGCAAACGAACTAGGATTCGATTTGATTCAGAACGGTGCTCTTTCTAAGTAACCCTGTCTACAAATATAACTTTCCTTTAACAGCAAAGGAAGGAAAGGACAGAAAAAAACCCACACAAATGACAGAACATTACTTGTTAACCGCGTTTCATTTTTCCTCTGACTTTTTAAAATGTATTTATTTATTTTTGGGTTCACTACAGTAAAGAGCAGTGTGAAAACAAACCAAACAAGTGCGACATTTCTCTGCTTTTCCCTGGACTATCCTGGTGTAAATGTTCCCCTAAGTTTCTATTAGTCTCCTAACATGTTTCTATGTCATGATGTTCACTTTCCACATCTTGGTTCTGTTCATTTGGCCACAAATATTAATAATGAAAATAGAGGAGTTTGCAAATGGTGCTAATCCACTGGGATGAACTCACTAGTGCATGACTTGTCCAGGAAAATGCTTTTAACACTCATTGCTCAAATTCAAGTTTTTCATTTTATCAGTTTTCTGAAGTTAAACAACCTTGTTTTTTGTCTGCCTCCTTTTAAAAAGCTTCAAAAGTGAGGTTTTTGACCACCAGTGCTCATCCAAAAGCAACTGGAGATGGTTATTTAAAGCTCTGTTGCATGAAAATAATCAGTCGTAAACAATACAAGATTTTTTAAAAGAAAAGAGTTACAAAAAGATATTCCTCCTGGATGTGCAGCAGGTATTTTCTGACATGAGTACATACATTAAAATTTAGTTAAATGTCTCATCTACTTCCTTTGCAATCCTCCAGATACTAGATGAAATTATTCTTGTGGTCCTTTGAGGCTGCAAACCAGACCATTAAAGAAAATTAGATGAGCTTATTGCCGGGCTTTTTGTCTTAAAGTGTGCCTCTTTGTCTGTTCATGCACTTTTCTGTCCTTGCCGTAGTCGGCATCTTATCTGCAATATCAGTGTCACAGCAAGGAGGGTGTTAACAGTAAAGTGTTGCTGTGTAGAGCACACGGAGTACCAACGCCTCGGTGTCAGTGTGTTGTCATTGTAAACCTTGTTGCTTGCATTTAATGGATGACGGCAAAAGGCTGTTACACGATTCCGCTCCAGCAGAAAGCTTTGTGTGTTAACGCTTGTCAGAGCACATTTATGCATTCATTCACATGTATGTGCACACCAAGTTGGTAGGAATTATATCAGTGGAGTATAGACTGAGTGTGTGTACATATAGCACATTATGTTCTGTAAGAGCTGCATGCATAAATAGATTATGTTTAGATAAAGTGAGTTATATTTTAGGAGCATCTGTTTTGCTGGTTGAATAATTGTTTCCAATGGCTTCAGTAAGAAGCTCAAACTTCTGTACAAACGACAGTCAGTGGAACCATAAGGAACAAGTCCACATAGATGCTGGTAATGCTGGTAACGAGTCTATTAGAAGATGTGGATGGCTGCTTTTGGCACACGTTGCACACACAAATTCACACAACGTCCTGCATGCAAGCACAAGTGCGCAAAGTCCTGATACACAACATATAATCCTGTTCTTTGCCTATAACAGGACTAAAGAGTGAGGCCAGGTTTTGGCTTTCGTCGCTAGTTATAGTTGAAATGAGTTAAATATTTTTCTACCAGTTCAAAGAAAACTTAACAGGGATACTTTTTAATGATAATTTTTTACATCTGCAGGCAAATGGGGTAGAAATAATAATGTGAGTGCTCACTTTAAGGTAAACGTTAAAGAGGGCTTAAATTATCAGGGTTGCAGGTTAATATTTCCAGGAACCCGTAGGAAAGGACTAAGTCTGCCTATGTCTGCCCAACAATATTTAAAACTGTGACAGTATCAGAGATCACAGTGTCAGAATTTTTTAGGTTCTAAAAAAAAGACAGAAAATAAGATATGAGGACAAAAACTTCCATTAAAGCCTAGGTAAATGTGCAGTGTAAGAACTAAGCCAGTGTGCTGCTGAGATAGCAACGTAAGCTACTGAGCGCTAACTTTATTGTCACAGTAGTGGGAAGTTTGCTAGCACATGTCAGAGTGTTATAATATTGTTGTTGCTAGTAATACATCTGGTGGGTTATTAGTCATATTAGTCATATTACATGCAGTGTAACAAAATAAAGCTACTGTATGTTTGATGCTTCCCATCAGAGACGTTGGCATGCAAGTCAGGAGAAATAAAAGTCTTAATATAGGGGACTTATAGTTCTTTGTTCCAATGTGTTGGGTTGTATTTCAGCGCTCAATCCCTCGGTTTCCTTTCTCCTGATGGTGATTTGTAGAAGCTGGACTGAGTGAACCATAATCTCAGAGTTCTGCATCACATCTGGAACTTCCTTCTGGAAAATATCAGGATAAATATTTAAATATTTTTATTTATATTTAAATGAGTCTGGTATTGTTACAGGTCCTGTATCTTGACCTGCAAGCTAACTCTATTTAGCTCCTTTATCTCTGTGGAATTTCTGCAACCCAAACGAAAAAGCCTTTTTGAGCTTTGATTTTTAATGTTACCCAATATTTTAACCTTTTTTTTTCATTTCAAGTATCCACAGAGCAAAAATAAAAGGATATCTAAGCAAAACAAAAACCTTCTCATCTTATTTCTCTCAAACCTCAACTCTGTCCACTGTCTTTCCTCTCTTTGAAAATATTAAAACCCTTCTTGGATCACTTTACAGGACGGTCGGTAATTACCAAGCTCTTACCTCTGTGTGAAGCGCATCAAGGAGACGGGGATTATGGTTTAAACAAGGTCACTCTATAAGCATTACTCCTATCACTCCCACACATAATGCCAGCTTGGCATCAGGATGCATGTTTGTTATAATGATAAGGAACAGGCTGATTTCTTACACACTCAATAGACAGCAGGCCCTTCACTAAGGAGCTTCCAAACAGAAACTGAGATTAGCTTGGGCTTTCATACGCTTGCTCGCAGGAAGGGCAACAACAGCAGATGCTCCTCAGAGACTGGAGTCAGCTTTGCTAAGCTGCTGCATTCATCTGAACTGCTTGTGTCAGTAATTAAAATAGCTATAGCCTTTACTACTTTGCTGAGACATTTTGCTCATGGAGGAGAGTTTTCAGTTCCCAAGTTTGCTGATAAAAACTAGTTTGGATTGCAATAAGTTTGGTGTAACAGAAACTAATGCTTAGCAATTACAGGAACTTTTAGTGCAAGCTTTAAAGGGAGCTTCACTGATATTATCTAATATTTGTGTCATTTGTCATGATAAAACTTTATCACCACTTTCACTGTAGAGTTGTATTACCAAAGCCTTCTCCTGTGCTTTAGGGTTGCAAAGAAATTCATACTGTATCAAACCTAGAATAAATCTTTTGACTTGCATCAAAGCAGAAGCATCCTCTATGTGTCGATAGCCAAGTCAGTAAAAGATGAGCTGATTTCCTGTAGAAATGGAGCATAAATTCTTAAATTTTTACACAAAAATAACAAAAAGGAATAAATACAGATACTCCATAGAACTTCTGGTTCTGTGAGGTTCTTCATGCTGTTCAGTCTGCTCCGCTGTGGTCTTTCCATAATGTTTAAATCACAGGGGCATTAAGGATAATCACAAAGCCTTTGCTTTGATCCTCGGGATGTAAACCAAAGATTTATTTACTGTAAAAGCAGGATAATGTTTTGAGACTCCTCCATGGGTGTAGACAATTGCTGTCCAGTTGGCTACATTTTACCAAAGGGTTTTGTTTTTTTGAGAAAATAAATGGTGTTTTGATAGACGTTATCTTATCAGCATGAGCACTTTTCTTGTAAGACATTCTTGCTCAATCTGTTCTTTCTTAGTTCAGATTAATGGAAACCGGAGACACACTTCCTGTACCTCCCGTTTGGAAAAGCAACAGATCAGCTGGCTGGTGCTTGTAGGTCAAGGTTTAAAGAAAAAGTTTATCATATAAGTTTTATCCTCATGCCTTTTGGAGATCATTTTAACATGCACTCTCATAACCATTTACCGTTTTAGGCCTTTTGAGTAGATGTGCCCAAAATTTTGCACACGTCTATGATTGATTAAGAAGCATTTTGGATTTCGTCTTTGTTTTCTGGTCTAAGTTTCCAGTAGACTTTAACTCACCCTGGCTGTTTGTTTTCTTCATATTTCAAGTTCTGATTGTTTACCAGAAAAAGCAGCCATGCATCTGATTATTTTTGTTTTTTCTTGCTTTTTTTCCCTCCAGCTGGCAGAAGTTGAATTGAAGGTTTCTTGTAGTCCCTGCAGATGGTTCGATGCTCATCCTCCATACTTATCTTTTTTCTACTTTGTTACTTCTCTTCTAAAAATTCTTCCCTTTTAGCCTTCCTTGCCATCAATTCTCACACTTTTCTTTATCACTTTTCAGTTCTTTTTTTTGCCCTTTTCTCCAATTTTCATCACCCCAGCAGGTTGCTTCTTTTATCCTGCTTTCCACCAGCCTCTTACTCCCATGGACTATCTTCATCCTTCCCACTCAGCCTCCCCTCCATGCCTGTTTCTCACTCTCTCCTCCAGTCACCACCTTACCCTTCCTTCCTCCACATCTTGTTGCCTCTGAGACTCAGCCTGCTTGGCACATTGTATTTACTCAGCCTTTCACTGGCTGCCTCTGTTTATTACCTATTCAGCAACGAGGCAGGAGTGACAGAGAGAACCAGCCCCTCCGAGGATTTTCCTCTCAGCTCTCCTGCTGCCTTCTGTCGCTGAATCTTACAATTCTGGGTTGGAAAATTGATTGTTTCAGTTGCTCTTTCTCTCTTTCCTTTTTCATATTGTAAAATTTATTCCATACTGAGCACCAACTCCTGTCTGTTACGTAAAACAAAGTTCACAAACCTGTAGTTAGAGGGATCAGAAGGGGGATGTGGATGGAGACAACGGATCACCTCAGGCTCTGTACATCGGATACATTTGTATGGTATTTAATCTGAATAAAATCCCAATTTAAGCTGTAAAGGATTATGTTAATTAATATGCGATCAGTTGTAGGAACATGGGAAATAAACCGTGTGCTTTATCCCTGAGCTGTTTCTAAACTTCTTGAGCATGAAGGCAACATACAGAAAGTTCACATCAAGTTAATTAGATAAGAGATAATCTGATTCTAATCATGTTGGGGCCTGATAAGAACAGAGGAGCAAACAAGAATCTATAGGTAAGCAATCTGTAATTCAAGCTCCAGCTTGGGATTCAGATCCTGCTGTGGAAAACCAGCTTTTTCTTGGATCTCCTTTTGTTCTTGTCCTCTAATTCTTTGACTTTGTTTTCTTTACCTGAAGCTTGCCTCCTTTTCACAGTGCCGTGAATTCCTGACATGTGCTCTGCCAGCCTCTCTAGGATATCACAGGCTTTCACAATTGCCTGTGGCACCCTTTTGATCAGCCAAGAAGCTTGATCAGGACACCTCACTGCACTGCTTTAACTGCAGCAGGGAAGGAAGTGCAAGGTGAGTGGAGGTGTGAGATGTGGCTCCACTGAGCTAACGACGGAAATGCCAATCATAGTAGAGTGTTTTGAAGAAGCCTGGGGAAGCTGTAGCTAAACTGAATCATTTAAATAGATTTTGTATCCGATTCAATTAGCAATTAATGTGTCGAACAGCTAGAGTTTTTCCATCATCGTAAGAACTAGTGCTAATGGATAGACCCCTGTGTTTGTGAATGGTTCCTGACAAAACTGCAGAATCTGGTGATGTTTGGGGACAGGCTTGGTTTGCAAGTGCTACACAGCTACAAGGTGATATTTATGCATTAAATCACAATTATTAAACTTACAAAAGTCATCATTTTGGAAAATTGGAAGCTAAACTTTCTGTACTTCAACTAAATGACTAATATAACACAGGCTTCTCTTCCAACAACTCACCTGCAACAAGTTTTCAGATTGAGACTTAAGACCCATTTGTGCTCCCTTTATGAACTTGAGTAGGTACACCTGTTTCAATCGTCACCGCCTACATACTTTAATGTGTCTCTTATGTTGGCTGATACATCCACCAGAGGGCAGTGCAGAATTTAGAGCTCTAACACCCAGACCAAAACAGACCAAAATAAATATATATTGCCTTTAAATATTCGTTATATACACGTTCCTTTGACACAGGTTTTATGCCAGAAGCCCTTCAAAAGGCAACCCTCTGCATTTATCCGGGCTTGGGACCGGCCCTTGGAGATCACTGGGTTGTGTTCCCCCTCAGGGCCGCAGACGCTGGGGATTGGACCCAGGAGCCCTATCCACCCATTGAGCTACATCTCTGGCGTGTGTATACATATATATGTTCCATTAACACCATAGTAGCAAATTCAGGCTACATTTACGCTGCAGGCAAAAGTGGCTCAAATCCAACGTTTTTGCTAATTTGTGACCCATATCTGAGTGTTTTTTTTTGTGACAGTCTGCAGCACAAATCAGATTTTATTATTTTTTTTAAATCACACTCAAGCCACTTTTATATGTATATAAATTTGATGGATATCAGATTTTTTTTCAAAGCAAAAAAACACAGATTTATTTAGGAAAAAACCTATCAGGTCACCATGGACGATTAGGACTGTGTTCATTCTCAGAAAATTGATGATATATGATGAACCATGTGCATAGCCCCAGTGATGGTGAGTTGAGATTTACCACTTGCTCAACATCCGTCATCCAGTTTTACCTGATATATTTTACATACATTTACCAGATGCCGCAGGGTTTTCAGGAAGTTCAACTTCTTTGGTTTTGTGGCACATTTGCTTTAGTTTGAAATCCCGTTTGAGTAATTCGGCAATATGTAAGTAATGCTCAGACAACATTTTACATAAATGTCAAGCCTGAAGTCTTTGATCGATTAAATACTTGCGTTGAATATGTTGAATACTAAACCTTTTGCCGCTCCTCGTGATTTAGCTAATTAAAGTGGCTTTCCCTCTCAATGAACTTCATCAATAAGAGACTGAGAGTCGTTCAGATGGCATGATTTGAAATCTCCTTTGATGCAATCAGCTAAAGGACACTAAATCACAGGAAATGGTGTTTTACAGCCAGAACTAATGAGTCTTAATGGAAGAAGGTGTTGGCTGTAGTGCTTGAAGAGGAAAGAAGAGGGAAACTGATTGCATTCATGCAATGTGACTGGCTATACTGGGAGTTCTAACTACCATTTGTTCTTCCACCTTTAATCCCCCACCTTATTTCTTATTGTCACACTGCTTCTCCTTAGTCATACAAGGTCCTACTTTCTGACTTCATAAAATCTTTATTAGTAGGTAACTGTACCCCAGACTGTCATTACTGTTTAGTAATTCTCCTGTTCTACCAGCGGACATAGACAGAAAGCACAAGAGAGAGGAGTTGGAACAGCTCAACCAGTTAAAAAGAGAGTAGAAACTGAAAAATGTGGGGCACAGGAAGAAGTTAAAGAGTCTACTTGTTCATTTGGGTGATTAGAATATTATTTTAGGCTGTGGTAGAATAGGTTTTTATGCTTTGATGTGGAAACAACACATTATTTTTCTCACACTGCAACAGCACCTGTCTCGCTTTGTCTGATGCAGAACATTGTCCTCAGACATTTCAGACAGGAGCTCTTTGCTGTTTTAAAGCCACCAAGTTACTTGGACAAAAACAGTAATTTTACCTGAAAAACAAGAGGTACACTTTTTTTAATGCCTATATTTTATGTTTAATAACCTTAAGACAAAAAGTAAGGGAAATTATGTTTGGTCAATTATTTCTCTCCTTTAATAATTCTAGTTGGTCTTGTATTGTACATTGTTGGAAAGCCAGCTAGTCACCTTTACAACAAAGCATAACTTGTAAAGATCATGCTTCTATGGAATGAGCAGCACAGCTAAACATGTAGGTAGTGCCCCAAAAATTGGTGCTATTTGTCCCTTGCCAGCAGCTGTAGATTCAAGATGACAGACCATCATGGCATTTCCCAACCTGCTTACATTGCCTTGCAGATCATTGTCAGATCATTATCAGAGGTCTTAATACACCAATGATAACACATATATACATGCAGACAAGTCAAGTCAAGTCAAGTTTATTTGTATAGCCCTATATCACAACAAAGTTGTCTCAGAGGACTTTACAGAAAGAG
>JBAMHW010000024.1:18285579-18302221 GCA_037177495.1 Rhadinocentrus ornatus | reverse complement strand
ACAACAGAGAGCTACACTGTAAACGTGCTACACCGTAAACGTGCAACAACAGAATGGACTCACCGGGAAATGACGTCCAGAGAACAGCCAGTTGAAGGCCACCAGACAATGATTTTGTCCAGTAAACAACAGAAAATGTTACACAATGTCCCTTTAATATCCAAAACAATTTGTTTTTTGTTTGCCATTTAATGTAAATATATGACTATTTTATAAAACATGGTGACCCTGTTTTCCTCCATGTGCTTAAATTCATGTAAGACAGCGTTTAGAAAAAAAGGTATCTGTGATGATGTATCAATAGATTAAACTTTTATAGGAAAGAACTTTATTGGTGTGTAACAATGCCGACCTTTTGCATGCTCAAAGAAAGCTGTTAAATACACTGAAGGAGAAGGAAAAACACCCAAGGTCTAAATGACCTCTTTAAGGATTGATCGAGACAAAGAGAAATAAAGAAATAAAGCAGAGGAGGAGAATAGGTGGAGAAGCAGGGAGACAACTGAGATCACTAGAACGAGACAAAAGACAGAAAGAAATGGACACAGAGAGAAACCGCCTACCCTCCTCTTCAGAAACTGAAATGGGGTGTACAGGGGAGGCAAAATTCAAAGCTGCATCTGGCTAACGCCACAGCGGATGCATTTCATGTGCTTCGAGCGAAGGTCAGGCTCATTTGTTCTTAGCAGAGACAAGAGGGTCCTTCATGTGATGAGTGAGAGAGGGGAGGAGTGTGGAAGGAAGAGAGATGAGGCCGACTGTATGGGAAACATGAAGGTTGATTCAATCTTGTCTGCTCTTGTCACAAGCAGACACACACATTTGACCGGAAGGAATATATTTGATTGTCAAACAGGTTGCTTCTCATGAATGTGTAATAGTTTTGCCTGTAAAGTACATTCTGCATATGAATGGCAAGCAAAAAAGTGGCCGTCACTGGTTAATAAAACAGAAAACGGGATTGTTTGATGGTACTGAGGGAAGGTTGTCCAGGTTGAAAAGTATGGCTGAAAAATACAAAATTTTCTTGTCTGAAGTCGAAGGTAGATAAGAGTTAATTAATTAACTCTAAATTACCTCAAAGACTGACGAGCGTTATTAAAATGAAAAAAAAAAAAAAAGATGTGTGTGATTTAGAAAATGGAAAAACAATGCTTCAATGATTTGTTCTCACATCAGACTGTTGCAGGTGTAACTAATGAGGCTGATTAATGGCTGCATTCCATTCAGCTGGGTCAGTCTGTTCCTACCGTTCTGGTTTCCTGACGTTAAAACCTGCGTGAAGCCATTGGAAGTGGCTGCTGAAGGAAGTGGCCACTTCAGCAGTCACAGAACAAGAGGGTTCCCCTGAGAGGACTATGTAGAAGAGGTGAAGACCTCAGAAGTAACATAGCTTTATGGTGGAAATAGGTTTGAAGAATGAGCAAAAAGAGACATTAGAACAGATTCATGACTAAAACAAATACATTTTACAAATCAGTGGATTGTCGGACTGTCACGTGTACCCTGCCTCTCACATAATAACTGTAGGCTCCAGCGCCCAACAACCTACATTGGATTAATGGGTATAGACCATGGATGGATGAATAAATTTATATGATTATTAACTTAAATGGGAATATAAATAGGTGTTTGATAAATAAATGTGGTTGCAAATACAGTACATACAGTGAATGCACCAACTTTCTGAACAAATTATTGAGTTTACTCATTTAAATTAGGTGTGTTGGAAGAAGGAAACGGGGCGGCGTGGCTCAGCAAGGTAGAGCAGTCCTCTTGTAACCCGAGGGGTTGCCAGTTCGATCCTCAGCCAAGTCAAGTTCATGTCGAGGTGTTCTTGGGCAAGACACCAAACCCCTGATTGCTCCTGATGGGTCATGGTGAGCGCCTTGCATGGCAGCTACTGCCATTAGTGCGTGGGTATATGTGATGCATAATGTAAAGCGCTTTGGAAAAAAGCGCTATATAAATATGGACCATTTACTATTGCAAAAACATATATATATTATGATACCCTTTCTGCAAGTTTGGTCCATGAGTGAAAATAAACTGCTGCATATTCATAACTGTGCCAAAATGTGGCAGTTAAAAGGAACACTCTTGACGCTTCCACTGATGGGGGTCTAGGTGCTTTTCTATGCTTTGGGTGGTATTTTGTTTGCATGGTTTGTGTCCTTTACAGATATAAATCACTGTAAATCAATACAAAATGTCATTCAGAGCAATCGCCTTTTATTCCATAATGAAACATTTCTAATTTCATGAGAGTAGTTTCCATCTAGATGGTAACATACCCAATCAAAGACCAAAGAGATTTTACTTAATAGTTAAATGAGAATGACAATGATGATCTCTGGTCTTTGCATTCATTAGGTCTAACACCCACTGATTGTTAATAAGAGATGTTGGACAGAGCTCTCTACCATAATTAAAACACCACGTTAGAGTTTACGTGTGAAAAAAAATGCATTTGATCTCTTCTTCCAGATCAACAAACCGTAATATAAAACCTTTATATTAAATAATCAAAACAGTGGTTGATGGTACCCACTTATACACCATTATCTCATATATGAAAAGTACTTGAGGATTCTAAGGCAGTCATTATTTGCAGTATATTTCACAAGTTTTTTTTTTCTAGCAATGCATCAAATATCTCTGAATGTTAATTGTGTTGATGAGAGGAACATTTATGTACAGACATGCTTTATAAAAAGCGATGAGGTGATACATTTCCTATTGGAAAGAAGTTTCCTAACTGCTGACTCACAGGTGGAATCCTTGTGATTTAGTGCCATGAGAGAAAACATGCAAAGCTGTGAAATATCGCACTTCCTTTTTCGCCTACATAAGGCTTCCCTCACATGCCCCAAGTGCTTTGCTGCAAGAAGGAACACATATTTGTGCACTGCATGTGTAGTTTAATTTACCTGACTTGTGTGTGCAAGAGTTAAAACTGTATCTGTACTGTCATTTGCAAAAATGGAAATATGCAATTGATCAGCTGCTTGTGCTAATTATCATTTCTTCTCAGAGGCAACTGCTGCTATTAAAATGAACTGCACCATTCACACCTTCATGGTTGGCTGGGCTGTTTGCATCATTTTCACAGGTTATTCGTGTGCTGTTTTTCACACAGTGTTAAAACAGCTGACAATTAGCCACATAGTTGCATTTTTAACAGAGCTTTAGCCAGTTTTAGCCAAACAGGTGTCCATTTCACACAAACAGGTGTCAGTACATCTAACATCTAGTAATAAATTAAATTATGTTGATGTGCATATTACAGCGCTACACTTCTAAGCAACTTAATTTTCCTTTAAGTTGGACACTTCATGTTATCTGATCTATTCTAATTTCTTGCAACAACAATCAGACTTCTTAGCTAAACAACTAAAAATGCAGTGTGTCTCAAACTGCGCACTTATGTGAGTGCACTGCGTAGTGCGCACTAAGCACTACCCTCTGTAGTGCACACTATCGTGGGTAAGTGTTGACCCAAATGTAACACTAACATTTTGCACTTACCAGTAGTGCGGTGATTCTTCTGCCCACTTTAATTTACAGAATGAATTTCCAACTCTTGATTTTACTTTCTTTTGTTTACTCCTTGCTTAACCTCACCTGTAAACTATGTTACATCCAACGCCGACGCAGGATCCTCCTCCGGCTCAACATTAGAACGTATGCTTATTTATTTTAAGGTATATGACCCTCCTACATGCTGCCTAATGTCAGCGCTGCTCCGTTTATATACTTTTTTTTAGGACAATCCGTCCAAATTCTTCCAAAGGTTTTTGTTGTTTGCATGTCATCATACTTCATGATATTAAATGCCTCTAAAAGGCCTCATTAGTGTAACAAAGTACCGTGGCCTGCAACCTCCAACAATAGATCAGATCCATAACTGTCGTCAGGGATAGAAGAGATCGGCAGCATGCTGCCGTTAATATTAGAAATATGATAGAATAACTTCATACTTACATCTGTACTAAACAGGCTCTGCCTGCATCTGTACTGCTCAGTCGCTGGCCGCTATTATTTAGCTCTGGAAAACTGGTTGAAAGTCCCTCCCCTTCCGCTACGTCAGCAAGATGGCGTCTGTTTAGTGCGTGTAGTGTCCATCGTTTCGCACTACATTTTTGGCCGAGTTTAGGGCAGCATCCGGGTCCTTTCAGTGCACTGAGTTTTTACTGAAATTTCTGTGTCAGTGCACTATGCACTTAAATGTAGTGTTCGAAGTATAGAAGTGCGCGGATTGGGACACACCCATGGAAATGCTAATGCTAATGGAAAGGGAGTATTGGGAGCTGCTTTAAAAAGTTTCTTCAAAGCTAGATTATAACGTCAATGCATTTTGGTACTTAGAGAGGCTGTTATTGACTTTTTCCTTTTTTCCCCCTTTTAATTGCCGCTGAACTTTGCTTAATCCCCAAAGTGTGATATTTTTGGAAGAACAGCTGTGACTCTAGTTAGCCTGGAGAGTGAGAGCACACAGCCCTCTTCTGTGTCATAGGTGGCTCAGCTCTGTTTGGGATTGTCCGCCTTGCCCCAGTTTGCTGATCTTTCAGATTACACAGCCTCTCTCCATGAAATATAGTGCTCCATGAAAGCTTTGGGACTCCCAACAGTGCTGTTATTGTTGCTGTTAGTATGTGGCAATTGGCCTTCTGTGTATGTTTTTTGTGAACTTGTGTGAACCAACCATCATGTTGTGCATGTGTATAGATGTCTTAGATTTTTTATTTTTTTTTTGACGTGACAGTAGAAACAGGAAAAGACAAGCCAAATCTCTGACAGCCTATTCTGTACTCACTTGTGATTTTTCTGTGGGAGTAATTACAAGTAGCCCAGGGCAGAGGGTGACATCCCTTTGTCTGATCTGGGAAGACAGCCACTTCTCCATCTACAGCTGGAAGAGGACATCACTGTTCCTACATGGAGAAAGGACTTCAAGAGCACATAAGAGAATAGTTTTTTTCCCCAGGATTATACATTATACAAGGTTGCAAGAACAAAAAAGATAAGACTTGTGCGGTGCCCAAGAACTATTGTGTGAATGGTCAGGAATTTGAAGTGCATGGTTAATGTTGAAAGGTGTTGTCATTTTGGCTTTTTTTCAACTGATCAGGGCAGTGAGAAAGTATGAAAATCTATACAACACACTTGGCATATAAAGATACAAACACTTCCCAGTGCAATACTCTCCTCCACACCCCCTGCCTGTGTGGATGAGCTTCTCATGAAATCTTAAAGAACTAATACTAACCAAAACTAACTTGCTCTTCATGCCACCTAAAGAACAAAGTTCTCTCTTCTTGCAGAGTTTGTGTGACAAGCTTAAACCTTTCATAATTATATATATGCCAGCCATCATGGATTAGGGGCTGCACTGGCTTAGAACCAGAATTATTAGGATCGAGGAGTGCCTATGCTGCTTTGACCACAAAAGAAGGCAAGGAACCTTCAGGCAGTGGCCACTTCAGCAGTCACAGAACAAAAGGGGTCCCCTGAGAGGACTATGCAGAAGAGGTGGTCGACCTCATCTACTGACCTAAGCATTAATGCTGTGAAATGGTACAAGGACGCCACTCTACTCCTCTTCTCAGTCCGTGCACTTCCATTCTTCCCTGGCTCCATATTTTTCTCGTGGCCTGTATCTGCTTGAACAACTGAGTATTCTGCTCACTTCTTTTTCTGGGCCAAAACGGTTTGCTTACGGCCTAGGTTGGAGTCTGTGCACCAACAGATACAAATCAACTTCTGCAACTCAGACTCCTGGATCTGCTGCTCGATGTGTCTCCAGCCCCTGATAGTGTGGTTCCTCATGATAGCCACGGATGCTTCCTCACTTTTCTCCTTAGTCTCTGCTTATTATACTCTGCAGTAAAAAAACTTTATTAAATTATTACACTTCCAATGATAATTATACCAATTTTGTGTACTGAAGTAAATCACACGATACCTGTTTATACCTTACTGTAAATTTTCCAATTGTGTCTGTAACTGACCCCAAAACATATAAGCCATTGTGTTTTTTAATTTTATTGTGTTATCTGTCATAAGTTTGCCACCACTTCTTGTTACAGGCTGACCTCTCAACAGACATTTTAACTCCTCACAGTCGCTCAGTGGTATAAATGATGCCTTCACTACACATTAAGGGAAAGTTTGCTTCTGTGCATGTTCCTTGTCATGGCTTACTTGGACATTTAATGTAACTTACCCATCATTTTTTCACCTGAGATTTTCCCACTGTGACAAGTCAAAGCGCCTGCCATGAAAAAGGTCTATTTCAGAACCTTTTCACATTTCCTGTCAACTGCTCACCCTTGTTGAGTTTCTGCTTCTTCTGATTGCCTGTCATCTTCATCTGGCTGCCCCCTACTTCATATACAGTAGGTGGTGGCTCACTCCTGTTGCTATGTAACCATAACATTTTACATGCACACTTTCTACAAAAGTTCCCTCTATTCTGTGTACATTTAAGAGCTGTTATTGTAGTGGCTGATCAAATGGCCTTGGCTCAGCTCTCAATATTTCTGGAACTACTCATTGGCATCAGTCCAGACCTGGATATAATAAAGGATGGCCCATTTTGACCATTATACAAAAATGGTGCAAGTTAGCTGAGAAAATTAATATGTTCATTTTGTGTATTTTTGTCACCTCAAATTTGACAGGTAATACAATTTGACAAGTGATGCAGTTCACCCATCCTCCAGTTATTTGATATTAAGTGTAATCAGATCTCATCCTGACTTCTTCCACGGATGACTGACAAAATGTCCATGTACTACAACCTTAGTGTATAAAATATAAATAAAAACAGAAATTAAATCATTTACAAATTACATAAATCCAAATTGTATAGAACAGAAACTACAAATCAGATGTTGAAACTAATACATTTTATCATTTCATGAAAAATATTAGCTCATTTTAAATTTGATGACAGCAAAACATTTAAAACAGTGGGAACAGGGGCTACAAAAGGCAAGAAAAGTAATTGCCACACATCAAACACAAGTGGAGGCACATTTGACAACTAATTAAGTTAATTTGCAACAGCTCAGTAACATGACTGGGTACAAAAGGAACAGAAAGGCAAAGCCTCTCAGGTGTGAAGATTGGCAGAAGTTCGCCAATCTGTGACAAACTGTGTTTTAACATTGTTTAAAAATATTCCCCAACTTAAAATGGCTAAGACTATACAGATGCTACCATCTACATTGTATAATTTCATCAGAAGATTCAGAGAATAATGAGAAATCTCTGTGTGCTGTGGACAATGCCAAACGTCAAAACTAGGTGCTCATGATCTTTAGGTTCTCAGGTGACACCCCATTAAAAACTGATGATTTCCTATAGGAAATCACTGCATCACTGTTTGCTGGTGAACTGTGTTTGTGAACACACATCTACAAATGCAGGGTAAAGCGCTACCTTGCAAAGAAGAAGCCATATGTGAACATGATCCACAAACATTGCAATCTTCTGAGCCAAAGTTTATTTAATATGGTTTCAGGCAAAGTGTGGTCAGATTAATCAATATTTTGAATTATTTTCGGAAACCATGGATGTTGTGTTCTGTGGACTAAAGAGGAGAGGGAGCCTGCATCTATGATGGTATGGGACTGCATTAATACTTAAAGTGTAGGCAGGTTACACATTTGGAAAGGCTCCACCAATACTAAAAAATACACAGAGATTTTAGAGCAGGGTTCCCTAATTCTGGTTCTCAAAGGTTAGTGTCCTGCACGTTTTAGTTGCTACCCTGCTGCAACACAGATTCAGGCTCGGACTCAGTGACGCGAGGTGAGGTTCATGGCTGGTGAGGCACTGACTTCTTCAGAGTCAGATTTACAATTGTGAGAACTCAATATCTATTCAGCTGGCAGCATATTGACCACTGGAAAAGTTTCATATCTCATCAGTAATTATTATTAATTCTGAACAACGTCAAGTATGAAGATGTAAACACAAATTCAATTTTTATCCTCAGTTAAAGTCTTAGTTATTTTAAAAAATTTAAATTCTGGAGATTTAATCAATTTTAATTTTGGTTGCTAACAAGAAAAAGTAGAAAAATTCACTTAACGTCACATTTTTTGTTTTCAACTTGATTTTTTCTTTTTCCATCTATTTAAAAAAAAATCACATCCATTTAGGGTCTTACCTTTTTATCGTATGTAAAGTGCACGTGTTCCACAGAAAGATCTGTTACTTGGTTGTAAAAGTTCTCCTTATTTTCTTGTAGTTTTAAAAGTCTCTCAGCCTCTAGAGACTACCCGAGAGTTGATTCTCTCTTAATCGGTCTTATTCTACCTGAATGTTTATTTTGAGCCTTTTCATTTTAGTTTACATATATAGTCCTCCATCTGGGCAGAAAGACGAAGTGGAGCATAAAATAAACAAACCCCTGCACCACATGACCTGCTAACTTTAGCTAACACTTTAGCACCCGCCAGCACGTGTGCCCCCTCAAGGTGTCGCAGAGTTCTGTCTGCTTTGCCTTATGACTTTTTCCCACCGTTTATTGTCAGATCAGCAAGAATAATTGTCACAGACTTACATTAAAAACATTACACAGATTGTAGAAAATGATGGTGTACAATAAATCTTTCTGTAAACTTTATATGCTGAGAAACAGAAACGGGCGCCTGCCATCCAACCCAGTGTGTTTGGGATTGTGCATTCAGAGGTTAGGTGTGGGCCGCTGCTGCCTCTTCTCGGGTTTCTGCCCTGGAAATGCTAAAAAATTATTCAACTCTTAAAGAAAATACATTTATAACACAGCTCAATGGACAAATATTAAAATTATATTATGTGATAATAATAATTTTTTCATTGTGTATGACAGGTGAGGCTCACCCGCCTCCCCCTGACCGCACGTCACTGCTCAGATTGTGGCAGAGTTTAATGTCATGCTCTGCACAACAGGATGGGCTCTCAGGAAAATAGTCCAGGTGCTGAACTGGTCTGCCTCCAGTCCAGGGGCCTCATTTATAAAGCCGGCGCAGGTACAAAAACCAGCGTACGCCAAATATAGTCAACGTTTGGGAGACGGATGCCCTACCAACTGAGATATCCAGCCGCACGCTCCAATGCCTCTGGTGTGTCTTGCTTTCTGACACTGCAATGACAGCATCTGCCACCTGCTGCCACTATTCTGCCTTTTTGACACTAGTATTACCCATGCTGTGCCTACCAATTAAACCTTTTTTTCATTTTTAATGTGGTCCATCAGGATCTCAGCCTCACACCCTTAAAAATTTTGCTTCTTCCCTTTTTTTTTTCCTTTCAAGCCATCATGGAAATAATGTGATGAATATTTATTATAGACATTCACCTGACCATTATAGCCACCATGTGGGCGTGGGAAGGTGTTCCCTCACGTGCTCCCGCTTTAAAGTTGATTCTGATTTATAAACAGAAACAAGTGTAGGACGTGCGTGCGCACGCTTTTTTAAATGTGAAAGTAGAAGTGCACTGCAGATGCCACCTGTAGTTTGCTTTGCCACAAACAATTTGATAAATGAGGACCCTGCTCTTTCATCGATGGAAAAACATCTGACGCATTATGAAAGGAAAAAGTTTGCAATCAAGGTCCAGAAGCAACTAGAAAACTTCATCAGACTAGAATGGGACAACATTCCTCTCCTAAAACTCCAGCAACTGGTCTCCTCACATCTCAGGCGTTTACAGTCATTATATAAGGGGGTGATGCCACACAGTGGTAAACATCCCCCTGCTTTTGATAAATATTTCTGCAATCAAATTTAAAATAAGCTTTTATTTTCCATGAAATGGCAAAATGTCAGTTTCAACATCATCATATGTTGTCTGTTTTATTGGGTTTATGAAATTCTTGCATTTCTTTTTAAACGTATTTTACATGATGTCTGAGTTGTTTAGTAAATTGTAAATTTGCTCTTTTTTTTTGCTTTTACGACCTCCTACAACTCAGTAGAAGATGTGTTATGGGTGCACGTGTCCACATCCTAAAACCTAGTAATATCATAATCAATGGTTGTAAATTATTAGATGCAGCATATCTACCCCGGGTGTTCTGTTGGGTATTATTTTTTTTAACTCTGCTCCTAGGGGGCTGCTGCCCTGCAAATTTAAAATGTTTTCCTGCTCCAAAACACCCCATTCAAATTAAATTAATTTCTCTCACCATGATGTTCATTTTAACATTTAATATAAATGAATCAATAGTGAAGAATGACATAAAAGATGCAGATATGTTTGATAAAACATCATTACATTTTTTTTAATCGTTGTGGTTGACACACCCGTTTTTTTTTTTTTTAATTATGTGTTTGAAACGTGTGTGTGTGTGCACTGAGTGTGTGGTCCTTCTGTTTTTCTGTCCCAGGAGAAAGCTGAATGTGTATTTTGGGAGCTTTTAACTCAATTTACTGTATGTCTAAAACCCCATGGCAACAAGGCTTTTTTGTCCCTTTGAACATCACCATGGAAACGGTGTTGAATTAATTTCACCCATGTTTAAAGATATTCAGACAAAATAAAAATTGGATTCTATAATTAAGTAATCAGTTTTAACCCTACATTATGTCTGCGGTTGAACAGCCTTCTGCAGATACTGCAGCACAGCCAGCAGTCACATGGACATAGAAACTTTTCCATTTGAGGACTTTACACACACCCCAGCTTCACGGTATGACAGGATGACACACATACACATGACTGAACAGCCTCAAGAACATAACGGTCAAGCAACTGAAAGGCCAAGCGAGATGCCCCCTTGGGGAAAATCAATTTCCATATATCTTAAGTGTGTGGCTTCAGGTTTGTGTATGTTGTGCTATGCAGTTGCATTCTTGGGTTTTTATTATATTCCTCTTGCTCATGGGAATTGCATTAGATCTGCCAGATGTGGCAACTGCAAGAGGACATTGTGTCTTTAGCATTCTTGTATGTTTCAGTCTGTTTTACATTGCAGAGACAATGCACCTTTTGCAGATAAACGGCTCTTCAAGAAGGAACACACTGGAATATTTTAACATATCTTGTACACAGATATTCCTTTGCACAGACACAAACTTACTGTAACAGACACCTATGAAAACGTACAAGTCCAGCTTGCAACTACACCTATGCACAATTCAACCCGTGCAGGAGCAGAATTTGTCTCTCCTTGTCACTGTCAGTTGGCCTCGACTCATTATAGCGAACCCACATTGAAACTGCAGCTGGGGACCCTGGAAATCCATGTTTATCTAAAGAGGATGGAGGCAGATTGAATATGTAAAGGCAGCAGCAAGTAGAATCTCATCATACTGATTGCTTTAGACCAGCTGAGAGTCTGAGATGAATTTTCTATTACTCTCTAACCGAGGTTTAGTGGGACAGGACCCGTACTGACGTAAAAAGCAGTTGACTCTGACCAGAGGTGGAGTGTGTGCGTGGTTTCCAAATGTACACAATCACAGCAGAGAGACAGAATGATAAAAAAGCATAAACTGGTGTTCATGTGTAGTCCCAAGTAGATCAGATTCATACTATGTTTCACAGTAGATGAGATTAGTGGAAATGTGATGAACAAATGAATTGCCTCGGAATGAATTAGTTCAACTCTCACCCCCCCTAAACACACATACACCCCTCTCTCTTTATCAGCTATTTATAAAAAAGGGGTTTAGTATGTGACAATCTGTAGCTTTGAAAGCAGAAATATATATTTTTTCCAAATATGCTAAGTTGTTTATGATTCAAGGGGAGTTCATCTAAAAAATGGAACTCCACAATAATTACAACATGAATTCAAAGAGACTGAAAATGCCATGTTAAAAACAACAACAAAAACACTTGATAGAGCAGAAGGAGACAATGATGTCGTTCTTGTCAGCAATCTGACTTTCAGAAGTTGGATGGAGCAGTAACTTTGATCCTTAATTAGCTGAAGAAATCTGCAGAAATCCTGCATCTTTTGCCCTCTTGTTCTCATTATGGCTCCTTGTCCAAATGCAATGTTTTCAGACGTTGCATATGGACATTCTGAAAGTGTGGCACACAGCTCACAATACACAGACAGAGAAAGCCCAAAGTTCATGTAACATGCGTGTCTTACTCCAAATAACAGAACAATATCATCCTTAATTATGGCCTCAAGTGGTTTCTCCTTTAATGTAAACACAGAATAACCCTAAGGAGAATATACACACACACACACACTCGCACACGCACACACACACACAGACGCACACACACACACACATATATATATATATATATATATATATATATATATATACACACATATTGTGGGTGTATGTATGTTTGTGTACTAGCACAACTGTGAGTACAATATGTTTTCCTCTTTTTCTTCCTTTCCAGAATCCTATTTCTAGAGAGAAGAATCATGAGAATCCCTGCTCCATTCACTGAGGCCCAGCCTCTGAAGTGTAGTCAACAGCAGCATGCGGCGATTAATTAGAGATTTGTCTCGATGAGGGGAGGTTTGGGAGCAGAGGGATAAAGCAGGCAAATCTGCTGGCCTAATTAG
Source organism: Rhadinocentrus ornatus (assembly GCA_037177495.1). Lineage (NCBI taxonomy): Eukaryota > Metazoa > Chordata > Actinopteri > Atheriniformes > Melanotaeniidae > Rhadinocentrus > Rhadinocentrus ornatus. The sequence continues at coordinate 18,289,686 of JBAMHW010000024.1, read as the reverse complement.
GGAAATTTAATTTCTCACAGACTCACATCGACTCAGACCTTGATGAGGCATTTTTGAAAGAAAAGAGGTGCAGAGGGAGGGAGAAGAGATAGCAACCCATCCATGATGGTACATGCTGGTGAAGAAAGAGATTCCAAAAAGGGAAATGTTAGATTCTGGGAAATCATGTATTGGCTTAACAATAGAGCTCATCAAATGTGCTTATGTATTGTCAGTGAGGGTGTTTCTCTGTGTGTTTGAGCTTTTAAAGGACAAGAAAGTGTTTTACAGATTTTACAACCATCTTTCAAGGGAAACCTCATTCTGTTCCACATTACACTGTGTCTCACACTAAGTTCTGGAGCATAGTGCTTCACGTTTTAGCTTTTCATGGTCCCATGGGGGCGGTGCTTAAAACAAAAGTTTGAAACTTGGGTGCTTCTTGGTTTTGTTTTCTCCGCTGTTGGTTTTTACTCTGACAGGGAAAAAAAATAATTTGCTTAAGTGGAGAAAGTACCCATTGTAAAATCAAGTACTTTGAATTTTGTATTTATGTCAGAAAACATTTTACAAGGGATGCTTTTGTGTTTTATCCTGTTAGTTATAAAGCTGTTTGTTTTAAGGCTTTCCTGACACCTGCCAACTTTCTGCCAATCAACACTCAATCAATTTTCCTAGTGAGGCGTCCTTGAACGGAGGCTAATTTAGCATCAATCATGGATGCTAGTTCATCTCCGACCTCTTTCTAGCAAGTAAAAGCCAGTCCGATGTTGACTCTCATCTTTTCCTCTGTCCTTTTCTCTCTTTTCCTCTATTTCTCCGACACTATCCTCTTGCATTTCTTTGTTTAATCAGCCACATTGCACGTATACAACAAGTCTCACACAACAGCTGATGAACTTTGCGGATAATGGCAGCCAGCATGTTGAGACACTTAGCAACATGTTTGATTTTTTAGAAAGTTAACAGATAAATAAGGTAATGTTGTTTACAAATCCATGATATCAAGTCTGCTGAGTCTGCTATGAAATTTTTATAGCATGAGTTGTTCAGAGATGTCCCTGTTCAGAACAGCTGCTAGCTTATTTCTCCAACCTGAAAGTATCCACTGTTGCCTTCTGCAGGTAAGACACTGATTACTTTCATAAACCAATTTAAAAGAAATTCCCTATTCCCAGCAAACAACTAAATGTTATGTGAAGATAAAGCAATGTATTACTTGTCCTGCTTAGTTTACTCTCCACGAGTTTGCTGCACGTGCATGAACACACAAACCTTTTCTTTCCCTTTTAGGTAAACGCATTGACTGCTCAGTGACTTTCTGGTTGCCTGACAGACAACTAGTCTATTATGGTTGCATACTCTGGACTACTCTTCTGTCACTTCACACTATATTTAACATCGACGGTACATTTGTATACAGCATAACTGTTTTCATCTACTGTGCAGTCCAGCTGTCCAGCAACAAATTCCTTTGGTTATTTAGCTGTTCTGATTCTTTAGAAGTTTGCTTCTAACATTCCAGGAAAAATAATATCTTATGATTATTCCCTTGCATTTTAGTGTTTACATACCTAGTATAATCTCTTTGTTCATTATAGTTAGTCTAGCAGTAACAACTAATATTGATTTTACATTAAGTTATTCATCATTTTGCACAGCCGACTGTCACATTTTTTTAAACTGTGCTTGAAGCTGAATTAATGTGTCATTAATGTTCAAAACGTCACAGCAAAGCATTTTTTTTCTACTTTCTTCATGAGTATACAAACTTATATTCATTATATTAACTGAGATTTTCATTAGTTTAAATTTCACCTAAAGATAAAAAGCATAGTCTTTAGTTACTCAGCGATCACAATGAGTTATCATGTTGTTAAGGCTCTATTTTGTTTTTTTAATCCAATTTCAATATACCAATATATCAAGCCTGAACCTAAGGGGAATTAGCTTGAAAGGACAGCCAAACATCAGACACACACCGAAGACTGATTAGAACAGTTCAAGTGCTTTGTTTATTGAGCTAGATACTTCAGTGGATGGAAAAGCAGACAGACTTAAGGCAGATGTTGCAGTGCTGGATGGATAGAATGGAGGCCCATTTCTTTTAGGTGGAATTCTTGATTAATCTGTTCTTAAATGTCAGCGGGGAATGAAGCTGCAGTACTGCAAGGTTCATCTGAGCTGACGGGGCAGCAGCTGGGCTCTGCTGTCTCCTTTTACTGGAGTAAACAGCTGAAATTGCAACCTCTAAAGACTAATTAGTGCAGGCCCACAAACAGACCTGACCCTTCTTCACTTCCTTTGCCCATCTGTGAAGATGAGTCACGAGTGTGTGAGGAAGCAATAACATAGTGCAGTCATATACATTACAATGACAGCACCCAGAGGAAAACTACAAGAGCCCCAGATTTGTAGGGAGTGGGGCTAATATTGCCTTTAAAGATATGGGCCAACTAAAAGGTAACCCATCATGGCTCTTGCTCCATCTTTTTTTCTCACGCACACACTTGAAGACACACATAGTGTCAGTATGCAGAGCCTAATGTGTTCTTACCCTAATAACTCTTTTATTAGTGCCAATCGAAAGACAAATGGATTCAATAAGCAGTCCAAATCTATCTGTCTGTTTGGATTTAGAAACACCCATGCTCCCGCTCTCCTCGCCTGGTATTTATGTACTCTCAAGTGGCTGGAAGAAAATGGATGGGAAAATTGATACAATAGACAGCAGATTGACAAAATAGGGTTTAATGGCCTGAAAAACGGCAAAAAGCAACAGGCAAACAGGCTGCATGTCAAGATACTGCGAGCAAGAATATTGAGAAAACCACTGTGAAAAATTAAGAAAAGGACATCTTGACTGTGTATTTTCTGGAGAATAAAGATGGATTGTGAACACTGTTTGGGTTGTGTCGAGAATAAATTTGCATGGAATAACAAAAGATCTAGTTTTGCTTGCTACACAGCAGAGCAGAGCAATACTTTTTGTGCTAAGACATTAAAAGGACTTGAAGTTGCATTCCCCATTAATGTTGCATGGAAGCTATCAAAACAAATGTGATAAATTAATCCTAAAGTACAAAAGACCAATTTGCATGCACCTATTTTTACAAAGGTTTGGATGTCATGTAAACAAAATGATCTGATTTCCCATATAATTTAAATCCTATATTTAATTTAAAATGTCATTATCACATGCAGAAACTGATTCTTTTGAATATGTCAGCGTTTAGCGTCGTGCAGAGCACAGGAATACAAAACATTCCCATTTATTCTTTAGCCATATTCTTATTCTAAATCGCATTCTGCTTATATTATGACAACATTGATCTATTGTAAAGGTTATTCCTCTTTGCAGTAATCAACAACAAAAGGTGAAACAGTAAGAAAAAAAAAATCTGTTGGTTTTTGTCCACAAAAACTATCTTTATTGTTTTTTTGAAAAAAACTTTATATAAAAGCAGTGTCCCTACATTCTGCATTCGAAGGATGGAGGGATGCAGTTACACAACCGACTGTCAAACTGAACAAATTAACTGAGTCTTGAGTCCTGCTTCAACTACGTGTGAACGTGAATGTGTGACCATGCAACAAGGATGAAATTGTGTGCTTGCAAGGGAGCCGTGACCACGGCGTACCCCGAAGCATCAGGGGGAGACAGGGGGCACAGAGCCCAGTACAGCTAAAGCAGAAAGGGCTGTGGCCCCACTCAGCCCAGAGCAGAGGGGCCCCCAGACCGGAGCCCCCCGGCGTGACAGGGCAGGGGGGCACCGAGCAGCCCAAGGTTTAGGGTTAGCAGGCCCAGTGGGCACCAGGCGCTGCAGTGCAAGCTGCACAGAGAGCAGGCACCCCACAGATCCATAGGCCACCTATCCCCCCTTGCAGAGCCCCGGACAGAAACCCGACAGTGCCCGACTGCTCCAGGCAAAACCACCGCGGGCCACGCCAACCCAACACCAAGGCTAGGTACCCCAGGGACAAGGACATGTCTGCAGGTCTTTCTTCTGTGTAATGCGTTCTATGAAGGACTTTGTATTGTATGAGTTGCAAATTTGGGCTGTCTGTCATGTTAAAGGCATTAAGGCATATTTGGAGCCAAAATGGTTGGCTAGGATTGATGGATAA
>JBAMHW010000024.1:18263289-18273376 GCA_037177495.1 Rhadinocentrus ornatus | reverse complement strand
AAATAAGATTATAATAAAAATATTTTAAACATCAAGGGCAGCCATTCATAGAACATGTCTCCCTTGGAAGAGCAAATTTGTCCGGCAAAATATGGCACACAGACCACCGTTCTGTATGTTAAGACGCTGGACAGGCAGGGTAAAATAAAAAAAAAATAAAAAAAATAAAATGTTTTAAAACAATAATTACAAAACAAAAAAATAAATAAAACAGAACCGAGGACAACATAAAGATGGTGAGTGTGTGACTAGATGACGTAGGATTGTCTGAACAAATGTATTTTGAGTTGTGATTTGAAGAGTTGAAGAGAGTCTATGGTACGAATATCAGAGGAAAGAGAGTTCCAGAGATGAGGAGCAGAGTGGCTGAATGCTCTGTTCCCCATAGTGACGAGGTGGGCAGGGGGGACAAGAAGCTAGAGAGAGGAGGAAGAGCGAAGCGGACGGACAAGAGTAGCAATGTGCGGGAGATCAGATATATATGGTGGGGCCAGATTGTGGATTGCTTTAAATGTAATGAGGACAATTTTGAAGTTAATTCTTTTTTATGGGAAGCCAGTGAAGTTGTTGCAAGATGGGGGTGATGTGGTGAGTGGTAGGGGTCCGTGTAATGATGCGTGCTGCAGAGTTTTGGAGGAGCTGCATTTTCTGGAGGGATTTGTTGGGGAGACCAAAAAGAAGTGAGTTGCAGTAGTCAATCCGGGAGGTAACAGGGCTGTGGACAAGGATGGCAGTGGTGTGGGGGGTGAGAAAGGAGGCGAGAAATGTTTCTCAAATGAAAATATGCAGACTGGGTGATGTTGTTAATGTGGGAATGAAAAGAGAGTGTGCTGTCAAGAACCACACACAGACTCTTTACCAGAGGGGAGGGAAGGACAGGTGAGCTCTTTATGGAAATGGGAAAACTGTTGCATTTGGAGAGAGTGTGGGGCATGCCTACCAGGAAGACTTCTATTTTAGAACTGTTAAGTTTGAGAAAGTTGGATGAAAACCAAGAATGATTTTTTTTGTAGACAAGTAGTAAGGGAGGTTGGTGGACATGAAGAGGATGGTTTGGTAGAGAGGTAAAGCTGGGTGTCGTCCGTGTAGCAATGAAAATTTATACTGTGTCTGCAAAAAATGTAACCAAGCGGCAGAATGTAGATAATGAAAAGGCGGGGCCCCAGGACTGAGCCCTGGGGCACACCAGCAGAGACAGGGAAATAGTTTGATTCATGAGATTTCAGTCCAATGAACTGTGTGCAGCCAGGAAGATAAGAAGTGAACCAAGCGAGGGGGTGCAAGTGATGTCGATGGATGAGAGTCTGTCGAGGAAGGTGCTGTGAGAAATGGTGTCAAAGCTGCTGTGAGGTCAAGAAGGATGAGAATGAATAGCAGACCATAATCTAAAGCTATAAAAAGGTCATTGGAGATTTTGAGGAGTTATCAGTAGGGCTTAATTTGAGCCGGATCTAGCCGGAACACGTTCCGACACCTCCGAAGTTGGATCCGGAACCTATTTTATTGGATCCGCCACCCGCTGTCACTATAAAAAACAATCGCCTAAATAAAAAATATATATAAATGTTTGTTTTGGGTTTATATATAATAATAATATAAAATAATAGTTTTCTGTTTTGTTACTGTATATTCCCCGTTGAGGTTACACAAAAAAAAATCTTGTGTTTGCATAATTTAGAGGTATTCTAAGGTGAATTTTAGGGTACAGAAAAGGAGGGAGGGAGAGTGTCAGGTTATACTGGCAATTATGAGATTGCAGTTAGCTTTCACTCAGATAAAAAAACCTTATAGTCCGAAGAATACTATGGCTATTGCTGTTTATAAAAGAAATGTTGCGGTTTCGGCCTAGTTTTTATTTTGTTTTATCTTTTTACATTTCGCACCCAGCAAACACTGATGTGGTGGTCATGTTTTGTTTGTTTTTTTTGTCAGGCCAGCGTTCTGAAATTAAAATAAATATTGTCCTATCATACACACAGTGATGTTTGGATTTACTTAAAGGGGTTAGTACCTTGGCTGTGTTTGTGTGTGTGTGCGTGTGTCTGTGTGTGTTCCGTTACTTCGAGCCCCCCTTTTCAGTTGCCGGAAATTAAATTAATTAATTCGAAGGGACCCATAACATGATTCAAAGGAGAACATTAGCAAAATCAGACCAGTTTAGGACAAATATAAAATATTTATCACTAGTCTAATCATGCAAAAATATCAGAGGATAATATTTTAAAAGGTTCGGATGGGAAAATGAATACATTGCGAAATGCAAATATTATGTTTAAACCAGATTCTTATTTCAAGACCATGTAATGTGTCAGAATGAATGAAATGTGTGCAAGAAGTGAAACAAAAGTTAATTAACCTGTGGTGTTACTTAAACTAATGTTTGAGAAAACTGATAGGATTCCTAAATCCTCAAAAGAGAAGAAAAATAGTCCCGTCTGTTTAAAGCTGGAAGTTTAACTATAAAACCTAATTTTCTTCACTGAGACCTATCTTTGTGTGACACACCTAACCATTCTCTCAAGCAGACCAGCATAGGATTGATCCAGGCAGGACTCGCCCGGTTCTTTTCGGATCGAATCAACTTACGACCGTTGGAGTGACTTCTCTGGGGCACGTTAGGAAGTTGATACCGGTGGTTTGGATCCCGGTAGACTCCCAAGTCCAGAAGGCTTGTCACGTGGTGGTCTGCAGATTTGGATCAGGCAGTTCTGCTGATGCGGTCTAGTTCCGTGGCTCAGCGGGTTCGGTGGTGTCAGATGGCAGGATAGTGAATGGTTTGCGATGAGATGGCAAAATCAAAGAGTCCAGCTTTGAATTAGTCCAAAAAGAAAAACTCTGTAAAACTGGTTCTGAAAAGTGGCAAGTCTGATTTAACCAGTTTTAAAATTAAAACTCAAAATTAGAATCAAGATTAAAGATCAAAAAGAGAAAAACATTAACTGAAATAGGCATAAACTAAATGTAGTTAATTCGGCAAAAACACAGTCGATCATGCATGCTAAGATGCAGGCCCAAACTTGGTATCTGGTGATGCTCTTTACATCATGGCAAAAACTCAATTCTGCTCTCTCATCTCATCTCTCTGGAGAGACTTCTGTATGCGGTTCTGTGTCAGAAAAGGAACGTGTCTCAAGGAGGTCCAAAGTGCATCTCCCAGGACCACACCAAACGAAGAAGCAGAAGTAAGAACAAAAGTAAGACTGACCCCAAAACTAACGTCTTTGTTCTAAGTTTAAGAAAGTTGATGTAGCAACACCCACAGGAAGAATGTGTCTGAAATTATTTCGAACAATGAACATTCAGGTCTTTGGTGGTCAGCTCAGATAGCAGACGAGGGCAGTCTCTGTGTTAAGCTTCCTAATCACTTTGAGAGAGTGTCAATATTAAAAATTATTAAAGTCCTTAAAAGATAAACACATGTTGATAAAGTTATAGATCAAATTAATAAAGCCTATTGCCTAAACCAAATATATACATATATATACATTTGTGTGTATATCCTGGGTCCTGAACCTGTATCTGGAATATATATATATATATATATATATATATATACTGTATATGAAAATTACTTTACAATGATGAAGACAAAATCCTTTGCTCTCTTTTCACTCAAAGAAAATTCTTTCCAGCTGGAGCATAGAACCTTAGAAGATGCTTTACGGCAATTTGGAATGTGAAAGATAAACAGTACTGGTCAAAGACCTGTTACAGGCCCCAGGCCTGGCGGCTTGTATTCAGCATTTTCAAAGAGGACTGTTCCAGCGCTTCACAGTGGTTAGCTGAGGTTCTACATTTGGAGTTCCCTTCCTCTGTCAGGAGTGGATGATTGCTCTCCAGGTTCCGGATGGGCTGCCCAATCACGACGCACAGCCGTCTACATATATGGAGGATATGCTCTCATTCCGGGCAGCTGTGTAAAGGTGGTACATAGTTCGCCAAGTTTGGGAGAGACCTTTTGTATAGTTCTGAAATACCCTGTGTGGGTTTTTTTTTTCTAAAATTTGATAGTGCTAACATTGACTTGATTTGGGTTGTTGAAGCCTAATATCCTTGCCTGAGTTTGTGTAAATTTATCTGAGTTTACCTGATGTGTTTGAGTTGGCTGTTTTTTGGGCTTTATTCCTTAAACAGGCCTTTAGTTTATCCTTTTGTATTTTTGTTGTAGATTATAATTTGTGTTTACATGAGTTTCAGTTTGTCAGATTTGTACATATTAATTTTGTGGATATTCAGCTTCGTTTTTAAATTGAGATTGCTTCTTTTATATCTGGTCTACGACTCTTATGTCAATACCTTTTACCCTAGATGAAAGGGTATGTAACAGGCCAGATATCCTGGTCCCATTAGAGGTTGAACCTGTGGTGGGGGGTTTTAAGCTTGTCAGCTTGAAGAACAACACAAGTTTTAAAATAGAAGGAGGTTCCAGGTCCTGAGTCCTGAACCTGCATCTGGAATTCATAAAGCGTAAGTTCTTTGTGAGGCTAATCATGACAGATTTGTGGTTGGCAAAAGATTGATTTCATAAACTTTCCAGATTTAAAAAATAACTTAAAGTCCAAAATGTATCCACTCCACCACAAGTCAGGTTGACCTGTGATCTGTGTAGCTGGAACCAGGTCATAAATTCCTGAGTCCTCTTCCAACAGTCAGCCTCCCACTCCTGGCTGGGATGAGGGCATTGTGCTGTTCGATGGGAAAGAAAGATCCCTCAAGTTGTTTAATTTGTTTAGGAGATTAAAAAAAAGTTTTAATCTTTATCTTGCCAGGGGATATCCACACATGCTGTTTCCACAGGGGAAATAACTAATCAGCCGACACAGGGTACTGCAAGATGGCCTCTACAAACCCGCCATGTCCTCAGCTCCATCAGCCACTGCATAGCTCGGTGACAGACCCACAACAGCTGAAGCCCCCTGCTGCCAATGAAGGCAACCTGTACGCAGCAAGCAACAGCACACCACACTGCAAAAAGATTAAAGCCACCCAGGACAAGGGAATGCACCCTGACTAGCAAGCTCCTGTCAAATATACTGGCATTCGCTCCAACTCCACAGTCAGCGCTGATAGATTGCACCTCGGAGGTGCAATTAAAGGAGAAGAGGGGACAAGGTAACAAACCTTGTCCTACCACATTAGCTTAATGCTGCCCCCGCAATTGTAGTATTGCTCCGTCTTCCACGTCAAGCGACAGATAGCTAAGCTCCCTAAAAACAGACCAAGTTACACGTTAAACCAATGCAGAAGACGGGCGAAACTGTCTGTCTGCATATCCGTGTTTTGCTTCGAGCATAAATGGGCCTTTATGCTGTTTATTCAGCTTTTGTTGGCCAGAGTTGGGCCTCCTGAGTGTGAGCAAACTTTCAGCCATAGGCACATAACCAGTCTGCAGAGTCAGCTTCAACCGGTAATTGGTAAGTTTTTGGAAGACTCAACCTCTTCTAGTCTGCATTGAAAATATTTTCGCCTGTGGAAGCAGAGACTTCCGTAGATTGGTACCTCTGTTGAAGTATAAAACATACATTACATCATGCTGCATTTGCGGTACCTTGAAAGTGGAAAGTTGAAACTCTGGATTTAGCTTTGTTATTAACAGCAAAATCCTGTCAGCAGTGATATGGCCCACTTAACAAAGAAATTAATAAATAATGCTCCACCAGAGCTTTGTCTATTATCATAGGTGATCAAATTGAGCACTTTGGTGTTCAAACCTAATGCAGTTTTCAACAGAACTGTCCAGTGTTACAGCACTTCTGTTTACTCGTCTGTTTGCTTTTACACTTGAAGCGAACTGGACCAGGGTTTACTTATAAGTGAACCAAGACGTTTTTAATCGACCTGTTTTTAAGCGGACCGGAGTTTGCTTCTTTGGTACATAACAGTTTGAATGTGTGTTCACAGTACTCCAAACAAACCGTGACTAAGTTGGAGTACTGTGTCTTGTGTGTCTTTCATCTAATTTTTCCCAGTGCGATATTGAAAATTTAAAAATTCCTATTTGTAAATGACTGGAGCATCAAATGGCTATACAAGTACAACACTGGAACTTGAAGCAAAGGATACATGGACATGATATGCATCAGGAGGAATTATGCTAATTTTACTCACCCTAACATGCAACCTTCAGTGTTCCTGCCTGAGGTGATGTTTTTATGTTTTTTTTTTAAACCTGGCCAAGTTCAAAGCATGACCTGCAATAAGATTAAGATAATATTAGTACCAAATTTCCATGGTGTTTTACTATCAGTTTGATGTGTGCTAGGATGAGCTCTCAAGCATGTGCTCCAGCGGTTAGTGATAGTAATTCATGCCCAAACTCGGATTATCACACAATGCGTATAGTGTACTGCAACGTACAGCGGCACTTCCTGCTGCTGCCACAACCTGCTGCAAGTCTTCACAGCTTTCCAGAGACTGCAAAGTTACAAATTAATGTGTTACAGTAACGATATTACTTTTTTGGGTAACGAAGTAAAGTAGTGCGTTACACTTAAAATATTGGTAACGAAATTACTTTACAGGACAACAGTAATGTGTTTTTCTGCGTTACTCGAGCCGTGTTTGCCTATGTGTAAAGTTCTCATCTGTTTTAAGCGGTGCGCGCATGTTGCTGCCTGTGTGTGTGCTTGCCTGGGCACGTTGCCATAGAGATCGATTTGCGTGACATAGTTGATTGTGCGGCATCTAAGGAAAAAGACATGCAGCTGGAGTCGGAGATACGGGCTTTTGGTCAGTGGCGACATTAACAATATTTTCAGTTCAGTCCAGTTTCAGTCCAAACTTGTGATGAAACATCCTGCTCGCGGGTCAGTGGAAGGAGTCCTCCAGCAGCCGATCCTCCTAAACAAGCTAAGCTTTTTTCAACATTTCCTGGAGCGCAGCAGCCGGTAACAGACAGAAATTGACAAGGTAGTTGCAGGGTTCATTGTAGGAGACATGCTCCCCCTGTCCATTGTTGAATCGCCCAGGTTTAGAAAAATACTAGATAAAATGATTATGAGACAAGTGTGTCCATTTCTTCCTGTTCTTGTGGTTTTAAAGCCGTTTTGTTTACAATATACAGTAAACACTATGCAGACAGGCAGTGATTGTCCCTGTCTACATGGTGAATTATGGCCAAGTAAAGTAATTAGTAGTGGCAATACTTTTCAAATACAGTAACGAGTAAAGTAATTTCATTACAATTTACAGAAGTAATGAGTAACTAGTAACAAATTATTTTTTTAGAGTATCAACCCCAACACTGGTGTGGTCACACTTTAAAAGAGGAGCTGCTATGTGATATTTTCATCAAAGCATGTATTGTTCATTTGTTCTGTGATTTCAGTGGAATGACTTTTATTTTTTTCACGTTTGTTTTGTGACGGACACAAAGCAAAAAATTGTTGTTGTTAAACATTTATCCGACAAATTAAGAAAACATGAATGCAGCACAAGTCAAACTGGAAATAGCTTGAAGCTGTCAGTGTTGGATCAACTCGCTGAGAGGCCACTATATTAATATATAGTTACAGCATATTTGAAAAAAAAAAAAAAAAGCCAGCACAGTCTACAGTCTACAGTCACAGATGGTATTTGATAGTTTCTAGTTTGTTAGCACTTATTACAGTTAAAACAGCTTATGTGAAGTATCCAAAGCCCTGTTTGACATTATAATTCACATAATAAAACATTATATCATATCATGTAACCTGCAATTGTATTATTCTTGTGTATTTTGTTTTAATTAAAAATGATCTGCTAAGATAATAGAAAAAGGTATAAAAATAGAATAGAAAAAAGCTGAAATGACTGACATTTGTTTAAGTGTGAATAGAAGAGAACTTCTCATTGCTAACCTGCTAACACTGAATAATACTATTGTGGTTTAGATTTTTATTTTTCATAATCTAACATGCAACTTTCTTAAAACTTTAGTGGAAGAGGAGCTGGAAGGAGGACAATTCTACTTAATTAAATCTAGTTGAACACATCAGAAGAAATACTCATAATATGCACTGAGTGCATTTGCAGCCAGAAAGGTAATGCTTTGAGCTTAAGTGAATACACCATACAGAGTGGGAGACAGTTTAAGTTTACATTGATCTCCTCTAAAGAATTAATTCTTTGAATAGATCACATAGCCGCAATGCTGTCTTGTGGCTGTAGTAATACCTCTCCCATCTCAAACTCATTCCTTCTTCTTTTCTCTAATCTCTGCAGAGTCATCTTTGTACACCTGCCTGCACAACAGCTCCCTGCTGGAAACATGGAGAGAACATCTTGCCAGAAGTTTCTGTCTCTCAAACTTTTTTTTTGGCCAGTTCTTGAATTATTTAAAGACTGAGGCTCTGTTTCTGCATTCAAACTTTATTTCTTGGTGCTGAAGCTACATTGGAAGAAGGAGGCAGCAGCTGAGGAGGGAAAAAGCGTTTTTGGGGGTTGGCAATGTGTTATTTTCACTCAGCCGTGCCACAAGCTGGGAATCTGCTGCATCAAAGCGCTTAGTATTCGAATTTCAGTTGCAGATATTAAAATGATTAATTTTGCCCCACCAAGCTGAGCTCCCATTCAAGCTAACTACTTTCATATAGCTCTCCTCTTTCTTGCTTATCTTGAAAATGTCCTATTCATGCAGATGCTTCATAACGAGCCTCCTACACACAGGCAGGATGATAGAAAGGGTCTCTGTGTGTCTATGAAAATTATAAAAAATTCTAGCAGGAAAGGAGTGGAGAAAAAAAAGGGGAAGATGGAATGGAAAGAGAAATGAGAACATGGTGAAAAAGTACGTCCTGTTTTCATTCAAGACCTCCCATTGTCAGTTTAAACATCATTCACAAACCTATTCTCTAGTAAGAGAGCAGAGCACAGAAAGTTTGCCCAAGTACTGCTTTTGTACTTGAGAATTGCCAAAGTCTGAAAGACTAATCCTGCAGACATGAGATTCAATGTCAGTCAACCATATATTGATGGTTTAGCTTAGGCTTTTATTTTCGACTTGGGCTGCAAGCCAGGTCTCGTTCCTGACAAATAAGATGTTTTTTCTTTTCTATTTCTTGTGACTTTAACTATAGGGAAGAACAGGGTTGGTTGTCACACTTTTTACTTTAAAATCAATTCTCAAAAATTGATAGCCTCAGATGGATCAATTTTAATCTCTTATGAAAACCTAAAGTGTCATGTCAAAATTAATGGACTTTTCACTCCTCAATATAAAGAACGGACACAATTACTTGAAAAAAAAAACAGTATAAAAATATGTATTAAAAAAGTACAAATGAACAGACATAGGCCTACTAAAATTTCTTTCACTTATACCATGAACTGGCTGAATAATTTTTGTACTTCAGTATCAGTGTCAGAATTAGAAAATCAGTATCAAGAACAATATATAAGACAACAACAATACAACAGAACAGAAATTGGGCCACAACAACATCAGGTGATGTCTGGCCAAAAGTAGTCTTCTGGACAATTTCTGCCCATTTTCTATCTACAAAAAAGAAGAAATTACTATATGTATCACACTATGTGCCCAAACTGGTGTTGTTGCACATGTGACAACCAACCCCAACAGGCATTTTAGCTAGAAGTTAAAGGTACAGTGTGTAGTTTCTTTTGGTATTTTGTTAGCAAAAATCAAGAATTGCTTTCATAAATACATATTTTACCAAAGTCTAATCACAGTCCCATCCACATAAAAGCGTTCTCGTAGCTTAGAATTAGATGTCTACCACCCAACTGGAGGCTGCCATGTTGCATCGCCAACTTTGAATACAGTAGTCGAAAGGGGACAAACTTGTTAGCCTTGTGCTTTTTTACTACATCTGGTGAAAATTTCTCAAGTCATAATGTGCACTATAGATTCTGCTGGTGCTTTGCAAGGAGTAAATAGCTCTGTCCAGCAGGTGTAGTAATCCACAAGAACTAGCAGATAAACAGATGCAGCAGACCAGGCACCCCCAGAGCCAGCAGCCCATCAGCGCAGCCAAACCCGGTCCCGGCCCTCGGGGCAACCGCCTCCCCCAGCCACCCAGGGGGAACAGGGGTGCGAGAGGTCCCAATTAACCTCACCCTCCCCGCTCCTGCCTGTTTATGAAGTGTA
>JBAMHW010000024.1:18242491-18257013 GCA_037177495.1 Rhadinocentrus ornatus | reverse complement strand
TTCATTTGGATGGGATTGTGATTAGACTTTGGTAAAATACGTATTTATGAAAGCAATTCTTGATTTTTGCTAACAAATAAAAAAAAATTTAAAAAAAGAAGCTACACACTGTACCTTTAAAGACAACCTTTTCAGTAGTGGTGGGTTGTTTTAAATGTGCTATAAAAATAAAATTGACTTGACACCCTGGTAACCATGACAATGAAGGAAAGGCTTACTGCCTTCCAACGTCCTGGCAAGTAATTGATGTTATGTGGTATTAAGAAGTTTTGGTAATATCTGTTTAATCTATTTTTACCATATAAGGCTGCTCAAAGCAGCAAGGGTAAAAATGGCATGAATAATGTAGCATCTCAAAATTTTTCTAACTAGTAGCAAAACTTCAGCTTCAGAGAAGCTAGTGTAGTAATGAAAGAAAAAAATAAAAAACATCACTAAGCATAAGTCAATATGTACAACAGAACTGAGTGAGTGATTCTTACAAATGGTATTTCAATTATATTTTTTGTGCTCACCGGCCACTTTATTAGGTCCAACTTGCTAATAACTTGCTGGTGTTTTGCCATCAGAACTACTTTAATTGTGCGTGGTGTACATTCAACATGTTTTTGGAAACATTCTTCAGAGATTTTGGTCCACATTGATACGATAGCTGTAACACAGATATCTGGTGACTGCAGAGGTCTTTGGAGCACGTTGAACTCATTGCCATGCTCATGAAGCCAGTTTTACACCACCAGCCTGAACTGTTGATGCAGGATTGGTTTATAATTAAATTCTGAGCGTACCATCTGAATGTTGGAACTGAAATGGATACTTTGTCATACCAGACAATGTTTTTCCATTTTTTTATTGTCCAGTTTTGGTGAGTCTGTGTGAATTGTAGCCTCAGTTTCCTGTTCTTAGCAGACAGGAGTGAAACCCAGTGTAGTTCTCTGCCACTGAAGCCCATCTGCTTCAAGGTTTGGTGTTTTATCCATTCAGAGATTCTATTCTGCAGACCTGGGTTGTAACCAGTGGTTATTTGAGTTCCTGTTACCTTTCTATCTTCTCCATCACATCTGCCCATTATCCTCTGACATCAACAAAGCATTTTCATCCAGACAACAGCTGCTCACAGAATAATTTCTCTTTTTTAACTTTCTCTGTAAACACTAGAGATGGTTGTGTGTGAAAATTCCAGCAGATCTGCAGTTTCTGAAATACTCAGGCCAATCTGCCTGGCCCTAACAACCATGCCACATTCAAAGTCACTGAAATCCCCATTCTTCCTTATTCTGATCCTTACTTTAAACTAATTTGAAATCATTGTGACCTGCCTGGATGCACTGAGTTGCTGCCATCTGATTAGCTGATTAGCTAATTATATTAAACTATTGAACCTGACAAAGTGGTCAGTGAGTGAATGTTTTGTTAAATTATATTTTATCACGAAAAAGCCCACATATCCAGGTAAGCGTCAGAAAGAAATCCAGAAATCTCACATGCAGCTGATTTGTAGCTCAAGTTGGGTGATATTTTCTTTAAGTGTTGCTCTTTAAGTTTCCTTTCAAAAGGCTGAACAACATATTGTACATAGGACTGTGTACTGTATATCCTAATGCTTTTCTTTCACAAGCACATGTTTATATAGAAATTCAGAAAAAAGGACAATATTCCTTGTATACATCTGCTGCTATCATCTACATAATGGGTGTATCATAATGCTGCAGACTACAGAGGAAATCTCCTGAGATCTCCTCTGTGGATTGCACATATCTGTTGTTCCTTCTGTATTCTCACACTGTTTTACATGCAGAAACAAACACAAAGCCTTGCCACCTCATATGCATGCAAAGTTTCATTTGCCTGTGAAGACATCTAAATAATAATTCTGTGTGTAATAAAGCCAGTAATGCCGATCCACACTGGTGCTTCACGCACACACAACCACACACACACACACACACCAAAGCTGTAACACAGATTGTCATCCATGGAGGCTTCTATGTTTGCCTGTATGTGTCTAATATATACAGTAATGTAAAGTTATGCTCCAGCATTAGCATCCCACAGGGCATAAACATAACTCTGCAATAATCAGATGAATCCTGATCGCATATCTTTTTCTTCTGTTTCCTTAAGATCAAGCTACAAGATACATGATGCACTTTGATCACCATCATGAAGCTCCAGTGCACAAGGCTAAGATCGCATCTCCACTGATGGTTAATAAGCTGAGCATGTTGCATACCGGTGAGAATACACTCGTGGAAAGAGTCACAGGGAAACATTTTGTTCAATTTTCATAAAAAAAGAAAAGAAAAACCTATTTAAATTGGAGTGTATTTTAATATGTGAAGAGCAATCTTTTCGAACAGATAGAAAACTATAAAGCAATGCAATCCCAAGGCACAAATACGCACAGTGAATTGCCCCCAAATGTACACAAACCCACACACACGCACAGACACCCAAGCACACACCACAATAACACCGTCGGATATCTCTGTTGAGGCAAATTGCAAAGGAAAAACAAACAAACAACAGAGCTGCAATTTCAAATAGACTGAGGGAGAGAATGTAGGCATATTTACACAGATCTCCATGTATGACAGTTACATGTTCCTGAGCCGCTGTTGATGCAGATAGCAGATGGAATTTACCAGAATTGCGTAAGAGTGCATGTTTACATATACATGTGCAAACGCCATTTCACACTCTCTGTCTCTCGAATAGGAATGGATCCAGCTGTTGTCCTTGGCTGCAGACTCATGTGTGTATGCGTATAAATATGTGAAGGGCACAAATGTGTTAAACAGCTACGTGTATTTATCAAACAGCTGCAATCTCCTATGCAATTTGTCACAGTTTACTCATATACATTGAAACATTGAAAATAAAATATATGAATCCCATCATGTAAAGTTTCCTATCTTTTCTTTAAGTTTTGAATCTAAAAGAAATGAATGACGTGAGCAGGTATGGGAACTAAGAAATGAATATCACAAAACAAAGCTCATTTTGATTTCCGACGATGGTTACATACATTATGTAAATGAAATGATGAAC
Source organism: Rhadinocentrus ornatus (assembly GCA_037177495.1). Lineage (NCBI taxonomy): Eukaryota > Metazoa > Chordata > Actinopteri > Atheriniformes > Melanotaeniidae > Rhadinocentrus > Rhadinocentrus ornatus. The sequence goes on along the minus strand of JBAMHW010000024.1, from coordinate 18,253,962 downwards.
AAGTTCTAAGCAAGGTAAGCTCTTGAATATAATATAGGGTCAAACAAAAACCAGTTACTTATTTTAAATGCAATAACAAACAGTTATGTTGTTTTTTTCTGCACAGTTATGAATCTAGAATACATGCAGGCTGTTAACAGTACACATGCAGAAATAGAGTGAAGCTGATCAGTAAAGGAAGTCCCTTAATTCCCTGATAGATCTTAGAAAGTCTCAAGTTTCCCTTAGGGACCCAATTTCTTCTCTTTGATCTGACTTTTTGAGCTCAGAGGACATTTTGCCTTTTGAAGGCTTCAGTTTGTTTCTTGGCCAAAATCATCTTGGTTTTTTGGAAATACAAATGAAGAGTGACGGACAAATCCTAAACAGAACCCAAGGACATTATGTCTGTTATTAAGGAGCAGGAATAGCCCTAATCCACCACTAAAAGGAGGGCATGCACGTAATTTTGCATAATTCTAAACAAGATTACAGTTATAGCTCAGCTATATAAAACTTGCTGTAAAAGTTTAGCATTTAAAGTTGCACTAACATTCATTTGGTTGCATGATTATTATGCACATTTCTGGAGCCGTAGCTGAGAAACCACACTTTACCAACGCATTGCTTACAGAACACTGCGTGACATTGCAGCTTAGTTTAGCTTTACGCATTGCGCTACCTGCTAGCAAGTGGATATCAAATCCTTCTGTTTTGAACCAGCGCAGTGGCTGATTCTGCCAAGAAACACAAGAGGAGACAGCAAGAAGAAAAGAGGAAAAGTAAGAGAGAAAGGGACAGACCAAGAGATGAAACAAGAGCCAACATCAGACTGACTTTTACTGGCTGGAGAGAACTTACAGTACAGATTGGATGCAAGATGTCATTAGCGGGTACTAAGAAAATCTGCCAAACTTTCAGAGTTAAGCCAGGATTGGCTTAATTATTCAGTCCAATACATCGTGGATTGAGTTTTAACAGTTAGAAATAGATATCAGTATAATATGCCATTAAAAGACCCCGACTTCTCCTTAAGGAAAGTTGTGCTAACGGTATTCCATAAAAAAATATAAATAAATTAATAAACTGACAGACAGGACCTCACAAATGCCTACGGCAGCAGCAGACAGCGGCTATAAATGACTGATAATTAATGATAATTCAGCGATCCCCAACTGCTGTCCTTAAAGCCCACTATCCTGCTGGTATTAGATGTTTCCCACTTCAACACACCTGACTAAAAGTAGTGGCTTAATAATGGACTTTTGCAGAGCTTGTCAGAGATCCATTTAATTTGAATCAGGTGTGTTGCAGCCATGGGTTGCCAGATTCCAGCGCCGGGGAGCAGTCAGGGGTTATGAGCCTTGCTCAGGGTGGTCACAGTGGTTTTTACCTTAGTTGCCATGCTGGGGACTTGAACCCAGGTTCTCCAGACCCAAGCCCACCTCTGTAACTACTAGGATACCACTCCAAAAAGTGTGTACTGAAACAATCAAAGGGTCAGTAGTCAGGTTTCATTCAAAACAATCCGATGTTTATGTTTATTGAGATCCCCATTAGCATCAGCAGCATGCTGCATCAGCTATTCTTCCTGGGGTCAGTTTTCAGTAGAAAAAGTATACAATTTACATTTATAACAGATTACAAATTAAATATTAAAATAACATTTTGATCATCTTACATTTTCGACAAATACAATATTAATTGCCACACATTATCATAATTTATACATTACTTTACAATGTAGCCATACTTATCTTTTATACAATCATGCAAAAATACACTGGCACATTATTCAATTTAAATCTGATTATTTTTATAGTATATTTTCAGCTGTTTTTAAAACATTAAGCCGTGCATAGTTGTATAATATTTTGTGGTAGTGAGTTCCACTCATGCGTGGCTCTAAACCTCACTGTACGTTGGCTTAAACTGGTTTTACATTTTGGCAGAGTGAAACACAGCCCTACTGCATGCCTTGCTGAGTAATTATGTGTGTTTTTGATAAAAGGAAGTTTCTGGTAAAACATAGATGGTGTTTTTGTCATAATAATATTATTTTAAAAAATTAATCAGTGAATACAACCATCTATCCATCACCTAAAACCAGGAGAGTCTATTGTGCATTTTGCAACATTTGTCATAATCCCACGTTTCAGAGCAACACGTGCTGCTTTGTTTTGTACCAACTGTAATTTTCTGATATTGTTTAATGATGTTTTTGGCCAAACCACAGATTAATTATCCAGACAAAACAAAACTAGAGTTTGAATGACATACGGGATTGTTTGCTTAGTTATATATTCTGAGCATCTTTTGATAACAGACAAACTACTACCCATTTTAGAGACCGCTCTTTGAATGTGGCTTTCCCAGGACAGTTTATTGTCTATTAGAATTCCAATAGCTTCACCTCCTCCACTTGCTTCACAGATATATCTTTTATGTGGAGATCAAGTTGAGGTTTATCTCTCAAAGAATGATGTGTACCAATGCTTGTAGTTTTAGAAACATTTAAAATTAGTTTGTTACTGTCCACCCAGTTGACTATATATTCAAGTTCTTGTTTAAGGCTTGTTTTTATGTCTCTGATTGACGTTGCCGCAAAGTATATTGTTGTGTCATCAGCAAACATTGAAATGCTTGCTTTTCTTAACACTGATGGTAAATCATTCGTAAATACTGTATACAGAAGAGGGCCAAGACAAGTGCCTTGCAGCACTCCATGTCTTACAGTTTTATAATAGACCAGTTGCTGTCTATCACACAAATAACTACTAATTAACTATAATGCTGATTCCACAAAGCCATAGGACTCCAGTTTTACCAACAAAATCTTATGTATTTTATATATCAAAGGCAGCTGAAAAGTCAAGTAATACAACTCCAATGATATTATTATGCTTCATTTCCCAAAACCAGTCATCCGTCATCTGGGTTAAAGCGGTCGCAGTGGAATATTTTTCTATATAAGCATGCTGTACATAAAACATGACATAAAAGAAAACACACCTACACACAAAAATAGATGTTATTAAGTAGCAAAACTTTCATAGTCTACCATTTAATCTGTGCAAATATGATGAAGAAAAAAAAATTCTGTATTTTTTTCTTTTTTTTGTTGTTGTTTTGAAACCAGAAAAGTCCTGCAGACAATATGACAGAGCGCCTCCATTAATTTATCATTGCCCTGATTTTGTAAGATATGTGCAAATATCCATGCATTCTTTTTTAAATTAAATCAAACTAACTATTTGTGAGAGCAGCCTGATTGTAAAGGTTCCTGTTGCAACTAGTAACAATTGTTCAACAGCAAACTAGCATGACACTGAATTAACATATTCAAAGCCTCAACTTATCACACAGTTCTAGAGTCTGTCATGAAGCGTGGCTGAGGGTAGAATCAAAGCAGGACACAGCAGGTGGAGAGAAACTCCAACTTAATTAACTCAAAGCTGGAGCACAAACCAAAGGTGCTGCTGGAACAGAAAATCCAAAAATACTCCACAACAAGCAGAATCTAAATCAAGGCTAAGAAAGAAAAGGGAACATGACAATGCCACAATGATTTGGCAGTGAGCAAAGGAGTTTGGGTTTAAAATATACTGAGGGATGACAAATGAACAAAAAGTAAGTGGAACTCATCAAACAAAGGGCTGGTGTAACAAGGGTAGAAGTTAACTAATTGAAGTAAGGATGACAAGCTCTACATTGTAAAAACATTGTAAAACAGAAAGTGAACCAGATTACAGATTTTGGAAATAAGAAAAAAAGTGACTAGACACAACAATGAAAGGGACATTGTGTAAGACTTACTGTCATCTAACGTTGGAATTATGCATTGCATTCTAACGTATATTGCTTTGTAGCGTCTCACTTTATCAAACATGTATTGCAACAACAGTAGCTGCCGTGTCTCAAAAAGCCTTTGACAACACCAATGAAAGCAAGTCATCCGATAGTTCGTGGAGTGTTCACTTAGGTGAAGAGGTTTGTGATTTCATAAATATTGCAAACTGCATCCCATCCAACTGGCAGATATGGTTCCTATGTGTTTAGAAGAAAGAATGGTTCTCACAGGGGGAACGGATCTCCACACAGCAATGGTTTTGTGTCACAGTAAAAGCCAGCTTATAAAGCCTTCCCACCGGCTTTTAGTCAGGCTTTAGTCGGGTTGGAAGCCGATGTTTACCATGAATATGAAACTTACTGAAACCATGTAAACATACTCTTCTGTGCCAACAAGGCTGGTGTATTTTAGCCTATGGTAACGAGCAGCACTGTCTAACAAAACCAAATGAAGAAAGTTAGCTTTAGGCTAATTTAGGCAGTAGTATTAACTTGTCGAGGAGAAAGCTGCAACTTCAGCATCCGTTTTAAAATCTCTCTCCTTTTTGAACTCCAACTGGGGAAGACTAGCCCAGTGAGGATCCTTTTTTTGTACTGCGTGGTCATTTAGATCTGTTTATAGTTTTAAGTCCCCTTTTTCGCTTTCTTGGTGATGGTGAAAACGGTTTCTGTGCTGCTGCTGCATATGCATGGTCCTGCATTTTTGTGAACAACAATTTAACTGATTTTCCATCTTGCCGGGTTAGTAACCCGCTCTCATTTATCATCTTTATCTTCTCCTCCCGCATCTATGATGAACTTGATGGCAGCTGTAGTTTCAAGATGGCAGACCATCATGGTGCTTCCCTACCGGCCTACCCATCGTATGTATAAACAAATCTACAATTATTCGCTTACAAGAATGTGTCAGATCACTAGCGAAGGTCATAATACACCAATGAAAACACTTATTTACATGCAAACATCGATTTTGGCCAGTAAACAACAGAAAACGTTAGGCAATGTCCCTTTAATTATCATAATCAAAGGAAAGTTTAAACCAAATTAAGTCAGACAGCTCAAGTGTTAATGAAAAGAATGTGATTGGAGTTTGGCATCAATCCTTGATATTGAAGTGCTGATAGAAACTCAGTGCGCAGACAAATGCTTACAAGACCAATAGTCACGTAATAAGTTGCAAAAGAGACAAATGCTCACAAATTGTTTTACAATCTTCATTTTTAAAAAAGAAAAAAATCAACTGAACATTTCGATACTTGTTACATTAAAATAAATCACACTTAGGCCTAATCGTGTAAAAGAGAGATCAAATCTTCCTGACAAATAAAATGGTCTTAAAAATAATCATCAGTGTGATTGACTACCTGTCAGTCCTGTCATCCTAAGATATGTACACAAGTCCTAGCTCATCATCCTATATATAGGTGTCATATGTGTGTTAAATTGGGTGTGATAGATAAAGCAAACCAAACTGCACAAGCAGCATCTATAAAGGGGTCAAAGCTCTTTTAATTTGATCTCACCACTTTGTGAAATAAAGTGTGACCTTGTGTGATAGAACTGCAAAGAAATCAATTAAAAAAAAATATATACTAGTGCATTGGGCTTCAAAGTATTTGTAGATATTTTTATTATTAAATCGATAAGTGAACATATTTTAATTTTTGTATGTAATTATATATTATAAAACCATTTGTTAGCATTTATCATGAAATCTAGAAACTCTGAATCCCCCAAACTCCAAAGATGCTGACAAGAATGAAAATCTGTGTGTGGGCCTTGGCACCAGCGGCTGCTTGGCCTTTCCCCACAGGCACCCTGGTTATGAGGGGAATATACTATCTATTGAATCGATTAGAAACTTTAACGTCATTGTAAAAGTGCATCAAACTTTATAGCAGCAAGAGTATGGTAGGAGATAAAAGAAAATTGATGGTTGAAAACTTCCCAGCAATACACCTGATATACAGCAGTTGAGAGTACTCGTTAGTACCTCCAATAAGAGAATAAATGACTATTTAACCATACACAATCTCCTTGTGGAATCTCACATAGTGTCAGCAGACAAATAACGACTGACTATGGAAGGATTTTAGCATTGGAGTTGGAACATGGCGAGCAGCAGCTGCCAATCTTAGAACAAAGAGAATTCAAGAGTCAAGAGTCTGGATGACATACTGTAAGTTAGCAAGTATATGGGCAGCCAAAAGGCATCTCTTGAAGTCACTGAGGTTTGCTGTCAAATGTTTGGGAGTAATTTAAGAAGAATGTTTATATTTTTTGATGAAATATTTCTTACAGGGCCAACTTGAATCAACCAGTAACTGACAAGACTAACAGTACTGTGTGACAAACAAAAAAAAAAAAAAACACTTACATTTTCGAGACCTTCCTTAATTTTAGAATAAATTGTATAGATTTTTCATTAAAAGGTTGCTTATTCTCTTTCTGTTCAGTACCTTCTGTACCCATCAGCACCAAGCTCACCTCTTCAGAGTTCCAGCTTTACCTCCTGAACTTCATCAATCTTTATTATTACATTATCATGTCATCATTGTATTAACAATCTTTATATGCAAATACACCCAAAGACACCTTTATCCTGCAGATCAAAGCTGTCATCAATGACTGAAGACCAGTGACTGATGTTTGTGGCCCTTAGAGTTAAAACTCCCTCAATGAGTGGAAGAACAGTGTCTGTCAGCAATAAAACATAGCCTCCCCAGTGATTGCTCCGCATTTCATCATGCACAAGCTTTGTTGGAGGCAGCTGAGCTGCTGTAGACTTGAAGATCAATTTTAACAGTGGAAATGAGAATCTTTGAGTGATTGCGGGTGTTGTGTTTATCCTCGAGATGTCAGCAAACATAACGTCTGGTGTTGCCACCTCAGAGCCGAGGCCTTGAACTGCAGACCTCATCTCACTTCTTTAATTAGAGATAGCTGCAAATCCATCTTTTAGCAGTTAGGCTGCCAGAGGAAAGAACAGTACTTGCAAAATTGTGCACATCTGCTTTCACAAATCATTTCTTTTGTTTTTATACTATAAATCCTGGTATAAATCCTCTTATCCCTTTCTACTGATACCGTCTTCTAAAGTATATCTAACATGGATATGCAATAAAGTTCAGGATTTTAGACAGCTGATACACTGGTTGCAATATCAAATCCTTTTAAAGTCTACATGACATAATGACCAAATAAGACTTAATAGGAATAGAAATGGATTAAACGTTTCCGCATGAACAATAAACATCATCAGAGTTTCACAGAAAGCCCAAAAGTGGATTATGGTAAAACTTTCTATGTGAATTCATTAAATTGCAGTGAAAGAGCTACGATGTTGGAGGCCCTAAATTTCCCAAATATTGAGCATAAGCAAACTTTTAGTAATTTTTTGGTGTTTTGGCAGCAGGAGACTCAAACCACCTGGTAAAAAACTGTCCGAGCTCAAAAGAAAGAGCTTAAAGTTTACTGGGATTTGTCATTGTTGGCATCGTGTGTTAGCTAGCCAGCTAATTTGCTAAGACAAGATTTAAGGGGCACAAAAAATGTTTTGGATTAAAGACTTTCTGTCACAAAGGTTTCTATGAGAGAGGCTTTTTGAAAGCTAACATCTTCAGTGGTAACACTTCATGGCAACAAGATCAGATGAGGTAAGTCAGCTTAAAATGGCCCTGCCAAACATTTTTATAGCAATTTATAGAAAAAAAACTTTTCAAAAGGCATCTTACAGAGATATTTTGGGTCATATTAACAGTAAATAGAATAGTCTGTGGCTAACCTAAAGTACTCAGCATTCAGAGTGCTTTCAGTTCGGGTAATCACAACCTTTACTGATGCCAAGTTAAAGCTAAAAAAAACTACTCTGAACAGGGCGATCAAAGCAAGACTGTTTTCCTTTTTTTTTTTTTTGCCATCTAAAAAAATTCAAACATTTCGGATTTTATGGGTGTTTGAAACAGAGCTGTATGATAATTTTTATATTGTGCCACTGCTGCATCAGTCACTTGGCCAAACAAACCATCCATGTAGCAACACGACCTGTTGCCTTTTCCAAAATGGTTCAGGTTACGAGTGTGTTCAGCAAGTCTGGAAACTGGGAATATAAACACCTTACTTCGTTTATTAAACTAACTAATACATTTTCAAGCCATTTGTTTTCTCTGACATGAATGCACCAAATAATATCACAGACATCTGGTTGACTTTAGCTTTTTGTAGCATAGCATCTCACATCTCCATTTTACTCTCATAAATATATTCATACCACAAGTTGGAAATTGTGCAGTTTTTCCACTGACAAGTTTCCACTGATACAGCAGAGCCAATGTTTCCAGGTTTTAATAAATCCTCAGATTATGATTCAATTATGTCTGGAAATCTGTATAAAAAGTGAAAATATCTCTCCTAAAGAAGAGGAAGCAACTGTATTTAGTCTCCAGTCCTTGTTGGAATGATTCAACTGTTTCTGCTGTAGGTGTCAGAACCAACCTGCTGGTGTCAGATGGGTTATATTTCACAGGTTAACCTGATAACCCGCCAACAACCCTCTCAGGATTTGCTGTCACATTCAATTACCTTACTTGAGTGCATGTTTGTATGAGAATGAAACAGAGAGGAAGAAGAGGAAAGGTGAGAGAAAGGATACAGAGCTGAAAGAGGGGGGATTGATGAGTGTTGGTATGCTTATGTGTCTGTTTGCATTTCTGTTGTTTGCTCTGTGTGGGCGTGTGTGTGCTAATTCATTTGCACTCATGCCTGCATAAAGCACATCCCAGTGTAGTGTTAAAAATGCCGTCAGAAAGTTAATGTGATCGCCACAGGAGGCTTTGATTCTAGTTGTGAAATTTCTCGTCACTATTCATGATTCATCATCATTCAGCCGTGTGTTTGACCAGAAAAACCAACTTTCTACTGTCACATTTATCATATCAAATAGTTACTTGTGCAACAAAGATCAGGAGTAGTTTTTATAGTGAGTGACAGCAAAGGATGCCCTCTTGCTCAAATAATCATTAGGTTATCATGAAATCTTTTTTAGTTTTCACTACGATTTAATCTCAGGATATCTCTAAGTCTTCTTCACATAGACAAGCTTTTAAGCTATGCTAACTTAAGGAAAGTAACTAATCTAAAAAACATGATTTACATTATTTTGAAAAAGTCTTGAGCCACCATCTATTTCTTCATATTTCAGGCATCCAGATTTTGTTGTAATCTTTTAAAGTGGTGATAGTTATCCAAGCTTTCTGGGGGGCATCCGGGCCTGCAGTTGATCTGCTCTGCAAAGTGGCATCAGAAATAATATTGTAGAGAATGGCTGTCAAGAAGCCATAATTAAGGAATGAAGGAGTGATGAATCCAACACAGAGCGTGGAACTTTCATGAATGACAATAAGCTGGCAAAAAACCCCAAAACAAAACAAACAAAAAAAACAACTGTCTTGAGTTGTTCTGAAAACTATTGAAAGTTTCCTACTGCCTCACCATTAAGGCCCATATGTATATGTTATAATGAGGTGCTCCATGTGTAGTCCTATGATATGTAAGTTTTCAATGAATTTTCAGTCATGTTAAATGCTCTTTTTACTTTAAAAAGAGCAAACATAAGAATTTTTTTTTACTGATTTTGTGAAAGAAGAAAAAATAGCATGACAATATCTCATAAGAATGACAAGAACAAGCTTCAGAGTAATTTGTTTTTTTTTTATGTTTAGAAAAGCATATCCTTTTCCTGAGGTGTCTGTTGTGAACATGCTTGTCAGAAAAGCAAAAAAAGAACACATCGGTTTCAAGGCAGTGCTTTTAGATGTGTTGATCTCTAATCTTGAACCAAACTTGCCCTGAAGCAGGATAGGTTTGCAGTGTAAAATTACAATTACAACACACCTTTGTAAGAAGTGAGCCCCCTGCATGACACTGAACATCCAGGGCTGAATATGAGGTTGCGACACAACACCATTAATCCTGCTCCATAATACTGACCCCTCTCTGCTCAAGACATCTCCCAATAGAAATAAGACCTAAGAGTCCTGTTCCTCCACACAGGTTTCCATTTACTTTGGATTATTAGATTCAGCTCAGGTGGAATTTTTAATATCTGTGATGATTACGTAAACTCAAGGAGGGAAGTGAGACCTTGAAATGATATAATTTTTTAACACTGGTTGAGAAAGAGAAAAAAAGAAATCAACTTCTTGCCTCAAGGTTTACTAACTATCCACATTTAAAATGTAACATTGTGTTCAATTGGAAAACCAACTGCATAAAGTAAATAACAAACATAGAGTCCATGTGAAAGTTGAGAAAGTTAACCATAGAGATAACTTATGTAGATAACTTATTCCTGGGTGTCCCGGGTGAGGTGTTCTGGACATGTCCCACAGGGAAGAGGCTCTGGGAAAGAACATGCTGAAAGGATGATGTTTCTTGCCTGGCCTGGGAACACCTCGGGATCCCCCGGTTGAGCTGGAAGGGTAAGTCTGGGCTTCTCTTCTTAAACTGCTGCCCTGGGACCTGGTCTTGGATAAGTGGTAGAATATTGATGGATGGATGGATGGATGGATGGTTTAATGGATGGATGGATGGTCTGGGTCCAGTAAGTCCTTAACAAAATTAAGTTCCCTATCTCAACCATCCTACATTAACACAAGCAGGACCTCAGACTCAATCATGTAAGTTGTGAAAAGACTGTTAGATGCAGTCTGGAACCAAACTTCCTCTTTGGCATTTTTCATCTGGACCAGCCCTATTGTTTCCCCAACCTGCACACTGCTATGTAAATGTGTTTAGGACACATAAGCAAGGAAATATAAGGTCTACTATGCTGTACAGCACTGATTTGGCTAAATAAATACAGATAGAACTGGGTTTTTTTTCTGAGAGAGTTCATGCACTGCAACAATACCCCTCCTAAGAAGATAATTCTACAACAACTCAGCTGGAATCACTGATTTTCTGTCATTATTGATCATTTCTTATTATAGAAGAGGTGTGCTAGTGCCAGCAGTGAGCTTACCAATGCAAAGTAAATCATTCTAGTTTTTCTTTCAAAGTGAAGGAGACAGTGTGGAAGGTTTAAGGGGTAACAACATGCACAGTCCAGTCTCAGTAGATGTTCAAGTAGAAAATGATTAATGGGAATTTTCCTCCTCACATGCAACAGTTTTAGTATCCAGGCTTAAAAATTGTGAGTTAACATGTTGGTATGTAGTTTATTTATACTGATCAGCATTGTATCACGAGACAGTATTATGACAAGATAAACTCTGTGCCTCTAAAAATATAGAATGTGCTCACACCAGGTGCAGAGATTCCACATAACCTTGTTTACATGTATGACAGGCACAAATACACTACGTTATTTCAGGCAGGATGCCAGCACAAGGGAAAATAAGTTTTTTAGAAGTCTATTCAGCTTTATTCAATAAGGACGTCAGTCAGTAAACAAGTTAGGAATAAATTTCAACCTTAAATGAGATCCATGTGACTCACATTCATCCCAATATAACTGTTGGGTTTGTGTTTGTCTAGCATTGAACAGAATTTTGTCACATGACCTATTTTATTAGATAGATAGATAGATAGATAGATAGATAGATAGATAGATAGATAGATAGATAGATAGATAGATAGATAGA
>JBAMHW010000024.1:18213607-18226248 GCA_037177495.1 Rhadinocentrus ornatus | reverse complement strand
GAAACACCCAGTGACCTCAGGACACATCACTGACGATGTGCCCTGGCTTTGCATCAGAAGATGTATCATTACAACTATGAGGCTGGAAAACCAGTGGCTACTAGGAACAGGCTGGTTGACAACCAGAAATAGGCTGGTGACAGCTGGAGAGACAGATGACAGCCTGGAAAGACGGCAACCCGGGGCGTGGTGGGTCAGCACCCCTAGTCGCACCTCCTGTAAAGGATGACCCAAAAAAGCTATGGAACAAGCAAAGGAGAAATATCCCCAGGGGAGCCCGAGAGGGGGGGAGAATGAGCACCCCAGTCAGACAGATATTAGGTTAATGAAAAACGTCAATGGACAAACGTGAATGAGAGAGGCTTAAGGATCCATCAAGCAAAGATGAAATGTAAGGAGCGAGAGCAACCACAATGCACAGGTCAAGTACCGGGTGAAACAGAGGAGTCACCCCACAGAGCCCAGGACTTCCAAATAGTGTTGTCAGGCCCTTCTAACAGGTTGTCTGAGAAGAGAAGGATCAAGTGGCCTCAAGCCTTTAAAACATCAGAGTGGCGGAAGTATGACGAGGATGCTGTGCTGGAAACAACAGCCAAAGGGGATGTGGAAAGGAGGCTGCAAACTATGAGAAACAAGGGAGATCTGGTAGTACTCAGGCTGGATCTGGCCAATGCCTATGGTTCAATGCCCCATAAGCTGGTAATGGAGACATTGGAGAGGCACCATGTTCCATTGGCAGTAAGAGACCTCCTTCTGGATTATTACAGCGAGTTTAGACAAAGAGTCTCAGCAGGTTCAATAACATCTGAGTGGCACAGATTAGAGCTGGGAATCATCACTGACTGCACCATCTCAGTGATCCTGTTTGCCCTGGCTATTAACATGTTGGTTAAATCGGCTGAGCCAGAGTGCAGAGGCCCTAAATCTCGGTGCGGGATTCGGCAACCACCAATCCGTGCCTTCATGGATGACCTGACGGGGACCACTGAGTCTGTGCCTGGAGGAAGATGGATCTTGAATGGGCTGGAAAAACTGATGAGTTGGGCAAGGATGTAATTTAAGCCATCAAAGTCAAGATCCTCGGTTCTGAAGAGAGGCAAATTGGTCGATAAGTTCAAGTTTTTGATCTCAGGAACACAAATCCTGACCATTTCAGAAAAGCCTGTAAAGAGCCTTGGGAAGTTCTTTGACAGCAGTCTCAGAACACCTTAAGAACACCTGTGAGGCGCTAGAGGGTTGGCTGAAAACCATCGATAAGACGGGACTTCTTGCTCTTTTTTCCCATCCAGTTAATGACTCTTTTTCTGTCTTTGTGTAATTTTACTCCTGCTATCATCCTCTTTCTAGACTATGTGTGTTGAACATCTCAAGTCTTCCTAACTTCACCATTTCCAGCTGCCTTAATAGAAATTTGCTTCCTCTAATCCCAGTGGCTGGAGTCCGGGCCTTTCCCTTTATCCTTCTGCTTTGATTCAGTATCAAGGTCAAAGGCCAAAATTTTTTTCTAATTATTCGTACACCAAATTTTATTCTAGAGTACCAAAAAATTTGCATCAACCTTTCGTTTGATCTCTCCTTATTGAACTTCTATTACATTTCTATTAATTTCTTTTTCTTTGACAAACAGAAAAATGACACATTGCACCATTTTGATTTCAGCCATACAGCTTCCACAAGTGCGCAAGAGGTATTTATGAAAAATGTTGCTGCTATTGTTAAGTATAAATTAGCTCAAAATTACCTATTTTACACTAAAAACATTCAGGGATGTTAAGGAGCAACAATATAACAGCAACACTGAAATTTGTTCAAAGGATGTCCTTATTTATGAATTTAATTCTCATTTTATATTTAAAGTCGTTTTTATTGTTGTTGTTATCTTATTTTTGTTTTTTTTTGCTCTTATTAATAACACAATGTCTCACCTATGTTATCTTCCTGCCATTATTATTGAGAAAATTATTGAGCTTGGGAAAAATGATAAAGGAATTTCATTTTTCAAGCCCCAGTTTAATTTTGTTTATGATTTTCTTTCACTAAAGATAGTAAAAGTGCCAGTTTAGGCATGATTAATTGTCCAGAAGGGAAAGCAAAAATCTTCTTCAATACTCTACTGGAACCCCGAAAAACAACACAGTCTGAAAAAAGTTAAAATTTTGTCCCATTTTCCATTATGAAACTGTATTATAATATATAAATGGTCTCTACTTATTAATGTGCCTGGAAAACAGCTTCAAACGGAAGAGATAATATATATAAGATCAGGAATAAACAATACATTTGGTATTAAGGTGTCTGAGATGGCCCTGTGTTGTCCACTCGCATAGAAAGCGCTGGGATATCCCCTTGCTCACAACATCCACAATTTATCTGATTTTAATTAACTTTTGTTAGTCTTACTTCACTGTTCCACTATATTTGTTTATTTGATTTTTATTTTGATATATTCCTATGCCCTTTAAAACTTTACTGACCTTGCATCTTTTTATCTGCCCACAGTGTTTCATCAATTTCTGGGATTAAAATATCGTTATTGCTTTCTTGTTAAACCAAATGCACAAGTATTTAATCAGTTCTTTCTAATTTGTTGACCCTTGTTACCCTTATCATGTTTTAAATGTTTTTTTAAAAACATTATTATTGAGACATTGGAGCTGGAATATGACAGGATAAATTGTTTGTAAGATGTTTGTCTCTCTGTGATGGACTGACAACCTGTCCAGGGTGTACCCTGCCTCTTACCTGCTAACTGCTGGGATGGGCTCCAGCCCCCTGCAACCTTGAATTGGATTAAGTGGTACAAAAAATGAATGAATAACTGACATTATAAAGCAACATTGTACTACATTCAGTTTTGTATGAAAAGTACTGTGCAAATAAAGTCTTATTGATTGTCTCAGTGGAAAACCACATCAATGCCTCCAAACTGACTTTGTCTATGAACCAACTTCATGGCCTGTAGAGTAAAGTGGATCTCCAACAGTCTGTGTGTTACAGAGAAATTATGAGAACTGCTTTTAGTTTTGATTCACCAGGAAAAAAAAGGGAAAAACATTTTTGAAACAAATATTAATGAATATGAATTGTCTTGTTTCTAAGAGAGTGTAGAAAAGAACAGACATGTAGGCTACATATGAGAACTGAAGAGACTGATGAGCGGTAGCTGAGAGCTAAAAACAAACTATTGTGTATAATGGCCTGCATCTGTCCACAGCTATATTGATTTGTATCGGAGATCTTTCTTTGTTCAGCCTGAGCAGACAAAAGGAAAATGTTCTGCTGAGCTAATAGCCTTCACTCACCAACCTCCCTGCAGGCATAAAAAAGTTAGATGAAGATGCAGAGGTCAAGTGTTCAAATGTACTCATTTTAGTCAATAATGTGACCAAGTAAAATGTATGCATGCGTCTCTGAGGTGGAAGACCTGTTTGCCTTGTGTTTCCATGCATATTTTTTAGACATAGCATGCATGAGCACACTTGTGCAGGTTTGTATGTTTGAGTTTAGGCAGCGTGACACCTCCTGGCACCTTTCGTTCACCTATCCCCTAATCGCCGCTGACTCAGGTGCGATAACAGAGCTTACTGACATTTGAATATTCTGACTTCTTGGCTGGAATATCAATTAACAAGAAGGCAAGCTTGGGGTTTAACATTTTCTCTCTTCTCCTGCTGTGCTTCTCCTGTCACTTCAGGTGCCTGATTGTGCCAAGGAAATTACAGCTCCTGTGGACAGGGTGACCCCACCAGTCCACCAACTTTTTTTTTCCTAAAGCTGTTCTAGACTCAAGTGTTGACAAGGGGTAGGCAGATAATAATCAGTAAAATTGTCAGTAACTTTGGTATTGGTACAATCTTAGCTTGATGGGAATAATTAAGCGCTAAATTTGGCTGGAGGTCTCCACGACTCGGCCCTGCAATCATAGAAATTTAACTCTACTTCTGCAATATATGGTAGGATAACCAAACATCCTCCTTTACCCGGACATGTCCTCTTTTTAGAGCTAAAAGATTCGGCTCTATCTCAGCCTGATATATGTTTACACTGAATTTGTGTTGTTTTCCTCCGCACACTTGCTAGTCATCCACTCTCCCAAACAATGAGGAACAGGAGGGAGAGGGGAAGGAGGGAGCTGCAGCGCTAAGAGGCCAAAGTCACCTGACCTGACATCATCTACTCTCAGCTGCTACAAAACAACTGGAACACACTATAACTTTGTGTTTTTTCAGAAGAGCAAAGAAAGTGCGTTAATCTCCCTTCTCATATAGTCTCGGATGGGTTTTGTACCCATGGAGGATGTGAAGCCATTCAAACTTTTCCCAATAAGAGGGTTCAACTCCCTAACTTTCTCTGCAGTTGTGCACAAGCAACTTAATAAGACAAGGTGAAGATGATGATCATGTTTTGGACTGATCGCTTTGACGACCATTATTTATCTTCACCACCAAACTGAAAGTGGACTGAATGCCAGAGTATTTTATTTCACACATTTAGTCCTACAATATAAATTCAATTAAATGTGAAAAAGAGCAGTGCAAAGTCTGCCTCTTATCATATGGCAGTAGTCTTAAATGTGCACACATTTTTTTATCTGTCCACACGTTTGGGATGTTACATACAGATACACTGAAACCTCGAGATGCGAGTGCATTGACATACGAATTATTGGACATATGAGCTGTGATACGACCAAATTTTTACTTTGATATACGAACAAATCTTTGAGATACAAACATCCGAGCCGCCGCCGAACAAAGACCCACAACAACGTGTGCTCTGTTTCCCCCGCCTCAGCTTCCCGCGTCCCCTATTCCTCCCAACTCCTCCACCTGTTTACTCCTCCCTCAACCTCCGGGTGCATCTTCCGTTAGCTCAAGTCATCTGATCTCCGAGGTAAAAAATACACTTTATAGTAAAATCTGTTTATTTTTTAACATTCTCTTTTATTACTGTATGATTTTATACAATATTTGTCATTTATAAATACAGGTTTTGTACATTTTTCATATTCAAAACACATGAACAAAACGACAAAAGTGGAATTTTGCAAGCAGGTACGGAGTAATGGGATTTCAATTAATTTAAATTTTTGAGATATAAGCAAATTGACATACGAGCAAGGTCACAGAACGAAAAAAACTCGTATCTTGTGGTAGGTTTAGTTAAATGGCTCGTAAATTAAGCAAGCTACTGAGATTGAGTTTAAACTGTAAGCTTGCTAGCTTAAAATTTCTTAGCACGGTCAGGATATTGTTGCTCTGAGCACAATCTGCACGGAAATGGTGAGGTGATGTATGCTAATCTGACCTTTTATAACATTCATTAAAGAAGACAAATTAGCTTTTTTTTTGGTTTGTTTTTTTGTTTTTTAGTGGGGTGAGGGACAGAGCTTGTTCTTATTTTTGTGTTGTCACTTAATAGTAGTTTGATAATAGTAGTATTAATCTGGTTGATGTCATTTTTACATAGGCTCATTGGAGATAACTAATTTTTAAGAATTTGTATGAATGTCAAATTTATGTTGTGGGGATTTGTGTCTGAAATATGTTTCCTGTGAAACTGTCAAGTTAAGAAAAGGTCTGTAGTTTAAATATCATGTTTGCAACATGTGTGTTTTGTCATAAAAATGTAAGACAGAAATCAATTCTGGCTAAATAAATTAAATAAAAAGAAAGAATAATTTTTTTCAAAAAAGTAGACTGCACTTTAAATTTTTTATTTAGTAAAAATTTACATTTTTTAATTTAATTTGTTTCTTTTCATTCCATAAATGTTGCTTAACATCTGTCCTGGGGTTTAACGACATGCATAACTAATTAAGTAATCAAAACATTTTTTTAAGATCATCTAGTTACATCAAACTGCTTTCACATGTAGCATATTAATATTGTTTTTAACTCAAGTCATGACAAGCTTCTTAACACTTCATTAAAGGATACAAGCAGCTTCTATAATAAAAACATATTAGTATCAAAATCAGCATCAACATTGTTTGCTTGTTTTTATTTGACACCATAATTTACAATACTGCACACTAGGGTTGGCATTTCATGTCATTTTCTTTTGGATCCTTTCCAAAGTCTCTGTGTTTTCAGGGGATTTCATTTGATTAAATTTTCCTCTGATTGCTCCCTCATGTGTGGGGCGACATACAAAGTGTAAAAATGAGATTTACTAATTAACAAGTTTACAGTTACTTTGAGTAACTAGTACCTTGAGAGTGGGGAGTCGGGGGCACATGGAACCAGGAGCAAATAGAAATAAAGCGATTTATCTTCTTTCTGTCAGGTTTTTCTGTCAACTTCCACTTTTCTGGCTTTCCAAGAATGGAAAATTATTACATGATACATCACATTTATCATTGTGTAGATGAAGGCACTTTAGAGTCACTTCACACATATTCACACACGTATACTAAATGGAGAAATTCTGGGAAACATTTCTGCAGATTTATGCAGATTTAGATTTATGCAATCGATTCAAACACAGTGGGAATTACTGAAGCCCCTGGAGAAGAGTAGTTCATAAGTTATAATGTCATAATAACTCCAATAAATGTTTTGAAGTTGCAGTTTAAAACTAAAAGGATATCTTGGACTTGATTTTCAGCTCCAGACGGGAAAAAAAAAGTGCTGAGACAGTGTGAGAGAGAGAGAAAGAAAAACAGATATAAATAAAATAAAAGAAACAGTGGGAATACAGTAGCACATTAACCACACTACCTAGCCCACAGGTAAAGGAACCGTTGACTTATTGTGTCCTATCTGAGCTGCTTTTTTAAAGAAATGTTGCATCTGATTCGGAGGAATCTGCTGAGTAACTTTGTTTGGGATAAGGCTACAGCAAACAACGGTAAATTCTCCCACGCAGTCAAGATCCATCCAGCATAAACATGACAGAGATGGAGGGAATATTGAAGGCTGAGCTCATTTCTCTGTTTCTCAAACAACAACTTGTCTTCCCTTCCTCACACCCTGTCCTGGTTTTCTGCTCTCCCTCTTCAATTTCTTGCTTTTTGTTCCCTCTTTTTCTTTCTCTTCCTCTAACACACTCTCCTTTCTTCATTTATCTATGTATCTATCCCCCAATTCATTTCCATCTATCCACTGTTGTTGCCTTGGTAACGATACAAAGAGATTTTCTTTGCAGCTCTGTCACCATGGCAACGCTTGGCTTTTCTCCAAGTTGTTGTTGGAAGCTTGCCGCTCTCCGGTCCAGTCCAGGCAGCACTGTGCTAATGGTGGTCAGTACAAGGATAGTAATCACTCAAGTGTTGATGCATCTATTAGGGTCGACATGGAGCATCAGCGGCTGTAAAACTGCTGGAGATGGAGTGTATTGATTCTGTCAAGCTCTTGTGGTTTCCTTCATGCAGTGAATTGGATGGAGCGATTTAAAAGGTCTGGGTCTTGTCATGTTGGATTTTTTTCCCCTCTGACTTGACTGGTTATAAAAATAAAATGATCCCAGTTTGTTTAAGGTTTTCCTCGTGTAGTTAGATTATTTCAGTAAGCATTATTTACCATCATTCATTATGGCTGAGTTTCATGGCAAACAAATGCTGCTAATTTGTCACACTTTACATGTAAATGTAAATGAATATCTGAAAATACTAAAATAAATTAAAGAAGATGTATCCTTATAATAACTCATTGATTCAGCCACATGAGGCAATTCAATAATTATTTCTGCAAAAGGGCAGACACAGCTTTGGGTTGTATTTTGGGTATGTAATTTTCTTCATTTCATATCACATCTCCGTGAAACTTCCAGATTAAATAATCCCCCCAAAAAATGAATTAATGTTTTAAATAAAAAAGTCAGTTATACAGGCCCGTTTAAGTAAAATTTGGGGAGGTTAATGTACCCTATGTGTGCTTTCTTGTGGAAAAAAAAGCTCATGTGAGAGCTTCAAATGTAGCAAAAGAAAATCTTTTAGTGTAAAAGGTGGATGGTTGCATTGACTTAAACTTTTACAGAAAAACCACACAAATGTTTGTGTGCTTTTCTGTAAGGAAAGTTAAATATCTACATATGACCACATGTTAAAAACCATATGTAATTGCCTAGCTTTTACATGGGGATTTGCTTCAGTGTCACATGTTATCCCATAGGTTTTACATAAGTATATCCTCATCTTTTACATTGAATTTATGCGATATGTGATCCTAAAAGTTTTTACATAGATGTTTTATTGTTTTTCACATGGAATCATGCATGGGTTTCATATATGAACACATATGCTTTACATGAAAATGTGCACGAGTCACACATGTTATTTTAACTCACAAAAAACATGACTTGCAAAAAAAAAAAGCAAAAAAAACGGGTTCACATGTCACCTATGGTTTTTGCATGTGTGGTTTTTCTGTATAGGAATTATTGCTCAGGACCTGTTACAAGTTACAAAAATGTATTTTTTTGGGGTGGCTTAGCAAGGTAGACCGGTCGTCTTGTAGCCTGAGGGTTGCCGGTTTGATCATTGGCCAAGTCGAGATCATGTCGAGGTGTTCTTGGGCAAGACGCCCCTAATTGCTTCTGATCAGTCATGGTTGAGCGCCTTGCATGGCAGCTTCCGCCATCAGTGCGTGAATGTGTTTGTGAATGTGTGAATGTGATGTTTACTGTAAAGCGCTTTGGATAAAAGCGCTATATAAATACAGACCATTTACCATTAATTTCTTTGAGGGGTGGCTCAAGACTTTTTTTCATTTTCCCGTTAGGATTGATTTGCATACAGTCTTGAAATAATTATCTCTGCATTATAGGAACTTTCATGACTTTCTGGTTATTAGATCCTAAATCTTTGCAGACAAATGCATCCCTACCTTCATGGTTTGTCCACAAGCCCTGGAGTTCAGTGACATAAGCTGAAGCACTTTCTTGCAGGAGCCAAAATCCAAATTATAATTTGTTGATACATTTTTTGCAGCCGTTGGTACAAAAACTCTTTGACTGGTGAATCAGTCAAAATATGCTTTTAAGAGGGATAAGTTCTATAAATTGGCTCCAGGCATATTGGTCCACATGGGCCCTGCCCACTGCTTGCTACACCCCTGCAGATAATGCTAATGCCGCACAGCTGGTGTAGACACTGAGCACCACATCCAAGGCACTGCAGCCAGTTGGCAGCTGATAGGTTTATTACAACACTAACGGGAGACTTGACATTTTGGATATATTGTGCCAGCAAGTAAAATGCACTTTAGAGATGTCTTGCTAATGGGATTGTGTTTTGGCAGACTGGCAATGGCTAGGGATTTATACATTTACCAGGGCAAAAGTTGGCATGAATGCCATGGCAACTGATTGCATTTATGTAAGAGCAATTGTGTGTTGTTGTTTGGAGTCTTTTGTTTCAGTGTCATTGAGTTTTTTTTAAAGCATTATTTTGTCTCAGCTGCATTTGACTGCCTTTTAAAATGATGTCTCTGGGTGTCATCTCAACAGAGAAGTCAATTATGCTTTTATTGGCTTAGGATTATGTCAATAAAATGCCTTATGTCTGAGATAATTTGTATGCACAAAGGTAAATCTGCTCAGATTGCATACATGTAGTTCACCTAAATGGAAATCACATGTGCCATGGCTTGTGTAGTTTATCTCTGTGAGTCAAGACCACCAAAAGCACAGAGTGACAATGATAACTTCACTAACCAGCACCAAATAGTTTGCATATAAATATCTAAACTAATGAAAATGCCCATAAGTCATGCAAATTATGATACAAATGAAATATCAAAATGTAAACGATCTTAATATCAATTTTTTGTAACTGACAATTAAAGTCATTGTTGTAAGATGCAATTATAAAAAGTATACAAATAAAAAAAGTACTTATTAAATAAATATAAACTATACATATCTCCAAACATAAGGTTTTTGCAAACACTTCTTTTTTTTTTTAATGTTTTTTATTCCACCAGTAGTAATATTATTTAGCTATGTTTAATTCTGTTTGTTGATCTTTCATTTAAAAAAAAAGAAGCTCTTTTTGCATCAAATCGATTTTTTAATTTGTTTAATTTTAGCTTCCACCAGGGCCACTGCTGCATTTTCAGTACTAACTAAAGTGATCCCAATCTGCCCAGATATGTCATGGGCTCATCTTTTCCTCACGCTCCAGTTTTACAATACTAAAATCATTTGATAGAAAATGGAACAACAAAGAAGAGCGTTAGGATGTGGGAAATATGCAGATTCCAAAAAATTTAAATTCTTATCTAGGATACACAATATGTCTTTGTAAAACAGCAACATAAACATAGAAAGATCTCCGGTAAAGGGACAATAAAAGATAAACCTGAATAGAAAATATAAGAATTAAAAATAAGTTATCCTTTCCCCTGGGCTCTCTCTATTCGTTAGCTGAATTTAATGCTGTGATTGGTCTTTATGCACCGCTGCAGGTCAGTCATCACCAGATTATGGACATAACAGAGATTACCTGTGTGATTGATTAAATCAAACCAGGTCACTGATGAGATATGCTTGTGGCACTGCAATTTATTCTTTGTAGGTGTGTTTCCAGGTACTGCATCTTGTTTAATTCATAGTAATTTGTTAAATTGTAAAAAAAACGTACTCAGTCCATTCACACTCATGAAGACTCTATTTTTCTGTAAATAGAAGAAAAAAAAATTAAAGCAGTATTTCCACATTTAAGGAGCAAGTCCACATTAAAAATGAAGGACTATTCGTGTTTGTTTACAACAAAAAAAAACAGAAATACTTGAATATGTGTTATTTTACAACTTGTCGTGAATTCAGACTGGTATGTATGAGAGTAGTGTGTGACACACACAAAGAGGAAAAGTAAATGTGTAAAAGCTGTGCAATTCTACAAGTAATAAAAACTAGTTTGTGTCTGTATCTCTGTGAAAGCTTATGTACACAGCTATTTACAGTGTATTTCTGTGGGTTTGTGTGTAAACGGTGCTGTCACACTGTGTAGGGGGAGGTCTGGCATGCCACGCTGGGACAGTTGGAAATAAAGAGCCATCTGACAGCTCTGTGCTGAAATGCACTCTGGGAAAAAGAAAAGGCAAAAGCAAAAGAAATGCCTGTTTGACAGCCAGTGCACCACCTGGTGTGTGTGTGTGTTTGTGTGTATGAGCGAGCATGCATGTATTTTCATTGTAGGTCTGCCTAGTATGAATTAGGTGCAACAGTGTGTACGCGTGTAGGCAAAGCTTTTTGCAGTCATTGCTGTGAGTTTGCTTGACTTTAAGGCTCATTGTGTCTGTTTGCATGTGTTGTGTTTGTGTATATTTGTGTGTGTGTGTGGTCCAGTAGTAATTGGGCAGCAGTCTGGCCCTCAGCAATCCATTTCCTGTCAGTGAGGAAAAAGAGAGACCTGCTGATGAACCATCTGCTGTCCAGGTGCATTACCAGCTCCTGTAACCTCTATCCTCCATAGGACATCTGTCTGTCCTCCTTACCATTACTGTACCCTGGGGAGCTGCGTGACGCCTGAAGGCATCTTGTTCTCCTTCTGCTTTGTAAGATCAACTTCATCCGGATGGAATGATTTAGATGTGGTTCCTGTTCCATTCAACGTTGTTCTGGCCTGCACTTTGTAACCACACATGTTTTTAGCTAAAATGCTAATTGGTTGTGTGGTCTAATTAGCACAGATTAACCAATTTGGGTGATGGGTATATCATAGTAAAAGAGAGTGGTGACTTAAGTGATGCAATTATAATGCGCAATGCCTGATGTACAGGCTTGTGGTCCAGTGCTATGATCTGGGGGTTGCCTGCATGAAGCATGAAGACAGAGGACTACCTCAGGTCTGAGATACACCTTATCAGTGATGTAACCTGGGATCACAGGGGGTTTCGGGTCTTTCAAAAATCAGACCCCCTCCTCCAGGCGACCCAGCCAAGGCCCCAGCTTGTGTCCGGGTAGCGCTACTCTACTTGCCACGCCTCTCCCCTCTTGATCCACAACCACCTTGACGCAACTTTTGCTGCGTCGGTGGCCAACTTAACAGCCCTTTGCTGACTGGCTCCTGTGATGCCCAGCATTTGTAGCCCCTGCAGAGGGATTGGCCCACAGCAGCTGAAGATGTGCTCCACGGTTCCTCTTTTCTGGGACAAGCTGGTGTCTCCACCCTCCCCCAGGTAAAGAGGTTAGATGGACTAGGCAGCACGTTGTAGACTGCCTGAATCAAGAATTTTATGCGATGGGGTTCAGCTTTCCACAGCTTGGTCCACGTGACCTTGCGCCCCACAGCTTGCTCCCATCTCGTCCAGGCTCCCTGCCGCCTCCTTCCCACCATCTGGCTGACCCGCTTCTCCTCTACTCCAGCTTGCACCTCCTCAAGGATCCGTGACCTCCTCTCTTTTCCCTTTGCCCTACCATAGCGAGGTGTTCTACCACAACCCAACCCGGCTCTTCCTTGTGCTACTGTGCCCACCACCACCCTCTACGGTAGCTATGACTCTGCAACACCCACAGCCTCGGAAGCTCTCCACTTACATCCTGTCCTAACCTCGATCCCAGCCTAAGCGACCTTTGGGTCACTGGACTCCCAGTATTAAAGCAGCTCCCTCGACCGGAAGACCATGAACTCCTCGCTCAGGCTGCTTATAGGGAGCTTCAGCTTGTTGGTCTGCCCGTACAGGGCAATACTGCTC
>JBAMHW010000024.1:18198886-18213507 GCA_037177495.1 Rhadinocentrus ornatus | reverse complement strand
CAGCCACCTGCGGAGAAACCTGCTGACCCTCATCTCGAAGCCTTCCACCGTTGAAATGGGGACTTCGTAGACCAAGACCACTTACAGATCTGCTTTAGTTACTGGTGTTACTGCCACGTGGTAGAATATACAGTATCTTTTAAACTTAGTTATGTAATTGTGCAATAACTAAATTGTGTGCATAAGGTATTTTGTTATATATTTTCCTCTTGTATGTTAAGTAAAGATGCATGTTATTACAGCTTTCTGGAGCCTATGTGCAATAATATTGCGCAATAATCGACGTGTTCATTGGTAATAAAGCATTTCAAGCTTTAAGAATATCTAATTGCTTTTTTAATCATCCCTTTAATAAAAACACTGGCACAATAAAACACACCACTGCT
This sequence comes from Rhadinocentrus ornatus, assembly GCA_037177495.1. NCBI lineage: Eukaryota > Metazoa > Chordata > Actinopteri > Atheriniformes > Melanotaeniidae > Rhadinocentrus > Rhadinocentrus ornatus. The sequence goes on along the minus strand of JBAMHW010000024.1, from coordinate 18,213,121 downwards.
GCGGGTTCCCCACTCCATGGGAGTCGGCCCGTGGTTGGCGTCCCTTATTTTCACTTCAGATAGTTGACACTCCGTAAAACAAATAAAGGTGCAGAATTTCTGGCCAGAGATGGGGACTCGGGTCTGGAACTCGGACTCGAGTCACACGTAAGTCACATTTCCAGTGAACTGAGTGTCAACTCAGACTTGCAATTTGAACAATCTTTGTTTTTTTTTCACGGTTTTCTCTCTGTCGGATTTCTTGTCTGCTGTCTGTGTTGTCTGCTCTGTTGTCATATTCCCAGGTGCAACACTAATGTAACGTCACACAGACGTATCCACAGAGCACGCACAATCAATCAAAACATTGACAGCTCTGGTGAACACATCTGTAGGTGCAGCACCGCTGTAACTTTAGGGTACTAAAAACTGTATAAAGAGAGACCAACATGAGAACAGCAAACTGGAACATCTGTGATGTAAAAATCCATATTGTCATATTCACCTTCATCCACCTTACAATAAAGTTTCTTCACTGTAATATGAAGCTAATGTTAGCAGCTATGTTAGTATCTATGTTAGCAATGACCTTATAGCCAAATGTTAGCTTGATGTCTTTGTACTAAAATAATGTTAACTCCAGAAGAAGAACAAAACATTTACTTAACAGTTTTCATAAGCTGCTGACTTTGCCTTATCATATTAAAATTGGGACCAAACTGGGATCAGACCCACTGTGAACAATGCAGTTTTACTGGGTCAGTTTATTATAAAAGTACAGCTGTTGCTGATTTAGTAATGTGAGGAGTATGCAAGTAGACTTGAACTGAGCCATGAGACTTGAGATTTGACTTGAACTTGCAACTCAAAGACTTGGGACTTGACTTGGACTTAAAAAAATTACTTGTGAACATATCGGTTCCCTGCCCTGTCAAACTGAGTCCCCTGGACTATCCTTGGACCCTATTTATCAAACTGTGCATAGCAAAGGAAACTACAGGTGGCGTTTGTGGCGCAAAAAGAAAATGCTGCGCACTTCTACTTCCAGATTTATCAAAGAGTGCCCACGCACGTCCTACACCTGTTTTCGTTCAAAAATCACAACCAACTCTAAAGTGGGTGTACGTGAGGGAACGCAATCCCACGCCCACATGGTGGCTATAAATGGTCAGGTGGACACCTGTAATACATATTCATCACATTTCCATGATGGCTCGGGAGGAAAAAAGAGGGAAAAAGTGGAATATTTCAGGATGTGAGACAGAGATCCTGATGGACCATGTTGATAAACGTAAAAATGTGTAATAGGTGGGCACAGCGTGGGCTTTACTGGTGTCAGAAAGGCAGAATAGTGGCAGCACGTGGCAGATGCTGTCATCGCAGCGTCAGAACACAAGACACGGCAGAGGCATCTGAACATGTGGCTGGTTATCTCAGTTGGTAGAGCATCCGCCTGCCATGTAGGAGGCCAAAGTAAGAATCCTACCCCCCTCCTCATCAAACTCATGGGCCACATCCGGCCCATGAATTAATTATTTTTGGCCCTCATGATCATATTTAATCACTATTAGAGCTGGCCAGCTGATTAAGTGCACATACCACTATAATACTACAAGTCCCACAATACACTGCCAATGCGTTTGATTCATCGTTTATGTCCTTGTTTCATGTGTCTTTTGCATCAACTATGCCACCAAACATTCAATAGATAAATAAATTGAAGACAATATAGCCACAACCATATTGACAATAGGGTAAAGAAACAAAAATCTGTTGATCATCTGAACACTTTAAGCTGTGTAACACAAAATACACCAGACTGCTATGTGAATAGTCAATAGGGTAAGCACACCTCATTCATACTTGTCAGTAATAACCATACCATTAACAGTACAATAGCTCTGATAGAGGTTGAACTTGTAATTTGTTTGGTTAACTAAAATTATTCCTCAGTGGTGAAAACCAAGGGGAGTCTCAAGGGATTACCTAACTTACAGTGCAGAACAGAACAGGGGATGCCACAAAGCATGATGGGAAATGTGCAAACAAACCCACTTCTAGAGGACCAACCACAGAACTGCTACAATATGTTATGAACTTTCTCATCAAGAAACAGTTGGTTAATTATTATTTTCATCATGTGGTGATACTTCACTTATGTGGCTGTAGTGGTTGCAGTGGTTGTTTAGCAACTTGAAAGATTATTGTAAGATTACTTATCTTTTTTGAGGTTAATTGCCAATCATTTAATTAAAATAAATCTTAAAAGAGTAAATAAATCTAAATTGCTATCAGATGATAGCCAATGGTTTCAGCATTGTAGTTTGGTCTTTTAAGCCCTCTAATGTTTACCTGTATAAGAGTAAACCAAGTTTAAAGGTATTGGTCAACACCACTTAGACTAAAAACCAAAGGTCTTCCAGTTAAAATGTCTTAATCCTTCCCTACAGATACTGCATTCATATTTAAATTTCTGCCTGTGGAGATTTGCCCATAGACTCTTACAGACCACACCAATGTCAAAAATCAGCAGTGATTACAAGAACCCTACTGACCCATGTTGCATAAAGGGCAAATAAGAAGAAACTAAACTAAGTGGATAAAATCCTGTATTTTCCTTGCTTGTACTTATAGTTTTCTGAATTTAGCCTGATATCTTCATAGCTAAATGAGGCTCACAGCTACAGGCAGTGGTTGGAAATGCATCTTTGCTCACTTGGAGTGCAATCTAAGCGATTTTACGATGTAATTTGTCTCCAAATTTAGTTTGCAAGACAAATCTCAGAAAGAACACCCCCTGAAGCAAAATAAGGTTGGAGAGGAATCAAAGGGGCTCACTTCCCCCCCTCTAAAACCTGCTGCTATGAACTGAGCAGTAAAGAGTGCGTTGAAAATGAAGAACTGCTACGTCTATCTGTGGTATGTTGACAAAAGCAAGTCATAGACATTTGATTAAACTCCAGGAAATTGTGCCAACTTGTAAAAAAAAATGCAAAGAAAAAAATGTCTGCTTTAAACCTTTTACAGTAACACAGATGATTAGACATAGATTATAAGACTTAGAAAAATTCACTTCTGTCTTTCCTGCCTTAGTTTAAGTAATCTCATGCATATTATCATATCCAACATGTTAAGATGTGGTATTCACAGGGCTCAATGTGTAGTAGAGAAGGAGGCAGACTGACAAGAAAAAGGTTCTAAAAAGTAAAACTCATTTCTTTAGCTTCTCCACATCATACACCCTTCCTAAGAGCATGGAGAAGAACCCAGCTTAGCATTGCACATTTTATCTCTGAAAGCCCTGAATCCACTCTGTCACTCTCTGTGTTTAAATACTGCTTTATCTTGACACAGAGAGTCTCCACAGAGAGACTGGATGGTCATTCCTTTTGACAAAATGACTCATTGAGCTTAGAGGGCATGCCTCCTGCATATGATAAATACCTGTAAAAACACACATGCGATTGGACGAGCACGCTATGACAGGCCGGGCTCTGACTTTAGATGCTGCTCAGGTTTACGTTCCCTCTGATTAGTATGACACTGATGTCTTTCATATCAACAAGAAGACAAGCCAGTTACAGGAGGTGGATAGAGGTCGGAGCTGCAGTCACTCAGGCTGCAGATGCATTTGCTGATCATGTGTGTTTGTGGGAAAAAGGCCAGCAAGGTGGAATCAGAGCTGCAGGGAAAATGTAAGAAGAATTATCAAGCCGTTTGAGGTAATAATTCACAACTGGCTTAAATGTGATTATGTGAAATGTGCCAGGTGGCATGCATCAATGATAGTTTTAAGAGTGTGTGTGTCTGTGTTCAATTAAACAATTGTTTTCCACTTAAAAATCTTAACGGTTTTTTTTTACAGCTAATTTTCTTCCATAGCATTCTTTTATGTCTCCTTTTATGATTTTATGATGTAAATTTTTTCGCCTATAGTCCATGTTTATATTGCAGCATTGATCCATAAAAAATGTACTGTATAATTATCATTTTTCTTTCTGTCTGTTATACTGTATTCTCTGATCCGCCTCCTTAACATGCAGGACTTCAAACATTTGCAGCGGAGTCTTTAAATCATCTTTTTGGTTGTGATATTAGACTTCTTGTTCCATTTGTCAGTTTTTTTGAGAGGGCACCCGATATGCTATGCAGGATAAAAGATTAACTGGCAAAATGAAGAAATGGAGATTGAATCTGAAGAGAAAATGCAAAAACTAAAAGGCTCAATAGAAGCAAGCATGATATATTCATACTAACGGGGCGTATTTCCTTTTTCAAACAGACACTATTACTATGTTATGAGAAGAAGCTGCCTTGGATCTCAAAGTTCAAACAAATAGTGTAAAAGACGTTAAAGTGAGTCCCAGCGTCACTGTCAATGGTATCCCTCCAGGCTGTACATCGTTTTCTTCTCACAGATTAGAGTCTGACTCCTCCTGGTCTGAAGCTTAGGGAGGGAATGGTTCATTTTCACAGATTCTGATACTTTCTGCTCTGAGTTATAAGAAAAACATGCAATTTCTGAAAGGCTCAGTGCTGCTTTCACTATATAATTGATTGTACTGTGCAGTAAATGCTTCACCCCCACACACATGCACACACACATTATATATATATATATATATATATATATATACACCAAAAAAACGCCGAATGAGTAAATGAAACATCGCAACATAGTAATAAAGAGCAGAAAATTATTGTTGCTGTTGCCAAAATCTCAGTAAAGACCTTTAGCTTCTGTCCTCTGAAGGTTCAGTCACATAATTATGCTTTTAAAAATGTGAAGGATTTGAAAAACAAACAAAAATAATGGCACATTTCCATGGTTTTGACTTTACTCCTGTTTTTTGTTTTTTTGGGGGGGATAGGGACGGGTGTTCAGCATTAAGAAATGATGTACACTTATGTCAGTCACTTGAAATGTCAGTCCCCAGATGGACCTTTCAGTTATTTGAACTCAGTTAAAAAACAAAAGACAAAACAACCCAAGAACATAGAGGCCAATTTAGAATACAAACACACCATTAGTACAGAAAGAAACATTAAAAACATGCCAAGTTGTTCAGGTCTTGAAATGATCCCACTCAGAAACTTGTTTTTAATTGTGCAGGTTATTAATTCCACATGTTAATTCCTCGTTTAGGAAAAAGGAAAGAAAAAAGAACTGCAGAAGATGAAGTTGACAACTGAAGGCACTTTGTTAGGGTCTGCAGTTACTCTTCCTTCCCTTATTTCCCTTGAGATCCTGCTTGTCTCTCTTCACTTCTCTGCAGGTGTGGTAGTTGGTGGTGTCCTCATTACTGATTCTCTTCACCTGCAAGTTATCATCTCCGGCTTAAAAGCTCTGGTCGCCTCTCCGCTCAGTTTGATTTTTTTTTTTTTTTACTGTGTACCAATGCAGTGCTTTATGGACTAGTCTGGTGCTCAATGAACCTTTTGGCTCATTGCATTTCTTATTTGTTTCAGAAACCAAATACTGAACCAACCCTTTGTTTAATGCTCACTTTTAAAGCTTTAAAGAGGCTTCTCACTTTACAGAAAGAGCCACTTGTCCATTCAGAGACACCATGCTGGAAATGGTGGCAAAAATGTAGCAGCTGCCATGTGGATATAAATGGCTCATTCTTAGAGAATAAAAATGTGTTATTTAAGTGATTAGATGCCAATAGGAACTGTTGTTAATGGTTGATCTTTGATTTTGTTACAGACTACATAATTTTAAAATACTGAAAGCAGCATTAAACATGAGAATATAAACTCAACCAAAACATGAGATCTAGTAAATTAAGAAACAGGACAAATTACAAATCATAAAACAAAACTAAAAACTTGACAAAGCCTCTGTGAAACAACCAAAAACACACAAGCCCCGGCAGATTGTCCAAGGATATGTAGTCATTTCCTAAGGGCCACAGTACTGTAGATTTCTGATGTTTCCTGCTGCAGAACACCTGAATCAAATTAATGGGTCAACGTGCTTGGACAGACGTTGATAACAAACTGAGGAGAGCCATTTAATTTCAATCAGGTGTGTTGTAGCAGGGAAACATCTAAATTCTGCAGCACTGTGGCCTTCGAGGACTGTTACCCATCCCTGGATTAACCTCTGGAGAAGAAGAAGTCAACAACTGACCGCACAACCGGTGAAATGGCCTGAACACCTGAACACTCGGCATTTAGCAGCACTGTGATGGTATCTGGACCTACATCCATCAAAAGAGTAAATGATACAACTGATAGTATCAGGTTTGAGTTTTAAAGATGAATATGATGATTTTGTGCCTTTCTGGATTTCTTAAACTGTAATTGTTTTGCTGAACAGTTGTAAATCTGAAAACAACCAGCAGAGTCCTGCTAACGAGTCAAAATCCATCTACTCTATATTAACTTGGCAGATGTTTAACTTCTCCACACTTTTCCTGTTAATCTTTTGTTTTCATCCAAATAAAATGATAATAACCATTCATGCCCATATGTGGAAGATGACTGAAGGATAATGACAATGATTTTAATACAAGTGTACTGATAATGGAATGCTACAGAAGCTACAAAGTGGCGACAACAATAAAAAAAAGGAATAAAATAATCATGAGGAGTGTGATGATGGCAATGATGCCCCCAGAAGCTGAAGCAAGGATCAGTGCCAGATGGCTTAAAATACACACAGAGCTCTGTTTTGCTGAGCAGTATTCAGGGAAGGTAGAGCGGGATTGGCAGGGGAAAGGATGGAAAAACAGGTTTTGCTTTGTTTTAGGTTAAATTCCCTGGACTGTTTCCTCACTGCCAGCAGTACTGGCAGTCTGAGTAATTAGTGTAAACTCACATTGTGTGAATGGGTGGGTATTTGGATAAGTGTGAAGGTAACGTATGTGTGCAGTTGAAAGATTTTTTTTTTCTTCCCCCTCTTTTTTAAATAGCTTCTTGAAGGCAAAAAGAGAAACTTTCACAACAAAAACAAGGGTTTGGATTATCTCTCACAGTAGTGCTCCATTTAAATACCAAGGACACATTATTACTCATGCTTCAGCTCTGCATGCAGACTGAATAAATATCTATTTGAACCATTTGCACCTCTGTACAGTGGGATATATTTCATCTATGCTGGAACATTTTTGTCTCAAAAGTCGTTATTAATGAAAGCCAACTTTACCACAATTACATACAAAAAAGAGTTTACAGTTAAACATCAAACTATCATGACACAGATATTGATTTGATTTTTTTTAACAAATTTTTAATTTAATGTTGCAGTTTTTGCATCATTCTGCACACTATTCTCCATATAAGACACCAAAACCATCTTAAAGAACCAGATTAGCTCATGCAAATTAGGCTAAAAGAACAAAAAAAGCCAAAAACGTTTGATGCAGTGAAGAAATTTCTCACCACAGGCATAGCTGAGCTGTTTTAACAATAGGCTTCGTAATCTGTCAAGAGTAGCAGAAATTAGCATAGAGCCACAATCAAGCAGACCTGAAGAGAGCACGGGTCGACTACAGGCGCATCTTGTTAATTGTAATCTGACAATCATGATAGGCTGTGAGCGTGAAGGTGACCTGCTTACAATCTGCACCCCTGAATTTATAATACTGGTCCCAAGTCAGATGCAGATGCTGTCAGAGAAGCACTACAATGGTCACAGTTACTGAAACGTGATTTGGTGCACATTGGGTGGACTTTTTCCACCCCTAAACCAAACTGGGGACCACTTCTCCATGCATAGAAAAGTTCCGCCATATTGTTCTGGGACACTGCAGCACCATGGAAAGACAGCTGAGGTGGTCCACGTGATGAAGGATGATGCAGAGTCTTAACATGAAAATGGCTGGACTACAGACATGAAACATCTTACGTGTTTGTTTTTCTTTTGTGACATTCAAGTACCCCTGAAGCAGCTTTATGATTCTTGCTAGAGAGATTCTGAAAAAGACTTGAATTTTCATGTGTGAAAATGACATCTACACACTACTTTTTTCCTAGTGTAATTTTACCACAGAAAATTAACTGATATAATTTATTTATACTTTTCATATGAGTAGTTTTTGACCTCATATATATGTTTAGCTGTTCTACTTTTATAATTTGATGTGGAAGCAGAAAATATTAGTTTTTTTATATCAGGTAAGTTAAAGAGATTTCCGAGCTGGGAGAGTACAGTTGAATAAATTAGTCCCATATCATATAAATTTAAATTATTTAGGGGAAATGCAAACCCCCACACTAACAAAGAAAACTATATAACTGTAAAGGCACGCAACACACATGGTTGGAAAGCTCTTTGGTTTCATATAAAACTTTCACATTGTTAAAACTCCAAATTCAGAAATGCTGGGATGCTGTTTGAAATGTAAATTAAAATGGAATACAATGATTAGCATAATAGCAAACATTGGCTCCTTTTGAATTTGATGGCAGCAACCCTAGATTGCAAAAGGTTTTTGGCCCAAACATAGCCCATATTTGCAGTTTCTTGGCCCATATTTGGCCTTGACTTATGGTGTTTACACCATGTGATTGTAACTGCCAAAATTTAGCCACATGATCAACACAAATGTAGACCAGATTAAGCCCAAACAGGTCTGCTATCTGGGACAGCTCTCAAAAAAAGTTGTTTACTGTTGTGTAGCATCCATTCTTCTTTTAACAACTGTATATAAACATCTGGAAAGGGAGACCAGTTGCTGGAGTTTTAGGAATTTTGTCCCATTATGGTCTGATGCAGGATTGTAGCTGCTCAGCAGTCCTGGGCCTTTATTGGTGAAAGATCTGGACCACAGCCAGGCTAGTTTAGCATCTGGATTCTGATTTTGTGAAATCATGCTGTTTGGTGGATGCATGATTTAGCTTGGCACTGTCTTGCTGAAATCTATAAAGCAGAGATCCTCAATCCTGATCCTTGAGGGCCAGAGTCCTTCAGGTTTTAGAAGTGTGTGTGTATGCAGGTGTGTGTGTATTATGTAGTATGTTTTGGGCTAGTTTAGTGTAATTTGTTCTTGTACCCGTTACTTAGTTTGTTGGAACTGCTGCATTGTTTGGTAGCCTAGATTACTACGCCAGTTTAATGTTCACCTTTTTGGTTACTTTTGGGTTTTGTTTATCTGTTGGGATTTTGAGTTAGACTATAGAGGTAGTAGTTTTGTGTTTTTCTTTCAGCAGTTTCGCTGACCCCAACACTGGCTTTGTTGCCCCGTTAAGAATATCTTTCATTTTTGTTCAAAATAATAAAATCTGATATTACTTAACTTAACCATATGTCCACCGTGTTTACATATTTGTTACACCCCCTCATACCCCCTAAAGTTAGTCGTAGTAGTTGCAGTAGGGAAACTTCTAAAACCTGCAGGACTCTGGCCCTTGAGGACAAGGATTGAGAATCCCTGATGTAGAGAATCATGTTTGTCGATGTAGCGATGCCTGAGGGTCTTAAGATTATGAGCATTTGACTTTCGACCCCCAATTTCCACTTGGTGTGTGTGCGCCGCTGTCTCGTTTCGGTTTCCGTGGCGGGTCTAGTCACACTGGGAACGTGTTAGGTGTAGTAACACTGAGTATAGACTCAGTGCGTATGTTTAGTGAAGAGCCGTAACAAGATGCTTCTGGGTCACTTCTGAATGAATTTTCACTTGCTAAATGAGCTGTCTGTCAAACGTCCTCCAGCCAATAGAATATTAGAAAAATGCTAACCGAAAAATATCGCCACCGCCTACTTCAGGATGCTCTTGTTTTACTTGACAAAGTGACTCCAGACTATTCATTCATTTATTATCTGTATCGCTTTATCCATCGTGGGTAAGCTGGAGCCTATCCCAGCATTTTATCAGGTGAGAGGCAGGGTCCACTCTAGACAGGTCACCATGGCGGGGTCAACTCCAGACTAGTTAAATGTTTTTTGTTTTTTGCCACCAATGTTTGATTATTATTATCGTATTATAATTTTCCTCTTTATTTTGAAAAGTAGATACCTTTTTTTCAGTAATATTATAACCCACTGGATCTCTGGTAAATCTATGATCAGCTATGGCCTCAGCTAAGATGGCATCATGTATGCACATAAAGTGAATCAAGATCTAGGTCAGGATGGCTGACAATGTATAGGATTTAGTATAAAATCTCTCCGAGATGCGATGTCAAAGCAGATCCTGTAGGAATAACAGGGTTATATAGAAAAAAAAACACATTTAGAAAAGTTTTAGTTTACAAAGTGTAAGGGACCGAGCTGGTGAAGGACAAGGACTCAGGTGGTTTTAAAAGCAACGGGTTTTATTTACCCCCAAAAAAGTACTCACACACATAAATTAAAAGAGGTCAAATAAATAAAACCAAACAGTATAACAGTAACTTTAAACTAACTATTAACACAAAGAAGCCAAATTAACCTGACAAAGAACCAAAATGACCAAACAAACATGAAACAAAGGGGAACTTAAAAACTGGCCGATCAAACCAGTCTCAACACAAAGGGGTTAACAAATACTAACAAATAACCTAAACAAAGAAACAAAACCTATACAGTTAGTTCACTTATTACTTAAACAAAAGAATGACCAAAAATTAAACAAGAAAAGCCATCTACTCAAAATCCAACAATACTAAATATATAAAGAATATGAAGGGAAATGATCTCCCCTCTGGAAGGAGCTGGCTTGGTTTAGGCCCATGGCACTTCCAGCTCCTTGGCTTTGACCAATTGTGCTCACTTCGGCCCCAAAGCTTTCACATGGCTCCCCCAGCACCAGTAAAAGAAAATACATGTTAAATAAACAAGTTAAACAAAAATGTGAAAATACTATAGTGCCTTAATGTGTGTGCTAACAAAAAGAACTAAAGCATTTTAACCGTGTTTCAACCAAAACTGTAAACAAACTAGTGCTAAATTATAAACTAACAACTTAAATGTGGAGGTGTATTGGGCTACCACCTTATACTGTGTGGCTGTTGGTACGGCCATCACACAAAGTGTAACAAGGCTGAAATCATGGTAATGCATCTCAATTACTCAACAGTAGTACCCTGATAATTCTTCTACATATTTAACAAACTTATAGTAATGCATGCTAATTTACTACAGGTTAATTCTATAGTATCAGAAAAACAGAATGTCTATGTCTCATTTTATGATTTCCTTAGTTTTATACGTGACATACAGTACGCTTGTACAGGTACAGTTAGTTTTTAAATGAGTACTTTTACTAGAAGCTAGCAAGTCACCGTGTTTTTCTTTCATAAGAAGAGAAGCAGAGTTTTGAAAGGAAGAACGATATATTTGAGAGCAAGAAGGGACTTTTGAGTGTGAGAGCAGAGTTTTGAGAGAGAGCAATATATTTGATTGTGAAAACAAGAAATATTGTTCTCAAATCTCCTGCCAATAAGCCTGCATTTGATTAAAAATGGGGAAATATCACCATATGGCACAACCGTATCATGGCACAGAAGCACCTGGTGGAAATTGGCCTTTAGTTTTTCTGATTGCTGCACATCTGTTATAGTTAGTTAGTTAATACCGCCCTTAGACAGCGTACTCCTTGCTTTCCTTTGTTCTTTCCAAGATGCTCATCAGTACTTCCCTCATTGTTCCAGCTAATACTGTTTCTTGTTTTCCAGTGTTTATGGAGTTTTGGTTGAACTTTGCCCAATTTGGGGCCTTTTTGGATTTTCTATGTTTAGATTCCCTCTGCACAAATTTTTAAACGAAAGTTTGTCATATTCAACCTCCCCTGCCAGTAAACCTGTATTTGGGTTCTCTATGCAACTGAAAGCTTTAACACTGGCTTAATTGTTTGTGTGTCCCACTGTGTCCTACATATTTTAGTACAGTGCAAGAAAAATCTGATGTCTGGTGATAATATTACAACAAAAAAACTTTATTCCTCTCATCAAGTCCTTTTTCCTTTTGGTTCTGATGATAACTTTTCTGTAGTTGGTTCTGAGAAATGTTTATTTTGATCCCACCAAGACATCTTCTTGTTCTTACAAAAGCTTGTTCTGGACTGTGATCCCCCAAAAAATTGGTCTTTGGTGAAATTCAGGTCAGGATCAAACTAAAAAGTCCAATTTCCAGTATGTTTTCTCCAGCGTTTTCTCCTGCCAAATGCTTGTTGTGAGGAAAAGCTGTTAATTAATGAGGACTGGACTAATGGGTAATGCAGTTTAATGCTCTTGGACTGATATCTGTGAGGCATTAGGTGTCGGTCACAAATACAAAGCAAGGAGAGGCTTATGTTTGATAGTTGCTTCAATCTTTACCCTGCTGCAATGTATAAGTGTGTTTCCAAACTCAGTGTAACCTGCCCTAACAACATATTACACATCATATGTTTACTGAGGGGGAATCAAGTGAAACACAAGAGGGAGACACAAAAAACATGGGAGACACAAAAAAAGGGGCAGAGAGGCTGTGCAGTCTTTCTGAGGACAAGAAAGCAAGGAAACCCAAACAAAAAGCAAAGAACACCAAAGAAAGGCAAAGAGAGGAGCAATTTTACAGAAGTCATCTTTTATTGGCACGTAAGAAAGTTGTTATATATAACAATGGTAATATACTGTCAGATGGCAAATCAACAACAAAAGAACAAAAAAATTTTGTAATACCTTCCCAAAATCAAAGGAAAACAGTCATAGCAACACTATGGTAATATATTTCTTGGACAATACATCTGCTATAAGTCTCTTTTTTTGTAATTATTATTCAATTTTTTTTACAATAATTGTATAGTACCAAAATACAGATTTTTCATAACTTAATCCCACAAATTATAAAGTTAGTCAACATTAAAAGGACGATGGGGCATCACGGTGCATATTTGAAGCTACTGTGCAAACAATAGTGGGAGATGGGCTCTACCATAGAAAATATGCTTTACTAGTCACGCATAAATGCTGTGTTGGGGCCATATGTATCCATATACACGTATGCATAAATACCACAAACTGGTTTGGACATCAAAAATAGAAAATTGGATTCTATATAACTTTGTAGATAATGCATGATTAACACCAAAATGAGTTAATCAATGAAAATTTCTATAAAAGGGTATGCTCGCTAAAGGATAGTTGTTATATCGCAGATAGTTTTATTCTGTAAAAGTAATGGGAAGTCCATTGACTTTGGACCATTATAGAGGTTAATAACCACAAGACTATTCTCAATCACTGTGGTCCAAATCCTTCTATTAATTCCAACATCAAGGGAAATTGATCTGGGCTTGTGACAAAAGTTACTTGTATGAAGACCACCACAGGAGCAAAACCCTATTAAAGCAAATTTTGAGCATTACTGGTCAAGAAACACTGATCTCCTCTGTCTCTGTGTGCATAAGTGGACAGTTCCAGATTGGTGAAAACATTTCACAAAACAATCAACAACGTACAAAGTTGTAAACATAGGTGATGAGAAACCTTTCATTTTATTGTCATATATGGATTTTTTTATCATAAAAATGCTGCTCTTCATTAGCTGTAATGTTTATAACGTCCAACAAACAGCAACGATAAAGGGCAGAAAAGTTATGAGAGACGGGGGGAAGGGAAATTTATTTTAAAAACGTAGCTTGTGTTTGAGCCCTTTAGAGTCATTCAGATTAACTGCACATATCACATTTTCCAGTCATGGTGATGCTGCTCTTTCTTCTCAGTCAGTGTAAAGAGTATACTGCATTTCATCTGTACTAATTCAGGGAAACAAAGACTGTCATAACTATGTTCCACCATTAAATGAATATTTACATACAACAGTGCTTTCCTGATTCAGACTGATATCAAGAACAATCAGTGCTTTACATTTTAAGGAAAAAGTGGTCAAAGGGTTAAAAAGAAAGAAGTACAACCCAACCGAGGAGCTTAATAGAAATAGCCAATCTGCTAGCAGGAATCAGTTGCATGAGCTAGACTGATAATTTAACTTCAAGAAATACCCAGACAGAGGAGTTTTTGGATGTATGGATATGTGTGTGAGCCATCAGTTGTCTCTTATTCGCAGCTTTTAATGTTGATCTGTTAGCACTAACATGTTGTAAACCTCAATCATTTTCCAAGATCAGTAAGTCACAGCTTCTTCCCCAGCTAACTAATTTCCTTTTCTGTCTTTATACACCTCTATGGAGTCTCTATTGCAGCAGAACTCTTGGACTCTCTCTGAGTGTTGTTGATTAACGACCACAGTGAAAGCTCATAAACCGGGGGGGGGGGGGGGGGGAGGGGGAGGGGGGAGAAGAAAAAGGGGGGGCAGTAGGAAGGGGGAAGGGGAGCATCGTACGG
>JBAMHW010000024.1:18156681-18175416 GCA_037177495.1 Rhadinocentrus ornatus | reverse complement strand
CTGCTGGGATAGGCTCCAGCTCACCCCGCGACCCCTAATGGGAACAAGCGGTACAGAAAATGGATGGATGGATGAATGATAAAATTATGTGAAAATTGTTCTCTTGCTGTGCAGAGCCTGACAGATAATTGCAAATTCCTGTTACTGAAGGCGAAGTTGTCTATACTAAGTGAATGTATTCTGTTAAAAGTTCTAATACTGCTACTTGATCATTTGAAAAGGAGAAACAAGAGAAGGAGAGGAAGGCTGAGGAGCAAGAAGGAGAAGGGAGAGGAATAAAGACGCAAAAATTGAAGGGGAAGGAGAGAAAATGTTACAAAGATGGTTGGCAGAGATATAAGGGACGGGGTGAGAAACACAAAAGAAGCTTGAGGGCAGAAAGGAAGTCCTGTCCACTCATCCCTTACCTTGCAGCACTTCTTAAGACAGGTTGCCATTTGTGGGTTTACAGCAAATGGAGATGCGGAAGTTGTGCATCCACAGTCGAATGATATTGATTTCCTGAACCAAATTCTCTGTTTTATCTCAGTGGGGCATTAATGAGCTGTGAGGTGCAGTCAAGGGTGATGGAACCCTGTACAACTTAACTGTCAAGGCAAACCAAGTTGCGTTGGCACTAATTAAACACTTACTATGTTGATTGACAAAGGAGAGTGAAAACAATTGGAAGGAGCAGCAGCGTGACAAAAAAAAAGAGAGAGAAAAAAGATGCTAAATTCCTAAGATATCTAAAAAAGTCATTACATCTGAGCTTAGCCATTTTGTTGGTTCAGTTATCGACTGGCAACCTGTCCAGAGATGAATGGATGATCTTGGATAACATTGATTTGTACGTGCTGGTACAGTTAAAGTTGAACCGGTGGTTCTCAGTAGGATTGGACTCCAATTACTGGTTAGTGACAGCCAAGTGGGAGCAATCCGGTAATCGGGACACTCAAATAAATAACCATGAGATGGCACTTCATGGATCCTACATAAAGCAGTCGGCAGGAATGTGAGGAGGATGGCAGCGGGCTGGCTCCTGCAGCTGGTTGGTTCAATTGGTAGAGCATCAGTCTCCCATGTGGGAGACCAGTGTTCAAGTCCCCCCCAGGGGACGAACATTAACACCTTCCAGTTGGGTACTTAAGCAAGATAAAAGTGTCAGGTAAATGACTGTGATCCATGCTGCCAAATGCTGAAGGTAAGGCCTGGGAAAAAGCTTTCAGGGTGGATCTTGAGGGGTGATACTGAGTGGAGAGTAGGAAGGGCAGTTCTGCAGCTGCAGGCAAACTGCCCCCCAAGCTTTGCAACCCACATTCTTATTCTGTGGAACTGCCCTCCCATAGGTCTCTGGCCCAAGTTTCCCAGTGATATACCCTAACTAGTTTTGCAGCCCAAAGATGGCAATGAGATGGAAGTATACATCTGCTCCATTGGGGTGCACCCCAAGAGTGAGGAAGACTATGGGCGAAGTAGCGCTGTATTGCACTCCATACCCACTGGGGATGCTCCTCCGGTAAGAGAACATTATAGGCCTGCTCCGCCAAGCCTTTATTAAGAGCTGCGCACCTTGCTGCAGGGTATGTTGGCCAATAGGGTGTTAACTGAAAGTTAAAGTCCTTGGGTGGCTCCTCTGATGCTGGTCAGGAAGAAAGACGGGTCGTGGTGGTTTTGTGTCGATTACCGTAAACTTAATGCAGTCACACATAAGGATGTGTTTCACCTTCCTCGGATTGAGGAGTCTTTGACTGGTTTGACGCAAGCTATGTAGTATTTGACACTTGACCTGGCCAGTGGCTACTGGCAGGTCAAAGCCACAAAGAGAAGACCACTTTTGCCACACCAATGGGTCTATAACAGTGGGAGCGGATGCACTTATGAAATGCTTCTGCTACCATTCTGCACCTTATGCAGAGGTACTTGGAGGAGCAGGTCAATAATTTTCTCAACTTACCTGAATGATATCATTGTCTATTCAACTGATTTTGACACTCATCTGGGTGTCAGGGTGTGAACAGGTCAAGGACGTCCGTTCGTTTTTAGGTTTCGCAGGGTATTATCGGCGCTTTGTGCCTGGGTTATCAAAGATCGCAGCGCCATTAAATGCCCTGTTGCAGGGGACCAAGGGATTCAAAGCAGCAAAAGCAACCAAAGTGACTTGGACTGCTGAATGTCCGGCTGCCTTTGAGACTCTTAAAGAGACCCTTCTTCAGGCCCAGATCTTGGCCTATGCTGATTTCAAAGCTCCCTTTTGTCTCTGCCTTCAGGGCCTGGGTGCGGTTTTGGCCCACATGCAGGAGAGAAAGGAGAGAGTGATAGCATACTCCAGCCGTAGTTTACACCCCGCGGAGAGGAATGATATAAACTACAATTCATTTAAGCTGAAGCTACTAGCACTAAAGAGGGCGGTGACAGAGAAATTTAAAGATTTTCTCTGGGGGGCATCTTTTAAGGTGTACACGGATAATCGCCCGTTGACTCACCTACAAATTGCAAGTTTGGGTGCAATCGCACAAAGCTGGGTAGCCCAGCTGGCAAATTATGATTTTGAGTTGTGCCACAGTCTGCTAATCAGAATGCTGATGCCAAGGAGGACCGAAAGCAATTTGATCAAGGCTCCATCTGAACCCTTTCTGAGGGGGGGGGCACAGTGGAAGCTTAAATGCGAGCAGGGAGAGCTCCCAGGAAGCCAATCATGACCTGGCTCAGTTGAGGCAGTGGAAGGAACAACGTAAGCTCTTACAACAGCTGGATTTGGCAAGCCTTACCGTCTAGGCCTGTGTGATGGCATCTTGGTGCGATTTAGTCGAGATCCTGAGACAGGGCAGGTTTTATACCCAGTGGTTGTGCCCATTTCAGAACGCCACAAGGTCTGGACATTTTGCCACCAGGCTTTTTACCCTGAACGAGGGCAGCGCATGGCACAAGCCCTAAAGCCTCGGGTATACAGGAGGGGTATGGTGAAAGACTCACACCGTTGGGTGCCAGATTTGCGTTTTGGGTCACTCGGGCCAAGAAATCAGAGCCCCACTCCATCCTGTAGTGGGTCATTATCCATTTGAGATCTTGGCCTTAGACTTCTTCCCTTGGGCGAGTTGGTGACACTTACCCATACATTCTGGTAATGGATGATGTTTTCCAGGTATGCATTGGCAGTCCTGACTAAGGACAGCTTCCATCACAGTGAAAACTCTCTGGAAGCATGTCCTCCAGGTGTTTGGGTGCCCTGAATGCATTCTCACAGATCGTGGAGGAGCTTTTGAGTCTGAGGTGATCGGGACATGCCTTGAAACAGCTCTGCCGGTTGTATGGGTGTACTAAGAGCCGCATGACGCCTTACCATCCGCAGGGGAATGGTGCTTGTGAGCAGTTCAACAAGACTCTTCTCGGGCTATTAAATACCTTAGACTAGGAGAGGCAGGTCCAATGAACTGAGCAGTTGCCATATTTGTTACAAGCCTACAATAATACTCCACATAGTTCTACGGACCTTTTCCCTTACTTTGTTGTGTTTGGCAGGCATGCTTGGTTGCCGATTGATGCCGCCCTGGGTTTATCTCCACACCAAGCTCGGGTTCCTTTGGATGATTGGGTTCAGCACCATCAAAGACAACTGACTGCTGCCAATGACCAGGTGTTAAAGCACAGTCACCGCCGCCAGAGGTGGGATAAATGCCGTTATAACAGGAAGGCTTGAGCTCTTCCCCTGGTGCCAGGTGAGAGAGTCTTATGTAGGAACTTCCGGAGGAGGGCCAAGGGAAAGCTTTCATCTTTTTGGGTTCTAGAGCCTTTGTTGTTGTCCCATAGTTGAACCCAGGGCATCCTCTGTGTGTGAATTTCCCCAGTTCCTATGGTGACATGCAGGTTTGTTTGTGTATGTAATTTATCACCGACCAGTCGTCCGCAGTGTTTGCTTAAAGCAGAATTTTTTTGTGTAGAGCCGGGTGGCAATGGGGCTTGTTATTCCGCACGTGCGTGCCGGATCCCCTTTTGTTGCCAAGAGAGTTGCAGCTGTTTGCTGGTGAGACTGAGCTGGTGAGTTAAGTAATGATTGCTAAAATACAGTTGTCTACGAATGTGCAAGTGTTATGTTACCCGCCATGTGTGCGTGAGGTTAATACTGGTTTGTGGGTTTTGTGTTGTTGCAGTTGTTCACCTAATGGCGAAATGGTTAAGAGGAGGAAATCCTAGTCACTAACAGCATGTAGCTCCTGCTCACAACAATAAAGAATAGTAATCAAGTAACCTGAGTGAAGCACTGTACCACCAGTAAACACACCCTTTATGGTAGGAGTTATTGGACTAATGGTAGTTAGCCTGATAAAACCGTACACTGTGTATGTAGTGCAGCCTGAAGGTAAGGCTGGGCCTACAAAAACCATACACCTGAATAATTTGTGTCCCTCTCCCGGGGGTTGGTTGTGGAAAATATTGTAGGGCCGGAGCCACCACAGGAGGGCCCAAGGGTTGAGGAGTATTTTTGGCCTGCTGACCTCCGTCAGAACTACGGGGCCACTGGGCGCCCCCGGCCAGATGTGATAGATTGCGAACAGGGCTTGCCAGAAGTTGGTGGGGTGGACTAAGGTAGGTCCCATGGTGGTCGAACCAGTATTGGATTGTAGGCGCTCCCAGAGGAGGAACTTGGGTGTCCCCCCAGCAAGTTATGGCCATTAGCTGGTGGTCGGGACAACCACAAACAAAAGGGGGAGGATAAATATCATGTGGTCTATGATTAACTGATAAGCTGCTGTTGCTTCATAAATGCAAAATGGAAGCTATGTGTTTGTCGGGGACTGGCATGAACTATGGGCAGGGTTTCTTTAATTTTATTTATTTATTTTTTCTCTGTTGTTAAATATCTGTGTGGTGTCTTTACCTGAAAACTGGTGGTTCTCAGTAGGATTGGACACTCAATTAATTAACCACGAGGGAGGGCATTTCATGGATCCTACATAAAGCAGTCAGCAGGAATGCGAGGAAGATGGCAGCGTGGCCAAGCCAGGAGATTTCCAGACGGGGAGAAGTTTGGTGGCGGTGGGCTCCAGGATCGAGTAATCCAACGCTCTCTAAGTATATCTTGAAGGGACATATGTTTACCTGGCGGCATGAATGTGTGGATGTTATCCCGCCTTGCTGTGGCTTATGCACGCTGAGTGTTCCTGCTATTGTCTGACAGCTGCCGTGGGCCGCTTGGAATCCACGGGAAATGTTTATTTGGTTCAGGACATCGATCAACGTGGGAGATCCATGGTTTCTCTTCCATGCTTCAGTGACAGCGGGGGCAGAACCAGGATACTGTGCGGCGTGTGGAAGCCTCTGTAGGCTTCAAAGGTACGGTGGGTCTGTCGCTAAAGCCAGGGAACCACAGGTCGCGGGGAATCCCCTGCAGTGTCTGACATCATGCCAAGATCCTCCTTCTGGAATAAAGACGAGACTGAGGAAGGGCTGAGTCACAAAAGCCCATCTTAAAACTGTGAGTACACAACCGTGGTTTGGGTGAACCACCCAGTACAGGATTTTTCTTCTTTTTTTCTTTTTCTTTTTGTTTTGTTCTTTCCCTTTTTGTTTTCACATATTTTTGGTAAATAAAACTTTAACTTTTATAACGGCTATGTGTTGTCGGGAGGATCTGGTGAAACTGTGACAAGGACACGGTTGAAAAGGAGCTAATCGCATTGAGTCATTAGAATGCTGAAGCCATTGCTCCCATAAATTTAATAGAAATTCGTTCTGGTCATGATAAAAGCTGGTGTACTGCTTTATTTTTCATAGGAGGCATAAAAAGAGCTGACATGAGGTCACCAGTTTTCTCATTTCATAATGGGTTTTGTCTGGTTGAGAAGGACATTTGTAAAATTCAATAGCGCAACAAATCAGGAGTGAAACCTTCTAAAATATGGGCACTCTGCCACAAACTGACTCACAGCAAAATCATGCACAATGAAAAAAAATGAAGAGAAAGACAAACAAACCCAAATCCCCTGATTTTTACTTTATACCATGTGTTTTTGAAAAAAAAAAAAAAAAAATCGGGTAAGACAAAGTGTGAGATGATGAAAAATCTCAGATTATTTTACATCAAAATTGTATCCCCTTCTATTTGTATGATAAAGAAGAAGAAGAGTCGCACTGTGTCATGTCATGTTTGTATGGAAAATGTTAAGCGACAACTAGCTTGATGACTAGATTGAGGAAATGGCTGTCCTCACTTTGTCCAAAGGTCATCTCACTTATTCACTCCTAATGACCAACCATTTCCATATCTTGAATAAATAATTCAGATGTACAGAAGGAACTGAGCTAGCCTGAATTTTAGGATTCAAGTCCCTAAGAAAACATGCCATGTTGAGCATGTGCGATGTTGTCAGAGTGAAGTGAATTTGAGAACACATAGATTTTAGATATTAGGTGTAATAACCTAATCCTAATTTACATAAGTCTATGTAAATTAGGCTTAAGGTACATTTACACTTTGGTATGACGCTGCAGACCCTATTTTGTCGTTTTATTCAAGTCATAAACATTTACACTTGTGCACTGGGATGTCTGAGTTTGTTAGTTGTTGGTAATTCAGTTCCATTCTGAAACTCGTGATAGATTTATGTTGGTTACTTTTTGTTTAGGGAGGGCTGGGCTCAGAAAATGTTGGCTCAAACAAGATTCCAACATTGATTTCTGACAGTCCACGGATTAATACCCTGAGTTATGCCCCTGCTACCTGCTTTCAAAGTATTTTCGTGGATGTTAAAACTGGCAAACCTGAATATCACATTTACCAAATATAGATATTTTCCGATTTTGCAATGTAATGATTTTGGAGCCTAAAATTGTAATAATTTTTCATTGTGTGAATATTCACATGCAATTTTTGTCACACATCTGACTGATAATCACATGATATTTTCCTGCCCTTCAATGTTTGGCTTTAGCAACTCAGTGAAAATAAACAACAAAGGACATAATTTATATTTTTTAATGAAAACTACTGCATTTTCAAAATTGTCCCACCAACTCACGGCCCAACAGTGGTGTGACCATCAAGTTATGTTTTTTGACTGGCATTTAACTCTGCTACACAATCTTATGTCATTGTTCTTTTATATAGTAGGCAATAACTGTACATTTATGTGCAAATATGTCCTTTTAGCAAGGTTAGCACCAACTCTAACTGGGGTAAGCCTGGGTTTGCCATGTGAACAAACTGGGGGTTAGCATGTGTTCTGAGGTTAAACCAAGCAGACTTACGCTGGAAGCCAAAAAACATGTTTCCAGTCCACAACTCCTTGAAAATTTTCACCCTGGAAAGCAAATCCAGGGTGGCTTCCATGCCCAACAAAAAGTTTGCATGTAGACATTTGGTTCAAACATTGAAAAATCTGGAGATATGTATATATCCCTGTTTGTACACAGCCCAATAGTGTACCTTTTAAACTTTTTAAGATTCTTCAAAGTGCTTTAAGTGTTTCTCATTTATCCATTCATGTTCATACAGGTTTGGCCATGCACAGTTCAACATATGGTGAGGATCAAACCTTCTGCATTGCAGTTTCTGGGTTAACACTCCAAGGGCTACCCCGCACCATAAACCATACTTTATATAGGCATTTTCTAAGAAGTAGAGCATCAAGCAACCCCTAGTGCAGTCAGCCACACTGATACAAATATAACTAACTCTCCTTACAATCTCTTCAGTATGTAACAGAGTGTGATGTTAGCGTTTTCATGATGAGAGCAGCATTGCAAAGAGTGAACTAGCTCCAAATTTTGCTTGCAATACCAAGTCTCTCCACTTTTCAATCACCCACTTTTAATGGCAAATCAAGTTTGAGAAGAAGCTAATTCAAAGGCAATTCATGAAGTGCTCAAGTATAGACAGTAATTCTTACAAGAAATTTAAAAAATAGTGCTTTTCTATGTAGTTTTATCAAGAATCCTTGCATCTTGGTATGCACAAGAAAGATGAGGCAAACAGCTTTCTGTGTGAATCACACTAAAACCTTGCCTCAGAATACTACCAGCACCTGGTAGAATACTGGTTTAATACTGAATCAAATCTAATTTCTGTTTACTTTCAAAAGACCATTATCATTTCAGGTTCATAGAAGTGCTTTACAAAATAATTTAAAATTGTAGGATAGCTCATTGCCCGATGCGATCTCGAGGAAATTAAGAAAGAAAAAAACTATAATTCAAAATTACTCTTTTACATTACAACTCTAGATGTGAATACAAAAACTCTCACCCCGAGGTCACACACATACCGATTGGCTTAGAGTGAAAACAAATAAGGCAACCAGACTACATCATCACACTGCGAACACATTCACCAGGATTACTGACATGTGTCGGCAGGATGTCTGTCAGGATGATGAAAGTGATGCAGTGTGGGAGCTGAACCAAAGAAAAACAAACTGTCGTGGAAGAAGATTGTCATGGCCTCAGAGGATCACACAGCCAGCTAGTCTTTCTACCACTCAGATATTTCCTCAAGCATCAAAATTCCAAGAAATTAAAATAGATTGTGTCATGTTTCAGTTAAAAAAATTAAGCAAAACTTTCATTCCGTAACAGTACAATAAAAATGGACATAAAGGGCTTTCAGTGTAATATTTGCAAACTGGAAAGTGTATTGGATCATTTTTAAAATACCAACTTGGAGTCAGGGATTTAGGTACACATTAGACTGGAAGTGTAGCAAATCAAGATGCAGCACAGTTAACAAAAAATGAAAAATTTTCCAGGACTTTAGATTACTACTAAGAACGAAGAACAATGTTGGAAAAACGGCTACAAATATATATCTAAACACCAAGCCATCCATACTAAGAAAACTTCACTACAGAAGGAACTTCAGGGCTAATGCTACTCTCAGGGAATGACAATGTTTCACAAGGTGCAAATCTAAAGACATGCCCCTTAACAGTTAGGACATTAAAAAGACATTTTGGGAGCCTGAATATGTAAAATTTTAAAAGTGGTGAATAAATCTGACAATGTTTTGTTTCTTTGTTTACATCCTATGCACATCTTTCCTGAATCAATGATGCCACAGCCACACCTCTATCCCTGAACCTGCATGCAAAACATCCTGCCATCAGCTACAGCAATGGTGGATTACAGAGTTGCACTCATGCTGCAGAAGCTACAAGTGGACACTCCCTCGTATATTTGTTTATGTTGCACTATTGTATTAGTATGTTCCATGATTTACTCTTTGTTTCCTGTATTTCTGTGGCGGCATTACAGCCCCCTTCATAGGCCCTGCATATATACCACACATTTCAGTGGTTTTGTCCAGACGTACACATTTCTTGAAGCAATACTTTCTTTACGAAATACCTTTTAAAAAACCAAATAAGTTCAGTCTCCGTGTGGATGTAGTCTAAATCTAAACAAAACTATCCAGTTAAGTGAAATCTGTATCTATGGGTTCAGGAACTATTCTTACACAACTGCAAGGCATGGTGGAGGGAGCATTATGTCTTGGGGCTATTTTGGTCACCACTCTAAATTTATTTTTTTACATAGAAAAAAAATTACAGAATGAGGCCAGGACACAGCTATATGACTTAAAATCTCTTAGTTGCTAGTCAATGAAAAAAAAACTCCATATGAGAATATTTGAGGAAAAAAAGTTAGTCTTTAACAGTAATTGTTGTGCAAGCCACAAACGCAGCTTCAAGAAAACATTGGATCAAAGTGTTTGCTGTGATTGACTTTAATTGTGACTGAGAAGGAAATCAGACTTCATTTCATTAATAATGATAATTAGCCACTTGTATTCTACAATGAAGACAACATTCCAACTATAAAACATTATTTTTCAAAGTTTGTTGACATTATTTTATGGATGTGACAGCTCATTGAGAAAAAGAAACTAACATAAAGGAGTCTGGTGGGAGAAAGAAGTTTTCACTAGTCTAACCATGTCAGTGAATCTGGGTCTTCACCAGCACTGTCCTGGATACAGGGGATACCCAGGACACCAGCTGGGAGCACGAACATAAGATTATGTTTGTGGAAGAAGTCCAGAAGACACAATGTGTTCATTTGAAAACTAGCGAGGTAAGTGCCAATGGAACATTCAAAATAACTAAATATAAAACATTTGGCAAAATTGCATTTAATAGAAAGTGACTTAAAATCTAGAGGTTCTGTTGGTGTATGCAAGGTGGACTGATAAAGAAGACAGTGAACATGCGCACTTTATACTCCAGGTGTGGTTACTCTCATTACAGCCTGGCTTAATATTCCCAGCGTTCAGTACATGCAAATAAATATCACAATCTACTTTCTAGTCTTCAACATAACAACTTGTTTTAAGATTATTATTAAATTCCTAATTAATTTGATCTATGGTAAGGTGGGCTTTTACATTAAAAATGAACATTAAATTATTTCTGTTTTTTTTTTTTATACAACTAAAGCTGCACACTGTTATCTATGCCTGAACCATGAATAACTTCATTTATATGCACATTTACACAAGGTCATTTCGCTGATAGATTTCTACTAAGACTGAAAATGGAAAACCTGGTTTGTGTTGTCTGAAGTTGCCTGAATGCTCCTCAAAATACTATTGTTAACTATGGATGTTATCCTGTATGACAGAGATCACCAACTCCTGCCCTTGAAGGCCGGTGTCCTGCAGGTATTTGACTTTTTTCTGCAGCAACACACCTGCTTCAAATGAATGGGTCATTAACAGACTTGTGCAGAACTTGACAACAAGCGGTTGGAGATCAACGTATTTAAATCAGCTGTGTTGCAGTAGGGAAACATTTAAAACCTACAGGACACCAGCCCTCGAGGACCAGAATTGGTGATCCATGCTCTATGAGGATGAACAGTGATCCTGCAGGAGTGGCAAATAGCAGAAAAAAGAACAACGGGATAATCCCTTATATTTTTAACTAATGCTTTTCAGCTTGTAGATACCAGTGTGACCAAAATCTGGTCCTAATGCGGCATATTAAAACATCATTTCCGGGGTCATGTTTAGACTTAGGACTTACTGTATGTGTGAAGGAGAGTTAGGTTTAGGGTTATGATAAGGCATTAGAGCTATTCTGTAAAGGAGTCAATGCAATGTCCTGGTAAGGATGTGTGTGCAAAATGTGAACATTTGCAGAAAAAGTGTGGAGTTAAAGATATGGTAGATCATCTACTCTAAATGCATGTTTTTGTCATTGTGTAGACATTATCTTTACAGAAAAGTAAAAAAGCAAAAAATAAATAAAACCCCCATTGTAGTACTGCAAAACTGTAAAAAAGGCCAACCAGTCATTGCATCAGAGCCAAATGCAAAAAGATTAGACATCCTCTGACTCCCCACCTGTACCTCTCTGGGCACAGATTGCACATCACCTGAGTTTACAGAGCTCTGCAGGGATGCATTGTGAGAGCAGCTAGCAAACAGTCCATAAATGGGAAACAAATAGCAGCCATATGTTTCAGCTTCTCCAAACAATCGACATCAAGCACTGCTACAGGCGGCAAGAAAAGAAAGGCCATATTACATAAGACAACGACTTTAAAACCTTTTCAAAGAAAGCAGTGAAATCAGAGTCTACTTAATGATAGTTTGTCCTACAACTCACAGGGCCTGAGTACTGACACCATTGTTAATGTTTTTCTGCTGGGAGAGGTAATGTTTGGGTTTTATAAGTTGTTTTCATTACTAATCAGCTAGCACAGCTATGTAGATATGTCATAGGAAGTGAATACATGTACCACGGCCATTGGCCAAAGGCTAGTATTTGCTACGTAGCTTACAACAACAATAAGTACGGAAGAGTAGAGGAAGTCTTTGTAGTTGCAAAACCTAGCTTCCTCTCAGTTTGGGAATCCAAAATCCACAATGTCAGCGTGAGTAACTTTACAGGTGTGCTGACAACATCAAATTAAAGATCAAGTGTTTGGTGCCCCAAAATTGCTTATTTTCTTACACAATTAGTTATTCAAAGGTAAAAGCAGGCCTGTTTCATTATTCACTATTTCTTGTGCTTATTTGACAAGTGAAAGGTTAGTGAAATTTTAATGATAATTTAATGGCTATTACAATGTCACTGGCTGAGCATTTTTCTTATTTCATAAAATCCACCCAGGTTGTGTTCCTATAAATACTGGTTTTAACCCAAAAGTTAAAGTTAAAATGGATTTGTCCAATTACTGGGACACCTGCTGAAGCAAGTAGTTTAAAGTGTTTTCCCATTTCTTCAGTGTTCTGTGGGTTAAAACTTACTGGACCAGAATACCTCTAATTCCAGGAAGACACGCATCAGTATTCTGTTTTTACTGTTGTTGGAGCTCATTAAAAATCATGTGTACTCCAAAGTTTAGTTTGCTAGCGGTGATCAACTGTCATATAATTCGGGAAAACATCCAGGAAATCTCATGTAAGGAATTTTAAACCTGTTCAGTCAGGAGGTCTGTTGGGAGGATAATAATAAAATTCAACCTGGTACATTGTATTGACTGGCACATGTTTCATCTCACAGGTAGCTGATCTAAAGGTCAGTTTTTTTATGAATTTCATAAATTTTGAATCAGCCAGTGTGAGTTTGACAAGGTGGCTTCAGCTTGCAAGTTTTCATCTGGTAAATATTGAAAAATCTAGATTTTATTCCTTTCATAGCTCTTTGCTGAAGTGTATTGTTGTAGAGTCTGTAAATTGGCTTAAAGTTGAACCATTGCTACGACACATCAATCACAGACAGGGCAAACAGTATTTATACACATAAAGAAGACTACCTGAGGAATTGCAGAGGGAAGCATTTACATTTGGTTAGAAATATATGCCAGAGTTTGAACCCTTTGCTTACAAGGAGACATTAACATGAACTTGCACTGCATGCCGCATGAATGCCAGGATTATAGAAAGTGTAACTGCACTGATGAGACAGCATGTGAATGATGAGCTTATGACTGCCCAGGTAACAGACAGTGCAGTCAGCAGTGCACTATGTAACTGAGGTGCAGGCGTACTCCAGCACCAAAACACAGAGCGATTTCAAAGCATCCAACACGAAGCTTTGAGGCAATCCTCCCAGGGCAGGAGGTACCTGTGCTTTATTCATGTGCCAAACAGGAATATACTTTATTCTGCCACACAGTGAAAGTGTTGAGATAGAGTAAAAAGCACATTGGTTGTGTAATTGTGTGAGTGCAAGGCAAACTGAAGAAGCAAAGGCATAAAGACAGACAGAAATATCAAGAGAGCCTGAGCGCATGTATGCATGTGGGAGTGCTTCTTTCTCCTGCTTGGCTTGCCTCCATTGCCAGTGGCTGTACAGTGTAATTTCACTGCTTGTTTGATTCGGCTCTGAAAATTGTAAGCAGCTGACTCATCTATTATTCCCTCTTTCTCCTCATTCTGCAAGTGTGCATTCTTTCCTCATGCTTCTCTGTCATTATTCATCTCTCTCTTCCTCTCGCTTGTCATGGCAACAGTATTCTCTCGTGTAGTATTTGCTCGGCAGCACACGGCGAGTTCGCATTGTCCCGCAGTCACCCGCGCCCACATATCAACAGGCAGGCCGGCTGTACTGTACTGAAAAAGTCATTGTTATGCAACCTATGTTATGCTGCCTGCTGCTCTGTCGGTCTGCCTGTTCAAGTCTCTGCGCTGATTCTTCTCATGTCTGCTTGCCTCCTCTCAGCTTGTTCTAGGTCACATCCAAACAGCTTTGTCAGGTATTGTCAAAAAAAAGGCACCGCTGGTACTGAAAGACCTGCTCCTGCTTGTTAAAAAGGCAATTTCATGAGTCATCTTAGTGTAAAGAACATTGAAATCAAATAGATGTTGACAGAAAAGTCTGCACTGACAATGAAAACCTGTGTAAACAGAGCGTGAAAATGAAAGATGAGAAGCGAGCGAACGCACTGGTTGAATTTAGTGAAATTGGAACCAACGGCAAACATCTTTCTTGTAGTCAGTTAAAGTGCGGTGTCATTCCAAGACCACAAATGAACAAGTTTGTATCCATCATGTAGCTAATTCCTGTCATAAATCATTCACCCTGCTGCGACAATCATCATATTTGAGTGGATGTGTGTGGGGTCCTCTCTGCATCTCTATTTAGTCACACTGAAAATGGTAAGCAGGTTATGTGTGAGCCTGTGTGAGGCAGGGGTCTAGAGCTTCCTCTTTATTTGCCCTTCTGTCTGTTTACAGCACATAAGAAGCTGCATCTGTCTTGACCTCATCCTTTCAGCCCATATCTCTCCTTTGCAGCATGGAGGACAACGTGGATCACAGAGCTTGCAGAGGCCTCGCTATATGGCAACTGAGCTCATGGGAATTTTGCAGGGAGCTGGATGTATAATCCCCTTTGAGTGACTGGGAAGTTTTTGGGCCATGAGTTGCATGGTTCAGACCTACGTGGTAGATGTGAATAACTTGGGTGTCCCCCCCAGGATTTGCCCGAGAGATTTCATGTTTTTTTCAACAACAAAATGAAATACCAACCACTAAGTCAGATATAAACAGGGTTTAAATTAAGGTGGGGCTCTGGGGCTCATCCTCCATAGATTTTTCATCATAGTCATCATAGTCCCATATAACTCCACATATCTCAAACAATATACATTTAGCAATTTATCATCCTTACATACATAAAAATAGCCATGTTTCCTTACTTACTGAATGTTTCAAAGCACTTTGGAGCACATACACGACTCCACATACCCAATTTTATCTATTCACCAAGCAGATTGGCAAAAACTTGTCGTTTAATCAGATAAGAGAGATGGGTAGCCTGATGGTTAAGTGTCTATTAAACAGTGTTTACATTTTACAAACCTTTCCTGTAACTTAAAGGCAAATTTGAGTAAGATTGCTGCTGATATATAATTTAAAATAAACTGAAAAGAGCTGTTCGGAGCTGTGCTCGAACAAAGTAATACACAGTTAAACAATGGCTGGGGAATGTGGGCTAATCAGACCTGTTCTTAGCTGTAATGTTAACCAATAAAAAGGAATTAACCTGTGACTTTTGGTCTCTTTCCTCATATAAACAAGACTGGATTTCATTTTAGTTCATTAAGCTCAATTATCTTGTCATTTCCCATAGATAATATGTGTTTCAGCAATTTATTTGCTTTTAACAAGACTCTGAGAAGCCAAAGAAAGCAATGAAACTCAAGTTGCACATCTTTATACTGTAAAATGTTAGGTCCAGTTTAATGTAGAAATTAGAAATTGTTTATCCATTTATTTTCCCAAGTTAATGGCTGTGTTCAGTGGCAACAACAGCATTTTTACAGTTGACACCAATACGCAAGAGAGAACGCTAGTACAAAGATTTTGTTATCAGCTATACACACTGCAAAACCCTAACTAGAATGACTGCAGGGGTGTGTAATTTGTTTATTTCTGATATTTTTGTTCTTTGCAAACATGTCTTCCCTTTACTTTGCTTAAAATGCACAAATCCAAGTTTAACTCCTGAACATAACACTAGAGTATATAGTAACTAAATGTAATATGTGGATCTGGTGTAGAGTGACCCAGCAGATGTCATTGATTGGCTGCTTGTTTTGAGTGGGATTCTCCTCCAGCCCAATCTATATATGTCACAGTTTTTAAGACAGCCATAGCCTGATGACTAACCCTCCATTTTCACCTATTTTAATATAAATAGAACCTTCATTAACAAAATGAGCGTTGCATAATGTGGAATATGATTAGCAACTTAACTTTTTTTTGCAGCTACAGCAGATGCCCCCTACTGGCCATTAGAAGTAATACATGTTTTATTAATGTACTTCCTCATTGGATTCATTTTTCAGACCTAGAGGCCACATCAATCTTTTACATGCAACCCCCCAACAAAAGGGTTATTAAAAAATTATGGATGAGCAGCTGAAATATATAGTTACTGGTTAAGTAGGGATCTGTAGATAATGGATACATTTTTCAACTGCAGGCTAACAGAATGTAAACGGCTGAAATAATTTAAATGTTAACTGCTTTCAATATAGCACAAAGATAAAACATAACCAGGTTTAGATCTCTTCATGTTGGCAGATTTAGATGAAATGCAGTTGTGTTGATGAATATGTTTATGGGAATGTAGAAAAATAAAGTTAGGAACCTTTGCCTTACTTTGATGTTTTGCAACACACACAAAAACTTGCATGATGTCTCAGCAGCAAACTCTGCCCATGTGCAATGTGATAAAAGAATCTTACCCAATTAAAGGCAAGTCACTGGGATCAGCAGCCAGTTATGTGCCCAGAAACAGTGCCTTAAGAACTTGGCCATGTATGGTCATGAATAATATATATCATGTAGCTTAGCCTTAAGGGTGCTGTATGAAATTCAGTGTGCAATACTGTATGTCTGTTCCAAAGCACTGTGTCAGATTGTGAGCCTTATCTATGGCCTTGTTTTCCAAACACTGTTCATCTCATTATTGTCACCATATGCTGCTAGCTTTGTCTTGACTCATTAACGGGTTGCAATCCCATTTAGGAAGAAAGAGCTGTAGGGATGTGGGTGTACGATGGGAGAGAATGTTATCAAATCATTAAGAGATGTAGAGAAATGTGCTACGGAGAAATGTGTGCAGCCAGCTCTTTTCCAAACCTGATCACATATCTAAGTAATCCCCATGAGGACTGACCATTAAGCAGATAGTAGTGCGATCTAGAGAGGCCTTATTATTGAAAAGCCCGTCGTGGGAAATAGGGGAAAAAGTGAAGGGAAATGATAGCAGAAAGAACAGCTTATCTACCCTTAATTGTTCCTCCCTGAGCCTTTAAAAGCACAATGACTCCCTCTGCATCCCTTTATGTTAGAGATTCCTGTCATACCTTCCTATCTCAAAGTGTTATTGATTTGCAGCAGAATTCAACAACAGGGGCCCTCTTGCATTGTTTTTTTCTCGTTTTTCCCATTGGTCAATGCCTTGACTTGAATCTACGAAAACTTTGAAGCTTTTCACCGAATCCACTGTAAGAATTCACATTGATACCTGTTGAAACTAGTTCTAAAGGTTACCTCTGTGGTAGATTATCCCACACATATTCTGATAATGATCATCTTTGTCGCGTGAGAAGCTTCTTATAAACATATT
Source organism: Rhadinocentrus ornatus (assembly GCA_037177495.1). NCBI lineage: Eukaryota > Metazoa > Chordata > Actinopteri > Atheriniformes > Melanotaeniidae > Rhadinocentrus > Rhadinocentrus ornatus. Next base: position 18,158,353 of record JBAMHW010000024.1, on the reverse strand, counting down.
TCACGTCAGTTTCCAATTCTTAAACCTCACAGCAGATGGAGGCAGTTGTTTGAACAGACTTCAAAAGCAGCGTGTCATTGCAGTTGACTTTGCTCATACATAAAGGTAAGGAAAACTGCCTTGTGGCATCTGCCTTGCATGAGTGAATGCAAACGGCTCAAATGTGAAGGCTACACAAGCACATGAAATGCAAAATAACACCTCTGGATGTTTGTTTATTAGATGCTTAAAACCATAAGTCTGCTAGCCTTCTGAGTGCTGACAGATGTGTGGGAGAGTGCACGGTAGAAAACACAATCTGGAGAAAAAAAAAAAAAGGTGTTGGGGAAAGAGAAGCAGCAAAATAATGCCTAACAACTGCAGTTTTTTATCAACAAGAAATTAAAATGCTTAATTAGCCTTGTGTTTTACCGTGCAGAGAGCAAGAACTTTAATAAGCTTTGATTAAAGAATTAGTTGCTTGACAGAAACCCAATTGGAAGGGGTGTGAAAAGCTCTGTGAGGTGCATGTGCTCCCTAATGGAATCTAAGCAAACGGTATCTTTCACAAAGAATTAGTTATTCTCACATAAAGCTCCTCTTTAGTTGCATTGCAGTTCCCAGTCTCATATTACCCGACTGTATAAACACTGTGTAACATGTAAATGCAAAAAGAATGTGATCATTAGAATAGACCAATAGAACATCATATCAGATGTTGAAAGTGAGATGTCTTCTCATTTCATGGAAAATCTTTTCCTGTTTTTAATGAGCTGATATTTTTGTGCATGTCCACTTATATCCAAAGCAACATTGCATCGGAATAAGCGGATATAAACAATAGATGGATGGATGATTTTAGAAGGCAAAAATACCACTTTTGTGCACTGTTATATTTTGAGATGAGCAAAACAAAATAAGGTTCATGACCTGTATTCTGGTTAATAAAGAGTCATATATAAAGACCCTTCAGCCTGGTGCAGCTTTTAAGAAAATGTAAAAGCTGTAATGATTCATAGACTTGTGTTTTTGGTTTAATGAATGTTTTATTTCTGTTTTTGGTGTTATTTCTTCAAGCTTTTTCCGCACAGAGACAAGTTTAGGCGTATCTGCTAAAGTTTTTCATAATTTGATTCATCATCTTAGTAATTTTGTTGCACTTTTTGTTGCAATGAGAAATAAAGTTCTATTCTATTTGGAGATTTTGTCCACATGGAACTAGCATTATGGCAGCTTGAATATGCAAATTATCAGAAAGTGACAAAATTTTAGAAAAATTTTATTTTCTATGTTTACAACCCATACAAATCTTCTCTAAACTAATGAAACCCTATCCCACCTCCTTGCTCAACCAGCGCAAACCCTGTCAACAGTCACAGCAGTGGTTTGTATTTGGGTCCTGGACCCGACCGGAGGGGACAGAAGAAATAAAAAATAAAAAAAGAGAAAAGATAGAAATGGAGAGAAGCAAAAGGAGAAGTGAAAAAAAGGAAGTAGAAACAAAGATATAGTGGATAGAAGCAACGACCCTTCAATTTAACCCAACACCAAACAACCAACTGCTACACCTTTACAGAAAGACAACAGGGAATCCCTTACAGCTTTTACATGTAAACTAAGCTGACAGTCATTTTTGCGGCGGGGGGGAGGAGGGGGGGGGGGGGGGGGGGGGGGGGGGGGGGGGGTGGGGGGG
>JBAMHW010000024.1:18105845-18135693 GCA_037177495.1 Rhadinocentrus ornatus | reverse complement strand
CCCCCCCTCCCCCCCCCCCCCCCCCCCCCCCCCCCCCATAAAAACTTGACATATATATATATATATATATATAACTTTACCCTAAATATTAATATTTATTTTACAGCAATTTCTACAGAGACCCTTGAGCACAGCAGAAAAACATGGGTACAATATTCCTGCAATACACAAGAGCAGAGCTTTATTTTTCTATTATAAAACAGAGATAACAGGAAAACTAGGCAAAATAGCTGCAGATTACAGGGGATTTAACAAAGCATATTACACAGTGTTAACACATTTACATGTTAGAGGGCCTTAATACACTTACAATGCCACAATGAGAATCAACTTGCTTTACTGTGGATGTTTTTTCTAAATGTTGCATGGCTACATTGACCAATGTACTATTAAACACTGATCCAGGCCCATTTTGAAACTTAGACAAAGCCAAAATACTAAACTCCCTGACTCTACAGTTATCTGTATTATTTTTTAGTGAATTGCAGAATATTTACAAAAGGCTAAACTCATTAATTTGATTAATATATTAAGAAGGGTTATTGTGGCAGTTAATTATAAACCAGTGTTGATAACCACCTGTTCAAACATGCAGATGGGAAGTCTGTGCGCTTACCCCATGACTGCCTGTGAGTGCTATATCATTACTGATAGTCAAATATAAATGAGCCTGAAATAGATGAAGATGGATGGATATAATATTCCTCATTGCACTCATGATTTGACTGAAGAGCGCCGCGGTTTATGACATACATGTGTGCACCGACGTGGACATATATCATGAGCCATGTAGGTGAACACAGACATGAACATGCATGCAGAGCCACAGAAATAATTACCTGTCAAATGCAAGACTTCCTGGGAGTAAATGAACTGATTAATATTCGTGAGGAGGGGTGATTAGAAGTTAAGAAATTCTCCATCCCTACTGCTTCTTTTATTAGCCCACCACAATGAATAGGTAGGAAATTACACACTTGAAGATGCTACAACAATGAGCACAGGAAAGGATGGGCAACGTGCATTTCTAGGCACTCACTGCCTATAAAAACACTCTTTGCTTTTAAGCTAAATTGCATGCTAACAGGTAGCAGTTTAAGGTAACCTGTTACCATTTTTTTGCAAGATTTCAGAAAAGAGGTAAAAAACATTCTTTTTCTAAGCATCTTTGCCTTTCTTCTTCCCCGCTGAAACCTGGTCTCCCTCTCTCCTCTGGCTGTGTTGACACCTCTTTGACTAGCATCCCTGTGCACCTACACTGAGTAGTACAGTTGTTCAATGCTCGCTGGTTGTGTGGCCCCAGAGCCCTAATAAGAAGAAGTCTAATGGTGTCCCAGAGCAGCCGAGAGCCCCACGTTACGATAATTAGTCAGAGAAAGGGTGCGGGAATGAGGCCCTGGAGAGGACGCGGAGACACTTCTGTGTTTTCTGAGAATTCCAGCCAGTACCTCACTGTTTTTTGCTTTATTGCTCCCATTAGCTGAATTTAATCTGGTAGTAAGGCTCCAAATGACTTAGAAAGACTAGATTTAGGAGGCTTTCAAACTGACTAAATCACCAGGGTCTTTTGAGGCAACCTTGTATCTTGGAAGACATTTCTAAGCATGGCATGTACACATACACTCAAAAACATTCACAGTGACAATAGTTTTTGCATTTTAATGATTTATAAACTTATAAGTGACTCTTTTTCTTTAATGGGTACCACAAAGGGATTATATTATTTCTATAACAGAGTGTTAAAGCTTGAATTACTGTTTCCTGAAAGTTTAAAATGATGCACCTTTATATCTCTTTTTGACTTTTAATTTTCTACTTTTGCACCTCACAGACAGAAGGTTCTGAGTCTGAATCCGCTGGTCAACCCCCGCCTCTGAATGCAGTTTGCTCATTTTCCCTGATACTCTGTCAGCCTTTTCCGTATGTTCTTCATTCCTCCCAGATTGCAATTGGATGATTGGCTGGATGAATTAGGCTGTTAGTGTGAGCGTGGACATGCATGGTTGTCAGTTTTGGTGTGGCTACGTCTTACAATTCCTTTAAAAAGTCTCACACCAATGTACTTTCCCTGGTAAAGCTGAACTGATTGAATGTGTGGTTGTCATGAGGGTTGCGTTGGGCTGCACAATAAATGAAGAATTTACCATTATTGCAGTAACAATATGATATTTTAATCATTCTAACTAGGACTGCACCCCTTATAGAAGCAGTTCTGCTTTCCTACAAATAGCATTAATGCACAGGTGCTGAAACAGAATGTAGATGTCTTTAATACACCTGGGATTAGCACCATGTATTGAAATATTTATTTAAGCACCACAAGTCATATTGCATATCAGGTGTTTTTCTAATATCGTGCAGACCTGCTATTGGTGATCCAGTGCTGGTTTTACATATCCAATATTACAGGCTTTAGTTTGATATTCCCTAGATCAATCCAACTGAGCATCTGCAGGATGCTTTAATACAAGCCTGATCTACTGATTCCACAACCGAGGACCCAAGAATCACAGGACAGCACCCTAGAGATCTGGTGTACATGAACTGCAAAGTCAGAGGTGTTTTGGCAGCATTAGGGGGGGCTATGCAACACCAGGCAGGTAGTTCAGAGTGTTCTATCAACGTGAGGGAACCAAAATCACAAACACAACAAATATTTTCCGCAGCAGTTGAGAAAATAACTAGCTGTAGATGTAGAAGAAGTGCCTCCAACAGGCTCGGAGTCTAAAAGAAAAAGTCAGGGATAAAACCTCAGTCGTGTTCGTCTTTCTCATTTGAACACAAGGACAGAATAACAGCTTCAAACACAAAGTGAAGCCTCACAGATAACTACCTACAGCACTGTCATTTTCTCTTTCACAGACTTTTTCCTTGTTTCCTCAGCCCGACTGTAGATTCAAGAGCTGCAGCTTCACTCTCCGCTCTGACACTCAGCAATCAGATGTGACATGCTGAAGGCTCGGATGACAGCTGGGAAGACAAGGTCACACAGTCTCCTACTTTTAAAGAAGGAGATGTACAACATCTTTTGGCAGGACTGCACTGCTCATAAAAAGACATTTACCCAGTGCACGCACACTGCGTGCATGCACATGCTTTCATTGACTCATACATACACTCATGCACACACACACACATACAGCTACAAGGCGGAGCAGGGGTATTTTGCAGACAGCGCCTTTTCTCATTCATGTGCAATCTCAGAAGCAATTACCTATTAAAATTTCATCCTTTCCATCTCTGAATGTTTAGATAAAGATTCTAACAACTGTGGAGGTAATTAAGTCTGCAACTGTTAAACTGAGGCATGAATACAAAGTAATGTGTATTAGAGTGTGTGTTTAGTCTTCATAAAACTAATAGAGCTGCCCACATAAAGCTCTTTAGTATGATACCCAAAGTGACAGTTACAGAACATAGAAGCACATTATTGGTCTGGAGGACGTGTTTAGTGCAGTAAATCGAGGATAACTACTTCTTTCCTATTAAATTTAACAGCTAACATAATAATTAGATTATGCAGTAAATAAAGAAAGGATTGTCAATTAGTCTAAAGGAGGAGGCCTCTAGTTTATTGTGCTTCAATACTTTAATAAAAGTCACCTTGATTTAAACAGTAATGGCCGGAGATGTTTTAAGACATCGTCAGGGAAACCCAAAGTGCAGCAAAGCATTTATATGCAACATATGACACACATAAAGCCCTATCCTTCAAGAATGATCACTGTTGGCAGTCTGGAAGTTGCTAGCAAGATTACATGACTCCCCTTGTTCCCCATTCCAACTCTTCCTCCTTCATTTCGTCTTTGTCTTGTCCTCCCTTTGATGCCAAAAAGTAAAGAGAAGCTGGATTTTCAGCCTTTTTTTAAGGACTCAAACAAAGTCTCTGTCATCACATGAAAGTCTGCGAGCCTACCCAGCTGGGGGAATTTGCAGAATGGCTGGCTCTGGTTTACACTGCAAACCAAGCTTTCATTTTTAAATATGTAGTGGCTTGTAAGGTGTGGCTTGAGGCACATGGGGAGCCCTTGACAATCACATCATAGACCTCAGGCTGGTGGGATATTTATCAATGTTTTGTGCTTCTCATCTGATAATGATAATTATCAATAAACAGATACAGGATAATTTATGAATGTCGGTTTGCTTACCTCTCTGAACAGCTACACCAAATACTAGACTTGCAGTGGAAGCTTATAAATGATGAAGCAGCAGTGGTTATAAGTGATTCCTGCAGAGAAAAATAGCAGCCTAACCCAAAGAAATCCCCCCCACCCCCTATACAGGATGTCAAGGCCTGCCGGAGCACAGTCACTGATGTCACTAATAGGGCAATCTGACCATAAGCTACAATCAATAAGGTTTACACTAAAAATACATTTTCAAACGCAATCCTGCACTACATTTGTACAGACTTGCTTTGTGTGCACAAGCATGTGCCCAACTAAACCTTTTAAACTAAGCAATTATCTTTACATTGTAATTACCGCTCTACTCCCTCTTTCTCTACCTCCCACCCTCTGTCCTTTGTATTCACAGTTTCACTCTTAATGAAAGACCACCTTGCCCTTTTGAGTCTATTTACCTTCTGTTAATCACTACAAATAAGAACAACACATTGACATCCAGCAAATCCATATCTAATTCCTCTGTTCTCCAACAAGGGTGATAAATGGCCTCCACCACTGACAGAAGGACCCAATGAGATGTTCGTCTGGGACGTTCCAGCCAGATCACAAAGGTTAATGACATTCCGCGTGATTACACACAAGACTGGGGATTACAAGGTTAAGAGGAGCCGGCTCCACGTCACTAACAAAAATTACTACTTCATAGCCACGTCCTCGCGGCCACTTTAGGTGGGAGGCCATGCCGCTATCGCAGCTCTCCTGCTGCGAGGAGAAACTACATAAGGCTTGAGTGGACCCTTACACCACCTGAATGTGTCATTTCATTTATCTCTTTTCAAGGCAGCCCTCCACCCCCTCTTTTTTTTAAAAAAAAAAGAAATAAAATTCAACCTTTTTTTTTACCGTGTTTCATGTAACACGCTCTCTTTATGAGTTTGATGGAGTATGTGGGTGTAGTGCTTCATGCTGAGTAGGGTTATGTCACCTTGTCGTTAGCCAGGGGAGATGTTGTAGAACTGCAATATCATCTCATTCTCATGAACAGCAGCTGAATCTCAACTCTCAAACTTCCTTCTCTCCCAACCACATGTACATGTACCTCCTGATTCGACCATGACCGTGTGAGTCATGCAATAGTTCCAAATGGAAAACTACAGACTTTGTAAAATCCTAACAAAAAAAAAAGAAGAAAAAAAATTTGTGCCTCAAAAGAATTAAGTTGTAGAAACTTGAGTCAACTGGAACAATTCGAGCTTGTACAACTTAAATGAACTCAATAAATCTTCCTGTACATGAGATTTAGTGATGTGTCGTTCACGAACGAGCAAGCAGACTCTTTGTAGTGAATGAGAAGAGCTGATTCCCATCGAGGAGAGCCAAAATGTTTAAAGGATGCGGCATATCATTTGGCCAATCACATGTAAGGAAAGATAGGGCTCATAACACCATGTGAAATAAGGAGAGGAGGCAGACTCTTAGAAGGCAGCAAAAAACTAAATAAAAAAATGCTGAGCAACATTAAAACCACTCATAATTGCTAAATTAGGCTAAATAGAAGCTCTGAATGACATAAAATAAAGTTCAAGTTCATGTTTATTATATATAGCACATTTACTGCAACTTCAGTTGCCCAAAGTGCTGAACAACAACAAAAAAAATAAACTACAACATAAAACACTACACAGTAAAGCAATAAAAATCAGTAAATAACAAATGACATAAGACCGGAGTAAAAAGTAAAAGCAAGCAAATATCAAGCTTAACTATGTTTGAAAGCCAGTGGAAGGACGTGAGTCTTGAGCAAGGACTTAAAACCAGAAATGAAAAGCCATTTGAAAGCCGAAAGAGCTGAATCTTTGAAAAGATCCTGACTTCACCATTACTAATGAGGTTAAGAAACTAAATGTGAACAAATCTCTGTTAAAGCGAGGTAATGTTTCACAAAATCTTGTTTTTATTTTCAACACACATTATTTCAAGTTTACTTGATGAACTGTTCTTTCACCTGGTTTGCAGCAGGAACTTGGTGTGGGGTGGTCTTTGCCAAACCAATGTATCACCACCAAACTCTGTGGAGTACAACAGTACCCGTGCCCAGTACCCGTACAATTTTTAATGGGCATGCCAATGACAACAATAAATACACAGTTTTCTGTTGTCAATATCTTTAAAAGTGAAGGCATGAAATGCTGTTTATACATAGAAACTGGTGAAAGGTGTATTTTTGCTGATATTAAGTCAAATGGTGAGCAAAATTGTTCAATAAGAACTGCTTTTTTCACACAAGGAGGTTTGGAGGTAGAGATTGTCCTGGGTGACATAAGGTGCATTTTCTGCATTTCATTCTTCCTAAATACTTCTGATTGATTCATAATAACAGGGAGGAACGATTATTAGAAGAAAACCAAATATGAGATACTGTTCCTATTTTAGTTAGCAAGGCTGGAAAGTTGGCACAACATTCAGATTCATTAGCTCTCACTGAAATCCTTTTTGTGTTTCATGTGACTTATCAATCAACCAAATTTTAAAAACAACAAATTTAATTTTTTAATTAATTGAATATATCTCTGCATCTAAAAGGTTTATTTGAATACTTTTTGTCAGTAAAGTGAGATCAGCAAAAATGTGTTACTAGTAGAGAATAAATGAGAACAGAAAAAACTTTCAGGCTTGTTTAAAAATAAAAACAAACACATTCACAGTGAACGTAAATATCCCTTTGAAATAATGAAGCTGTAACTTTAAACCTCTATCACATCTTAGTACAATATGTGAAGATCATCTCTGTAAAGGCCAATTCTGATAAAGAGGAGTAGAATAAAATTAGAGACATTTCCTGTCAGGTCTCCAGAATGGCCATTTTGGTACAGTTTGGCACCGTCTGTTCTCAACATCCCCCAATTTGAGGAACCTCATGTTCTAAAAGGTTAAGTACATTCATTTATTAAGCCTATTTCAATCCTAAGTACATACTGTGTGACTCATTTAAAATGAGTGTTTATAAACACTTAATTAAAATTAGGTTATATCAACTATATTCTGCTAAAGCCACTGTTTCATTTTTAGTGAACTGCACTCAGGTAGGAGAAGTATAAAACTTGTAAAACTTCAAAACACAATATTATTAGAACTATTATCAACATTTAGGCATTTTTAAATCAGTTATTATAAGCGCCATATTTGTGGCACCCTGACATCCAGCAATGAAATATATTTAGTGTTCATGAACAAGCTGGTTTAAAATTTAAAAAACAAAGTTAAGGAGGTCAAATTTGTCTTTTTGATGTGGTAGTATTTCAACTGGAATAACACAGGATGCCAATAATACACACCTTCAAAAATAAAAGACCAAAAATAAGGTAGGAGCTGTTTTCTTTGTCTCTGTAGCAGTGTTTATGATATACACCAACACAAATCTGTGTTTTGTTTCGGCACAAGAAACACAGGCTGATGATGCAACTTTGAAGGAAGCTGGATGTTGCATGCTTCCGTTATTGTGTCTGTCTGTACACTTGTGTGTGTTTGCGCGTGTATTTGTGTGTATTCATCTGTTTGATCTTCGGTGTTAAATAACACAAAGAAGCTAGCAGCCCACGGGACACAGCAGAAATAGATTGCATTCTTTGTATTATAACCCCAAAAACAAAAACAAAACAAAAAAAAAAATTAATTAATTAATTAAATTAAATGTAAAAAAAAAAATGTGAAAACCCTACACACAAGCCACATGCAACCATCACCACCACCTCTTCATTGCCAACTCACACACACACACTCCCACTTTCCTTTTTTTTCTCTTTCTCATTATATCATGTGGGCACGAACTAAAATAAAACAGTGAATAACGGCTGGATTTGAGAAGCAGCAGAGAAGACAGGAAGAAATTCTCTTCTCTGTTATAAAAAGGATGGTTATCTAGCTGGTGTGAGATAAAAACAAAACCTGGTGTTCTCATTTGAAACAAGCCTGCAGAGGTGTGTGTACATACTTTTATCAAAAAGATTTTTTCCTAAAAATCTACGCATCCACTTAAATTGATCAGCTTGAGTCCCCATACTGTCTCCCCTACGTCACTAATGCCACCGACCCTGACACGTTTAACATGACACACACCCCTCCTACGCTTCAATATGCTGCTCTAAGTTGCATACACAATTCACAACAGCTTTTTTTATGGGATGTCAAGCTCCCAAGGATAATCAAAAACTCACGGAGGTTTGTGGCCCTGGGCACAAAGTGCTGGGAATGCATCCCTAGGGCCTCCTCCCCCGGATACTGTTCACCCGGACACCCGCCCTGCAGCACGCTGGCAACGGCCCTGTTGGACAGAAAAGAGAGAAGAAGAGAGGAGGGAGTGAGGTGGAGGCATGAGGAGCTGTGTAACAGTTAAATGAATTTTTCAGTTGGGCTCCATCTTTTGGGCTGAGAGGAAAAATGAAAATTCTCTCCCAAAGATTGAAAGAGATTTGCTGTTTGTTAGTTGTTGTTTTTTTGCTTTTTGTTTGTTTGTCGTTTTTTTGTGCTGAAATCATTGCAAATACACTCCCACATTTCGAAGGTGTGTGCAAGCAGCGATTCCCACTCAGATAAACATACAATCGAGGGGAAAAACTGGAGTGGAAAGAGCTGCCAAACCACAATTTTTAAATAGGAATCAGAAGATGTCATAAACTGGTTACCTAAACCAGTGTAAACATATATGTTAATTCGCCTTTTGTACTTCTGATATCCATCCATCCGGATGAACCTCACGCTGTGTGCTACAGATCATCGCGCTCATGGTTACTACTGCAAGTCTTTTTGTAAACAAGCGCAGTAAAAGGAGGGAGACTTACCTGGACATGTTCTCTCTCTGCGGCCGGTGCGCCTTCTCCAACCCCAGCTTGGTGAAAATCCCCACAAGAGCCATAATGGCTACAACTCCACAAATGATGTAAACAATTAAGTTCGTCTTGTCTTTGGTGCTGTCGTGTATCTTGTTCATTTTTTTGTAGGGAGTCTGTCCGGTCTTCATCCACACCGGGGTGTCATAATTTTTACAGGTGCTCTGGTCAAGCCGCGAGTGCTTGAAGGAACAGCAGAAGCGGAAGCCACAGGTGCCGCAGCAGTACAGATAATTGCCCGTTTTGCAGATGAACGGTGGGTCCCACTGGCCCATCACGTCGTAGTAGCCCCTGCATTTGTCCTCAGTGTGCGGGGTCTCCTCTGACACGCTCTCCTCCTCTCTGGAGCCGTTGGAGGTGGCAATCATGACAAATCCCCCAAGAAGTCCCGGCTCTCCGTCAGCCTTGCACACGAGAGCCATAAGTTTGAGCAACAAGAAGCCAAGGAGAAAGTATCTGCCTCTCATGATGCTTTCTCCCCCACGTTCAACTTCACGCGGAAACGAAAAGACTTGGAAAGACAGGAGAAGGCGCGCGCTCCATATAAGCGGAGAAGTCCAGAAACATACACCCCAACAGTAACGGACTGTCATCCGCGCTGATGAACATCTTTACCAACATGTCACCATCAGAAATGAGAGAAATGGAATAAAAGCACGATTTAAAAAAGGAAAACAAACCAACAAACAAAGAAAAACGCGCCCAGAATAAAAGAAAAATCTCAGTGGACTGAACTTGTCTGAATCTGAGCAGCTCCTCTGCTGTTAGATGCGCGTCTACAAGTCCTAACAGAGAGGCTTTTACGGGCTCCGATTTCGCGTTTTGAAGAGCGCGTCGGTTTACATGTCCATCTGTGCGCTCTTACGCACAGGATAGGCAGAGACATAAGCCACGCCGAGGACGAGAGCGCAGTGAGCGAATAGAAGAGCCGAGGGTGGGAGAACCTGGTGCTCAAAAAGAAAAGGAGGAGGAAAGCAAAGGGAGGGAGTGAATGCGAGGGCTGAGCGAGAGAGAACGGTGGTGGAGGGGTGGGCTTTATTGTAAAATATTATGATTAAAGCCTCGAAATACAGACATCATTATTCTGTACTGCGAGGAAATACGTGGGAACACCCTTCTCTTATGTCATGTTGAACATTCCCAGCGCAAGTGTATTTGAGATATTCTAAAATCACAAGTAGCTTAATGTGTTAAGGCAGTGGCTGGCAGAGGTTCTTAGAACAAGAGAAGATTAATTCATTTATTTATTTTAAAAGCCATTTACCCAAAGTTTTTTCAGTTTTGATTGTTTTTACCCACAAGCACGTGTCTTTCAAGGGGAAACAAAGCTACAACAAACAGACTCGAGTGTTTATTTCGCTGAATGTTGTGCTGATTGATTTTCATGCAAAACACCCAACATTTATCAAGTGGATCAAATGCTTAATTTGCATGTAGGGATATATTTTTAGAAATTTAAAAAGTAAATGTCAGAGTAATTAATCAGCTGGGGAAAATTTTATGCTCTAGTTTATTTGTTTTTGATCTTTAGAGTAACAATGTACGAAATATAATAATCTGTGTCTTTAAAGGAGGTTTTCTCACAATATATATAGTTTTGACTCTCTAAGCCAGAAATTTCCACTTCAGCAGCACTAACAGATATAACATTTTATAGTTTTATTCTAAAGTATCATACAAGAGTTGTTGTTTTTTTCACTCTTTATTTCTTTACTTTCGTTTTACTTTCAGACAACCAGAGTTTTTTGTAATCCTTTAAAGTGGTCTTAAAGAGTTAGTTCTTTGTGTGGAGGGCCATAAAATGAAGTCCGGTCTCTTAAAACTATTTACAGCTGATAAACAGTCTCTGAAAGTAATTTCCTTGATAAACTGGAAAAAAAAAAACAGCAAAGATCTGAAAGGACCTGAATGATTTGTCAGGACTTTCACCTGATCCAGCTACTATTGGCTGAAGCCTTATCAGAAATGGTCTCCAGTATTGAAGTTTTCTTATAGAAGCAAAACAGCGACAAAAGTCTAACGTATGTCAAAGGACACAAGAACTAGACTGGAAATCAGTGACAGAAGGCCTAATTGGAGTGATGATTACTCCCCAGAGCCCAGACTGTAACATTACTGAATCAGTGTGGAATCATCTTTCTGGCTTTGTTGATGAAGTATAACATGTCTCTGACATAGAAATTATACAGAAAATATTTTATGACTTTAAATGAAAAATAAAAATAATATTAGTTATTTTTTTCTTGATTTTGACCATTGTAAAATCAGAAAAGTCAGACCTACAGTTCCTTCAGTAAAAACCTTAAATACATTAAATTTAAATTAGAACCTCAATTAATGTGTATTGTTATTAAACAGATTTCTTTTCAAAATGAGATATTCAAAAGTTTCATTTTGACATAATTTGCCAATTGTTAGACCGCCCCCCTTTAGGACTCACTCCTAACTAACTCAAGTCATCAATCTGCTATTTACCATTATAGTCTGTACACCATTCATAATATGATATTCTGATAGAGGGATAACCAAGATGAGCAATTTGAAAAAGAAAGAAAAAATTGATTGTTAAAGCTAAGAAATAGGCAGAAAGGTACAAAATGGAAAAGATCATTATTGGAAAAGCACACTCTACCCAGAGAAAAGTTGATCATTCTACAACAAACATTTTCTTTTCTTTGTGCGATATAAATAAATAAATAAACAAATAAAAACTATCATATAAGGTGTTTAAGCTACTACAAAGTGCAACTGTAAAGATTGGAGCGATTATGACCTCTCTCCATGGTGCTGAAAGGCTCCTGCCTCTATCCAAGGTCCTTGTCTCAGTGGGACCTTGGTACCGAGATGTTGCTCAAATTAAGACAGTGTGGATATGCAAATGTTCAATTAGTGAAGCTCTATCTATCTGGGGAGCCATTTATGTTTAATGATAATAAAAAAGTATTGATAGGATACAAAAACCTTTTCAGGAACCCACAACGTGCTCTATTTAGCAGTTTAATTCATTCATTCATTCATCCTTCGATTTAACCAAATGCACCACAGATTGGGACTCGAGTCTGAGACTCTGACTTGAGTCGCACTGAAGTCGCATTTCTATTGACTTGAGACTGGACTTGGACTCACCAATTGAGACTCGTGAACAATCTTATTTTCTTTTTCCACGATTTTCTCCCTGTCCGATGTCCTGTCTGCCGTCTTCTGTCCAGATGACTCACTGACGTAATGTCACACAGACACGCACGCAGTGCCGTGCAATCAATCAAAACATTGACAGCACTGGTGGACACAGCTTTTGCTGCACTACCTGTAACTTTTGGGCATTAAAAACTTGAAGGTCTCATATTCTACATTTTTTCAACAATTTTATTTGGGTGTCAGAGGTCCAATAACTTTGTTTTCAAAGTGTATTACCCCAAATTCAGCCTTGGCAGTATCCGCTGCTGGGGGTAATGTTTTTCTTTCCCCTTTGTGATGTCACAAGGGGAAAGATATCAGATTCACTTGTTTGAGCACATTCACTAAAAAGTGAAGCCAGCAAGTGAGAGAGGAAACAGAATTTTCTAATTGTTGGGCCTCATACACAGGCTATGAGGACACATATGATTGTTAGAAAATCTTTAGAAGGTGAATTTAGCATAATGTGGGACCTTTAATACAACATAAAAACAGCAAGCTGGAACATTTGTGTATAAAAATCCAGGATGCTGGATCCACCACATCCACCTTCAAACACCTTAAAATCAAATCATGTCAAATCACATATAAATATAAATAAAAACTTTATTTATAAAGGACTTTTCATGCTTAAGACAACACAAAGTGCTTTACATGATTAAAAAAAAAAGCAATTCATGCATATTCATATTATTAATGGATTATAAGAAGCCGTGTGCAGAACTTGACAACAACCTGTGATTTGGATCAGGGGCCTGTTACAGAAACTAGGTTCAACTAACTCTGGGTTAAGAGAAGGGAGAGCATTGTGAGGAGACAATCTGCTGAGATCCAGAGAGACTGACAATAGATCTCTACCCATCACATATTTCTGGAATTATGTCAGCTATGTCCATAGGATTTTCCTGATGACTCGACATACGTTATATTTTTTAAAATGTTCTCAGTTGCTTATTACATAAATAAAAGGCCCCATTTACATGAGATATTTTTTTAAATTATTGCAACGCAACGTACCAATACTATTGTGATGTCATCTTATGTTCATAGAGTGTCATGTTGGTGTTTTCGAGTGACTGAAAAACAGCATTGTTTGATGAAATTAGGACATTGTATCACATAAGTTTGAGTTCTGAAAAATCATTGTGTATTAATTAATCTTAATTTCTAGAATTGCATTGGTCAAACAACCCATGTCTGACAGCTGGTTCAGGTGGGAGGAGACAGGTAGAAACTCAGTTTCATATATGGTGAACCTGTAGTGGAGTACTTGAAGCAGGTGATGTGGTTTGTGACGGCATTGTGTAGTTTCTGTGATGAAGTCATCATATGGTTGACAACTTTTCCTCTCTTCTCGGTGTCATACTGTTGTTTCTTCTTTTGGAGTCCTTGGTGTCCTCATAGTCGTCTCTGTGATGTGATGACTTCATCATATGAAAATCTTCTCCTCTGGATAATGCTATTTTGTAGTAAATTACTTTAAGCTAGTGGTGTGGCATAAATACTTTCAGGTAAAATGAAAAGTTGCGACATCAGTTTGATGTATAAAAAATGATGGTTTATTACAAAAGGTGACATCCTATATGCATCTCTGTGAGGTTTCTGGCCAATTTTGAGAATCCCCCTGAAAGCATGTGTGAAGCACCCTTCTATACCTTTCAAACAAAGAACATTCCTCAAGTTCCTGAGTTGACTAATCATGTGGAAACACATATGTTTTAAACACATGGTGTTGTGTGCTGAGTCCAGTCTTCAAGGCACCTAAGATCCTAATATGGTAAAACACATCTGTGTGCCTTACATTAGCCTATACATGGAGTCTAAAATTAATTACTCTTAGCAAATTGCAGTCTGCTTAAGCTGCAACCCAGTATAATCCTCATCTGTGTCATTTTAATAAATTCTAACCATGAAATGCTGAGAATACGACACTTCAAACCTGTCAGTGAGGAGGTTTACTTTATGGAGTCAGTTACCATGGTAAGAGACTCGAGGTGAGACTTACCTTGCTTTCTGGAATAGAAAACAAAGAGTTCCCCTCAACTCAGGGTTAACATACTCAGAGTTTTGATATAACCTGCTTTCTGGAACAGAACCCAGGTGTGTTGCAGGAAAATGTCTAAAACCTGCAGGACAGGTGGTGATCCTACACAAAAGTGCAGCATTTGGCCTTCCTCTCAATATTCAAGAAAAAAAAATGCAATGAAATGTAAAAGTCCTAGAATACATGTTCTCACGTGACCAGGTAATGTTAACTACTAATAGAAAACTAAAGATTTCCTAATGTTACCTGATGGTTCAGACTTAAGTGCTATGTTTCAAGTAATTATTTCAATTAAACAAAAAAATAGTTTGAAATAATTTATTAATGTCATGAACAAATTATTTAGACTAGAATATTTTTATTGTCACAGTCACAATGAGATTCCAAAGTGCCATCCAATCAGATACTACATATATAAAATTAGTATAAAATTTACAAATAAAGCAATAAAAGCAACATTTTAAAAGCAGCACAAGCATAGACCCATCACTCATACACAGGTGTATATTCTGTTATTGTACTCATCCCTTGGAAAACATATTGCACATTGTGTGTTTCTTAGTATTAAATGCAGTGACTGCAGCTGGATAAAAACAGTTTTTGAATCTGTTTGTCCTGGTTTTATTGTTCGGTAACATCTGCCTGATGGCAACAGTTCAAACAGACAGTGTCCAGGGTTTGAACTGTCCTTAATGACAAGGCTATGAAAACTGTGTAGTTCGTCTAGTGTTTGGAGAGGGCAGCCGATGATCTTTTGAGCCGTTTTGATGACCCTCTGGAGCACTTTCCTCTGAGCTACTGTGTAGCTGCTGTTCTACACACAAATACAGTACATTAAGATCCTCTCGATAGAACAGCGATAGAAGGATACTAGCAGTCTCTCTAAAATCTTGTTTTCCTAGGTGTTCTTGCTCCAGATTAGGTCTTTCTCAGTGTCCGCCACCCTCTCCATGATTATGTCCTCAATTTCCTCAAGTTAAGTTCTTGAAGTTAATTATGACCTCCTTGGTTTTGGAGGGGTTGAGCAGCAAATTGTTATTTGTTATTCACACACCACACATTTTTACACTTGCATAAATGTATATTTAAGTAGGCAATTTCTTTTTTCGTGGTTTTAAATCTGTAAATTGTATTTAAATACATGGGGTGTGTTTGTGTGCATGTGTTTGGGACTGAGGTGGAGCACCACAAAGATGTGCTCAGCGCACCCAAATGACTAGCACCAGTCCTGCCCTAAAGTTAGATAAATTGTATAAAACATTAAAATGCATTAAAACGTAAAAAAAAAAAGAAACACCATAAACAGTAACAGAAAATAAACGGAACTTTAAAACAAAAAGTACAAAAAGATGTAAACACGTGCATCCAGACGTCTGCTGCAGTTAAACTTTGACAGCTGAACAGGCTGTGTAGTTGAGCACCGATCGTCGCCAGTCGTAGCTAGCAGCACGTACAGCTGGAGCAACAACTACCCAGCAAGTGTACACCGAGGCAGGCTAACTGGAAGTTATGGCTGGGAGTGACGACTTATTTCTCAGAGCAAAACATCGGACGTTTAGCGGATTTACTGAAGGTATCCCACTGTTGCTAGCTTCTTTAGCTCACCCGGCTAACTCATTTGCTAATGCTGTCTAACTAACTTTGTGGTTGTAAGGGTTTTTTGACTGTTGACAGCACTTCAATGGCGTGGCAGCGCAAAGGCTGTGCTAACAAATTACTTTTTTAGATTTGTTTTGATAAATAGGTCACGGTCAGCACCTTGCTTGTTAGCTGAGATAGTATTAAGTTATCAGCTGCTACATTGTTGCTCTCTGTTAGCAATAAAATCAAGTCCGTGCAGGAAGTTAATAAAGTGGTTTCTTCATTTTTTTGCTCTTTGCTATTGGACGCATGTTATAAACACATATACATTTAAATTATCTATACATTTAATGCAGATTTCTCTGGGGTGTAGAGTGAAGTGCTTCTAGTCTGACTGAGGTCAGATACTCTGATGTAATCATTTCTATTTGAACCCAGCCTCATTTTTGAGCTTTGGATAGTCTTTTTTATCGATATTTTTTACCTTTGTGGCTAATTTTAGGTGAATTTAAGTAGATTAGATGTTCTAACATTAATGTGAATGTGTAAGCTTAGCAGTTAACAGTATTTAATACTATGTAATGCTTTCAGCAGATCCACTCCCTGTGTCTGTTTTGGTCATAGACTGTGATTAGCACCCCCTGCTGGGCACATTACCGTATGGGAGCTGAGGGACTTCAATCCAATGTGATAATTTGATTAAAGTTTGGTTGACGTGCACCTGAAAAGTCTGAGCTGATTATATTTGTGAAATTGTACTCCCTCGGGACAGCCACATAAGACTGCCTCCTCATATCCCAGTCATTTCTTCATGAAGCAGTCACAGATGCTGCACTACTGTAGAGTGCTTATAAACTCTGCAGATTTTGAGCTCCAGCTATTTTATATAGATTCTATTTTTTTGTTTTTTTCATAGAAAATCTTGCCTGATTATTGTAGCTGTGGGGAAGAAAACAAACAAACAAAAAAAAAAGCAGGTTTGGTCTGCATTCTCTCAAGAAATAACTGTGATAGACTGGTATAGACTGTAGAGACAAGGTAGAGCATATAAGCCATAGCTGGAAAATTAACACTGCACTGATCTTGGCAGCTGGTAAAATTGAAAATTCATTAGCAGTCTTCACTCTCGGCAGGAAATATTCCTCAGCAGTGTAGCACAAGTTAAGATCAAAGCAAAGTTAGTTTGGACTGAAGCTTCTTAAAAGTCATTTGGTTGAAAAGATGACGATGATAATCATAAGTGAAAAATGTATTTCCCCTCATGATTCCATAAATGTCAATTACACAGGAGGGTATCATTGTTAAGCTTTTCCTATATTCCCTCCCAGTAGAAGCATGCGCCTTTTCTCCCCCACCCCCCATCTTTGCTCAAGTTTCTCAGGAGGACCGAATTATCATAAACTCATTTGGGAGAGTGATACATGGAGAGCATATTAAGCACAGAGGATGCTGAACAGCTACTTGCTCCTGCTGAGTGTGAGTGAGGGGATTTGTGTTGATGCCTTGCTCTCCAAGGCGACAGCAGTGCATAACTGCAGTGGTAGAGCTCCAGCATTTTCTGGAAACTAAATGAGTGAAGCAGTTATCTGTTGTTTACACCTGCTTTTAACATCTGTTTGTTTTCAAGCAACAATAAGAGCCCATTTCCATCAGTTTGCAAGGCTTTTTTTTTTTCTTTTTAGTTTGAGTCCTTCATGTCTTACATTGCCATCAGCTAAGCTGCAAAGTGTCTACTTCTTTTCTTAACATGGAAAGACAGGCGCTGTTTGCATTGTTAATAAAGATTTGAGTGATTAGATTGTAGGGCTCTTGTGTTGCATTATGTCAGGATTATGTAACATTCATTTTTTAACATGTAGCTCTTTATTAATTATTTAGCATTAGTTACCAGTGAAGTGAGATTGTACATCACCTCCCCTTTTTTGATCTTGAATTCCCAGTCCTAAATCATCATCACGGTATTTCCAGCTTACCAAGTGTTGTGCTGGTTCTGAGAATGAATTTTTACATGGAACTTGTACAGCAAGCTAGCAAGTTGTATACTATGCTTTGATGCCACCCAGTCTAAAGCTTCCATGTTTGTCATTTAAACACATCAAAATGACAAGTTGATCAACTATACCTGGTTATATACATTTACATATTGCATGAAAATGTAAAAAACAGTCTAAATATATTAAAGGCTGTACATATAACTAGTAAGTTGTTGTTGTTTGTACAAATACAATAAACACAGTTGGCCATTAACCGTACAAAATAAGGAAAAACATCTGTCACAGTCCAGAAAATCATATAATCTTAAATACTCTGAACATACTTTCAGTATTTTATTAATGCATTCATTTGATGTATATTTCTCTCTTATTTACTCTTTTGTTTATTGCTGAATTAGCATATCAATGCTGGACATTACAGTGGGAACACATAAAAGGAGAGAGTGAGGTGGAAAAAAAAGAGACAAAGATACAAAAGATGGAAAACAACAATTGATCAATCAAACCCAAAAAGAAAAAAGACATTCTGCGACATACATAAAGAAACATCCTCTTCCCTTTGTAAGAAACCACAGCAGATAAACCAGCTTCATCATGCAAGTGTCTGTTATCAACCAAATTAGTAAATATTTAGCAACGTTATCATTGGTATTGTGGGCCTTTGTGTATACAATTTAATGAATTTTGGATACCCACTTTTAACCAAGAGTGAATAGTCACAGTTTCAAGCACAGTCTTTGCAAAATTATGAGATATAATGGCAGAATGACTGTCCTGTATTTTCCTCTCACTCAGATCACAGCCTCTGATAGATTTAACATAATAAAATCAAATATCACATGTGAAAACAGTTCATTTACAGGTATTGACTGACTCAGTGTGTAAGGACAGATGGAGAGGACATATGCCTCTGGAGAGTAAGAAAAACCTCGATGTGGAGTGCAGATTTAGTGCTAGAGAGGTTTTTTTTATGTTTGTTTTTTTAAGTTGCTAGATCTAGGAATACAGTCTCTTTTGCCATTTTCTTACCAAAAGTAGTATGCTGGAATGTGTTATTTAAGGTCGAATGATACACCTGCTTGAACAAGCCAATTAAATTACTTACTGTTGTCCATTGTAGCGTCAGTACTCTGGGTGCTAAAGTGTATTTAGAACCAGTTAACTAATTTCCACTTCCTCTTAGGAAAGAATTCTATATTTAAAGCAGAAAGTGAGGACATTACAATATACCTTATAGGTGATATTGGACTAAAGTTTCTGATAATCATTATTTTCCAGACATTTCGACCAGTTTAGTAATTATGACTGGATTGTTAATGTCAGCCCCACACAGCTACACTGGGAGTGAATTGCCAGCTGTTTTACAGACGATAAAATTGATTCTTCTACTCTTTCAGTCCAGGAGTTATTGCCGTCAGTTTCACAGCCTCCATGTGAAATGTTTCAGTCTGTAAATTTTTGCTTTTGTAAAGTAAAAGTGAGCTGTGTTCACTCCCAAGTGCAGAATCCTCAGTAGAAATTAGCATGGGAAATTGTTCCCGCCTATGTTGACTGGAGTCAGAGCTAAAAAGAAGTTACCTGTGGCTGCTGTCGAGTCATTTCACACAGGATTGTGTGCCGATGTCACGTCTTCCCGTTGCATTACTGTTTATTTTTGTTTTTTATCAGTCTTTGATGGGCTATTGTTAGCACCAGTCAGTGGAAGTAAAATGTGACATTACCTGCTAGAAGAGTGAGAGAAGTCAGCCAGATAAGAAGAGATTACAAATATTTCTAAATTCTAAAAAAGAAAATAAATATATTAATCTCAAAATAAAATAAAAAACCAAATAATATTCAAATGCTTTTAATAGACCAACATGTCTGTTAAGTGACACAATAGCCAGCCAAACTCAAGGTAATTGTTATTTTTCTTTACTGGGGATTCATTTATTTCTAAGACTTAATGTTAAAAGCAGTTGATTGTATTGGTCTTTTGAAAGCACTTTCTAGATCTTCATTAATGACTTTGACCAATCAAGTACACTACACTGGATTTCATGGCGGCAAGTGTGTGTGATAGAGGAGTTGATAATGATCCTCAGATCTACTAAATATAGCCATCCTTGTTTCTTGTTTGAACACATAAAACTAGAAATTCCTCTAACAACTCATCTAAATAACCATAAAACAGTTCACCAGCTATTCCTATTTATATGGTTACTTAATATAAAAGGTAGAATCATCACAGTTAAATTCTTTATATCAGAATATTGATCAGTTTGTTTTTATCGTCTTCCTTCACTCTTACAACAGGTTACCTAAACCAGCTTTGAATAAAAAATGAATGCCTTGTAATCCTGTTATGAACGCTGTTGTCTGTTTTTGTTCTGGATGCAGAGCTTGAGTGGACTGGACCCTTCTGTTTCATCCAAGCCGCGGATCCCCAGCTTGGGCTGATGAAGGCCTGGAGGGATGGCGACTGTGACGGCGGTGGGGACGAATGGGCTGAAGAAGTGGAGCTCACAAAGCAGGCCGTGAAAGCCGTTAACCAGCTCAGACCTAAGCCCAGGTTCATGGTGCTGTGTGGTGATCTTGTCCACGCTATGCCAGGTAAGGATGGAGCACAGATGAGAACTTCGGAACCTCTCGTGGACATAAAAAGTAGCTCGCAAGTGGTGTTAAGAGGACATACATAAACGTATTGACATCAGGCAGTGTTATTCCCCGATTTTGAGATACTTTGATGAATTAATCTTAACCCACATATGCTAATTCTAATCATGATCTGTTAGTGTTATCCTAGAGATGCTTGTGTCTCATCTAAGCTTTCACACAAATTCTAAAAGTGTCTGAATTAGTCCAAAAAACATTGTTTAATTCCTTTGAAAGACACAAAAACGCCTGGCTGTGAACTTAGGACTTCTATTTCCCCTTAGATATTTATTTGCTAGTTGTGTGTTATTAAAAAATGGCTCAATCAATTTTTGGTTAATTTGAGACAGAAACCCCAAACAACTTAAGCTGAGGAGTTTCAGTTCTTACGGTGGTCGTTAAGTTTAACTACTTATTGTTGCATAGCTTCAAATCCACCTCAAGGCTTCGTTTTAATCAGTGTACAAATCCTGGGGAGGTTTCTGGAAAACTTGAAAGTGACCACTTAAAACTTTTAAGCTGGATTTATACTTGCTTGTCTGTGTAAGGTCAGTTGCGACAAAACAGTAAGGAGGCTATGTAAAATGTAGATAAAATGCAATGATATGCAAATCTTATAGCTTGTATTTTATTGTTAATGGAAAAAACACACAATATCAAACTGAGACATTTTATCATATAGTAGAAAATATGAGCTTATTTTGAATTTTATGGCAGGAAAACATCTCCAAGAAGTTAGAACGGGGGCAACAAAAGGCTGGAAAAGTAAACAAATCAAAACAAACTGGAGGAGCATAAAATATGAGTTTAATAGAGTTGCAAATCATTGCATTCTTTTATTTATATGTTACCCTATATCCCAACTTTTTTGGAATTGGAGTTGTATTTCTAAGTCTCTGATGAAACTAGGAAACTATTTGAGAAGCGAAGCCTTCAATTTTTATTGTAAATTATTGATTTTACTCTCATGTTTATCAGTCTTAAAAAAAAAACACACTCTTGTTCTTGTGCACAGAAAATGATGTTCAACACTTGTGTCATCAGTTTCTAAAGGTAAACATATGTAAATGTTGCATCAGGTCTGAGTGGTCAGACTGCACTCGTCTGTACCGTCATCATTACAAACTGAAAATGCCCCACTGAGCAACTACACCAGCCTTTTGTTAGAGAAAGTGTGAAAAATTATAACATGATTTCTGGATTTTCCTTTTTCTCTGAACATATCTGTGATATATCGCTCATTCTGATATCTCAGACACATTACTTTGTGAATTGCAGACATCAGACAGATAAAAATTTTAATCTGCTCTATTGCCAACATAGGTTTTAGTTTTTGATCCCCTACTTCGAGAGATTTTCTACTAATTATGTTAATTTGAATATATTTATATTGTTTTAGTGGGATGTGTCTGATGGAAATCATTCTAATTAACTGCTTTTCTAAGACATGGATGTAATTTTTGAGCCTCAGGCACAGTTGATTATTTTTATCCCATTGACATAGACAAACTGTCATGGACGCGTTTCAGGGCAGAAAGTCGGAGAACACCTGTAGTTGTGAATTGGCCTTGTTGCAGAGAGCTGTACATCCGCCCAATCTGTCCTCTCCTGTATCATACTCTGCTATTTTATGTGCTGTGGTTCTCCCACACCTGATGGTGTCACATGGCTGCTGCTCTCATTTCTTTGTGTCTTTCAGGTGTGTGTCATGTTGTTGTTGCTGCTGCATGTTTGGAAGTTGCAAGTCTTCACTCACTGCTGAGGTTATTTTAAGTTACCGTGAGGTTAGCTGTGAGACTGAAGTGTGAGCAAGATGTTTTCATCGATGTGCAAAAATGGTTACATAAATCAAGCAATACACTAAAAACATGTTTTTTATTCACATCTTTTATCTGAGTATCTTTATAATTGGTAATAAGTACAGTACATGTAAAGATATGGATATATCTGATGGTGATGGGGCCCATGTTCCAGTACGTCATAGTACTCCAAAGCACTATGTAATATACTGTATAATCGGGAGAAATTTTAAGGAAGTAACTTCAGAATATAAGTGGTGGTACACCTGTTGAGTTGCTTGTTATCACCAATAACTAACCTGCCAGTCATGTGGCCCCAACTCAATACATGTAGACAAGATGACTTACTGAAGTTCAAACTGAACATTCGAATGGGGAAGAAAGAGGATTTAAAAGACTTTAAATTAATATTTAGAATGGGTTGAAAAAGAGAAATTATTTAGTGAGCAGCAATTACTAAATTATTCTGGACCAGAATGCCTTGTTGATGTCAGAGGTCAGAGGAAAATGGGTAGACCGGTTGGAGAGGAAAGAAAGGCAACATTAACTCAAATAAACGCTGGTTTCAACCAAGGCATGCAGGATACCATCTCTGAAAGTGAAACACGTCCAACCTTGCAGCAGAAGACTCCACCAGGTGTCACACCAGAAAACTGAGGCTACAATTCACACAGACTCACCAAAAGTGGACAATAGATGGTGGAATAAAATGTTGCCTGGTCTGATGAGTCTCCATTTCAGGTCTAACATTATGATGGTAGGGTCAGAATTTGGCATAAACATTAATTCTTAATGGCATATGTCTAACAAGGTGTTGAATAATTCCTTATAGATTTTGCTCCGTATTGACATGATAGCGTCACACAGTTGCTGCAGGTTTCTTGCCGGCACATCCATGATGAGAACTGTGACACTGCAGGAACTTATCTAAACATTGCCACAGCAAAGGCTGCCGTAATCAATGCTAAAGGCAAGCCAACGAAATATTAGTGTGTGTGACCTTTTTTCTTATCTTTTTTTGGGGGGTTTTGGTGGTGACTTTTTTTTTTTTTTTGCCCTCCATAGCAGTGTACTTCCCCGAGGTTATGCGTTGTCTCTCTTTTTTTGCTTGCTGCACATTTCCAGATATGTGTGCAAAAGCAGTGCAAGTTTATTGACATTTATCGATCTTAAAAGTGAATGGAATATGTCTGGTATGTATTGATTTATGTGTTCTCATCTGCTCGATGAGATGGCCCTAATCTAATTAATGCATTCCATGAAAAACAGAAGCCTTGGTGCAGCCACAGAATATTTCTCACAAAGGATGGTTTAAACACTGGCCCCTGGCATTCCATTAGCCTTTTTCCCAGCCAGAGTCTGCAAGCAACAATTTCCCATAAGACCTCAGCTGATATTTATCTATGAAAAGTAAAGGGCCTTTGGCCATTCTCAAGCTGATGCTGATGAAGATTTTAGCTATTGATCAGGCTCCAAAGACTTTTTAAATTCCTGTCCAGTCCAGAAAATCTTGACCCGAGATAGCCGCTCCTGTGTTTTAATATGTGCTGCGCCCACCGCTGCTGGGAGGCAAAAACACAGTTAGTTGTGTGGCCTGTTTGTAAAGTCTAGCTCGTAAACATCAGACCTCCTGTGACAGCATGCAATATTTATCTGTAGAAAGCACCTGGTTACCTTCAAGCTATTTATGGTGAGGGTGGATTTTGTTTCTTTGAAATCTTCAAATGGTTCTGTAGAAGTTGACAAGTTGCTGAGGCAATTGTTCTACAATTTAATGAAGAAATGATATCTGTCAATAGGTTACGCTGGTTTCTTACCATCAGTTATCTCATTTTGGGGGCTGGATACTTTGGAAAATTATTAGAAACTAAAATAAAATAAATAAAATCTGGCTTGCACAATATATCGAAAATTTACTTTCATCAGGATAGTATCCTAAACTGCAATAAATAGTAGTCCCTATTTACATATTGAAGGAAGTGATGTGACGCTGTTGCAAACACTCCTGTGCACTCCTGTGATTGCTCGGACATTTGAGGTGGGCGTTGTTAACGCTGAAAAGAATGATGTGGAAAGTCGTGGATTCTGCATTTCCCCTGATTTTGAAAGGACAGAATTAATGAACACGTGATCGAGGTCCTGAGAAAGTACGTACATGTAAACAACATGTGGAATTTAAAGACACGGACACCCCCGCATGCACAACCCCGTCCTGTCATGGTTTTTATTTTGCTTTATATATGATATATGCCATATATATATATAATGGTATATATCATATATAAACCAAAATAAAAACCAATGTGCTTTTTTTTAATGTCAAAAAGATGTCATCTTTGATAGTTGTATTTTATATATAATGGTCACAAATGGCACTAATTGTAACACAGTGAGTCGCCGTTACAGCCGGTCACGTTAGTAAAACTAAGGGAGTCATGACATGGCGGTGGCTGAAGACAGACTGTGATATTAATAATAAGTTTTTGGTGCTGCAGTAAATATACTTCCTCCTCTCTACAAATTGATATTTTATACATTTACATTATTTCTGCAGTTACTGGCTACTTAGTTAATACAATGCTAGGTTGGGGTACAAAAAACAGCGATGTTATTGCTAACATAGACGGTTGTTATGACTGGCCATTTTTAGGAATAACTAAACCACACGATATGTGTGAACTGCCGACGTCAGCCGGTTCTTGGCCACAAGTCAATGTTGCAATGCTCTAACATTGTAATGATTCACGTAGGAGGACCCAGAATTCAGCCACACACACAGAGGTCGAAGTCTTAACAGGGTTTTATTTAACAGGGCCAGGCAGAAATCGGTGGTCAGTCCAGACGGGGTTCGTTATCCAGGTAGACAGAGTGCAGGAACATCCGATAGGGAATCAGGCAGCAGGAAGTCCAGGAAACATAGCAGGGTCAAACACAGGAATCTAGAGACAAGGAATGCTGGATATCAAACAAGGATTATTGCTGACCATCTGGCAGGGAAGCAGAGGTTAAATAGGGTGAGGAACAGGTGAGGAGTGTGAGCACTCATGAGGCCCAGGTGGATCAGATGAGCCTGATTGCATTATCTGCAGGCGAGGCAGATCAGCCCTCATGACAAACATTTTACATGCACATCCTCTTCCGGTGCTTCGCACTTCAAAATAAGAGTTCTGCCTTCAGCAGTTAGCAAAACATTACAACGGGGAGGGCCTTAAGCTAATTTAGCACAACTTTAGCAACGCAGCGTAAATAAAAATCTGACCGAGTTGCTTTGATAGAAGGCATTGGTCCAATAATGTCAACTCTGCTACATCTGACAGAAACTACTTTTAACAATCCACACTGGAATTTAAACCAAATCTCCTTATAATTAATCAAAGGTTGGTAAAGAAACATTTTCAGTCTTTAGACTAGAGGACACCATAGTACATGATATGTTTGTGTTGCTGACCCAAGGAAATTTTTATTAAGTGGAGTTACTAAAATCTAGCGTTAGCTAAAACAACACTACTAGCATTATATTAAGAAGGTTTGTTGACATACATCAGCCTTTTCTTCTAATTTTCCCTTCTTATGTGCAGGTTCTTGACCGCCGCTCTTCCATGGAGACATTTTAATTTCTGATAAGACTTTAATGAACGGTATATGGATCAGGTGATGGTTCCAGATGTATCGTGTCCTGTGTCAAGTCTTTGCTGTATTTTTCTTAAGCAATCACCTACAGATACTGGTTATATGTTGTGGTTTTATTGGTCCTGCCACTTGTCCCTTCGTCTTCCACTTGTCCAGTTTCCTAAATAAGCATGCTAACATATGCCAAGTTTTTAGCTAATGGTAATCACCTTGTTAGTGTAAAAATGCTATTTTATGTCTGTTACACCGTTATCTTTTGCAAATTTTGTAGTTCTAACTAAAGAATGGGAAACAATGTGTCTTGACTCGATTGCAAGTAACAAAATGCTTTATGATACGATATAAAATTGGTTCTTTAATACACAACATGGGTTCATTGGTTAAATTAGCTACCTTTTTGTGTTTGATTTATAGATCAATGGCCAGGTATGATGATAGAGTGAAAATGAGTGAGAAAGCAACCAGTGTTCAAAGTAAAACTTTAAAAGAGGATCAGAACCAGGGGGACAAGGAAAAAAGGGTTGGATTGAGACATTTGCACACTTGTGTAGATAAAACAATTGCTATAAAACCTAAGGCTGCGTGAGAGGGCTAAATAATAAATCTCAAAAAAAAAAATTTCACCTAATTTGATTTACAACTTTAGAAGTTGTTTTTTTCCTTTCCTTTCCTAAAAATATACGGTTCCAGTCAAAAGTTTGGACACAGAATCCCATAAATCTAATATGTGTGTCCAAACTTTTGACTAGCAGTGTATTGCAAATGACAGAAACAACTCAAACCATCCATTCTGGAAATTTACCTAAATTTAATATACAAATAATCACAAGCTTTGATACATGCTTGTAAAACAAAATGCCAAAATGTTGTAAACAACGATGACTGATATAACTTTTCCACAGAATATGTGTAATTTCTAGCTACATTTGAAATTGCAGATAAAACTTTCTTCTCTCTACTGTGCTGCCTCTTTTGTTGTCTCTTTCTGAGAATGTGCATCATCATAATCTCCGCTACGGTCGCCATGTTACTGTTGTCTGAAACTGATATTGGAATTTGGAAGTAAAATAAACTCTGCACTGCCCTCTAGTGGATACATCTCCTAACCACAATGCAAACGTAAAGGATGCATGGAAGAATGTGGGCAGTGACGTTTGACACCGCTGGACATAGACGTAACCATTTACGTCTGTAAAGAAAACATAAATGAAGCTTCAGCGGTAGTTTGAATACTGGTGTCTGGTACATCTTCTAGAGAGCAGCATTTCTCACACATGACAGCATGCCTCCGTTTGAGGTGTTGCAATAAATCGGTTGTGCTGCCACCGAATCCACAATAAGCAGTCGTCTTCCAATCGGAAGGTTGGTGGATCAATTCCAGGCTTTCCCTGACTGTATGCCTAAGTATCCTTGAGCAAGACACTGAACAATGCACTGACGTGTCAATCGGGGTATGAGTGTATGTGTGTGTGTGTGTGAATGGGTTAATGTGACATGCACTGTAAAGCGCTTTAAGTGGTCAAACTGACTGAAAAAACGTAATATAAGTACAAGTCCATTTACCATTTATAAACTACAGAAGCTCAAGGAGATTCAAATTCATTGGTAAAATCGATTTTATCGCCCAGACCTAATTATAACCTGTAAAACTTAAATCAACCTCTCCTAAATCGAGTCATTACTCCCTTATACTTTTTAAAGCTGTGGACAACTAAAGGGATCTTTACTGCATCCAGCAGCAACCTGATTTCTTAACAGGATAGGAATGTGTTGGCAGGGCCTAGTGCAGCATTAATGTTCAGCAAAAAGAGCTCCAAGCCATCAACCTATGCTAACAACCTTTGCATGACAATTAGGGGGGGGGAGCATGAGGTTCCTGCCTGGCTCACTGGCCTCAAGGAATTGGGGCTGAAAGAGAAGATAAGTCGGCAAGCAAACCTGTCTCATCTCAGCACGGCCTCCCTCTCAGTACATGTCATGTTTGATTGGATAGTGATCAAAGTGTCACTGGCCGTTGTCCTGCAGGCTAAGTGAGATATTAATCATAATTAGAATGTTTGGTTATATGCAGTGCAACATGTCATCTGTAAAATGTCCTTTGCTTCCTGTTTCTAAAATTTCACTCAAGGCAAACTATTCATATTCAACACAGATTTGGCTTGGCTTAGTCACAGAGCTGCTCTTGCATCTCATTTCTTTTATAGGTCATATTGACCAACAATTGTAGCTGCACAGCAACAGTCATGAACACTCCTTGAGCTGTCTCTCCTTATCAGAGAAGAGTCTCACTGAAGGCATCCAAGTCTTATCATTGTTACGACTGCACCATTTAAACCAAGACGTGTTCGTAATCCAGCTTTCACTACGCTCTCTCTCCCAGTCTCTCTGAGCAGCTAAAGCGAGATGGATTTTACATGCAGTGGGTTGTTTGTGTGTGTGTGAGTGTGTGTGTGTTTGTGTGTGTGGGGGGGTCAACCCAAAGGCCTTGAGGTCCGCTTAAACAGTGAAGCGTCAGGCATTGTTACTGTCAGCTCCGGCAGAGCAGGTTGTATGTGCCATCCTCATTACTCGCCATGTCCGTCATGAGCCTGGTAACTGCACTGCCACATTGATGGGAAAGAAGGAGAAGATATAGCTGGGGCTGCTCCCTCTTTTCCTCGGCTGACATTTCCCCTTAAACTGTTTATTTACAATACAGAATGAATGGGTGGCGGCCAGGGAAAGCTGGCTGTCAACTGGCATTGTCAACACTGCTGCCTATCGGCGACAGGAAATTGGCAACTGTATTTCAGTTCCCACAGATTTAACTGTCTATCTCCTCTTCATTGGTCTCGCATTACATTTTCCCCTGTCACTTTTTTTTATCTGTTTGTTGTTACTTAACAGCTGCAGTCACGTGCCTCATGCCTTATTGTAACAACCTTCATTTGCAAGTTTTTTCACCTTATACAAACATACTATGCTTCCCTCTCAATGATCTTTCTGAATCAGTGTTCATTTTAACTGCAATAGTCATAGTTTAGTAATCTGAATCAACTAACTGCAGTTGATTTAGTCGACTATTATATAAATTTTATGGGTAATCAGGGATCTAAATTACCTTTGTAGTGATTTAGCTTTATTAACATTAAAAATGTTTAATTAAATATATTAATGTTAATAATAATTGCATAAAATTATGAATAATTAATCTTAATATTGATTACACAAATAGCTTTAATACTAATCTAATGGCTGTGTGGACACCATTAGAGTGTTAAATTGATTAATTTAATAAATTTAAATCATTGATTCAAAGGAGAGCATTCACAAAACCAAACCATGTTGGGATAAATATAAAATATTTATTACTAGTCTAATCATGCATAAATGTCAGAGGAAAATATTTACAAAGGTTTGGATGGATTGTAAAATGCAAATATGTTCAAACCAGAACTGCTCAAAAAAATAAAGGGAACACTAAAGTAATACATCCTAGATCTGAATGAGTGAAATATTTTTATTAAACACTTTGTTCTTTACAAAGCTGAATGTGCTGACAACAAAATCGCACAAAAATTATCAATGGAATTCTAATTTTTTAACCAATTGAGGTCTGGAATGAGGTGGCGGATGGTCTCCTGAGGGATCTCCTCCCAGACCTGGACTAAAGCATCTGCCAACTCCTGGACAGTGTGTGGTGCAACATGGCGTGGATGTAGCGAGACATGATGTCCCAGATGTGCTCAATTGGATTCAGGTCTGGGGAACGGGCGGGCCAGTCCAGCATCAATGCCTTCGTCTTGCAGGAACTGCTGACACACTCCAGCCACATGAGGTCATTGTCAGCATTGTCTTGCATTAGGAGGAACCCGGGGCCAACTGCACCAGCAGATGTCTCACAAAGGGTCTGAGGATCTCATCTCGGTACCTAATGGCACTCAGGCTACCTCTGGCGAGCACATGGAGGGCTGTGTGGGGGAGGGGAGGGGGG
>JBAMHW010000024.1:18069774-18087013 GCA_037177495.1 Rhadinocentrus ornatus | reverse complement strand
GACTAAACATGGAGAAGCAGCATTTAGCTGTTATGCTGCAAACAAGTGGAACAAACTACCAGTGGAGATTAAACTTTTAGCAAATGGAGACATTTTTAAATCCAGGTTAAAAACATTTCTTATGCAGCTATACATGAAATCTGCACAATAACATTTTAACTTATCTTGGTTTTAATCATTTAATGTGATTTATGATTTATTGCCTTTTACTATTTCTTTAACTGTAATGCTTTTAATGTTTTATGTAAAGCACTTTGATTTGTCCTGTACCTGAAATGTGCTTTACAAATTAACTGTCTTGCCTTGCCTTGCTTTACAGCGGTTTTGTGGGGATGGTGACGCCTTTCTCATGGTTTTCGCCACCATTTTCATACCTGTACCAGTTTTGTCATATTCAACTATAAATACGTCTAATTTCCTATTTGGTATGGTTTCTGCAAAGAAATTTCAGTGCAGAGTTGCGTTCTCTTTGCATGTCATATTCAACTATAAATACGTCTGATTTCCCAGAGCAAAGCAGCTACGCATGGGAAAGCTGCAACTCCAGTAAAACATCATCATCATGCATTTCCACTCTGTTCCAAACTGTTGACTGCATCCCAGGTCAAATTAATAATGACCTGTGTCTGTTTTGACACCTCCTTTGCAGCTACAACCTTGCAAGCCCATTTTTAATTGCATAAGCAATTACCATGATTATTGATCTTAACAGTGGTTTTGCTTAAAAAGACATTTAGGACCTAATTGTTTAATCTGTTTGGATTTACAATCAAGCACCTGATTGAAAAATCTTGCAAATGTATGAGAAAATAACTCTAGGATGTACTGGCTGCTTTGCAAATTGTTACCAGAAGAAAAAAGAAGCGTGACAAGAAACTTGTTTTTATTTCTTTCGTGACATTTATTATATTGTGGAAGACCTTCAGTTGAGTACAGTCAGCTTGTTGGTAACTATCATAAGGAGACTTGAACACCCCGAAGAAAGTTCTCTACTCCTATTATGGATATTTTTGTGCTCCCTTGTCACTGTCATACACGTAATCATCACTAAATATTGCTCTCAGTGTTGAGCTTAACTACCTTTCACTGCATGAATGCAAGTCAGCCAGCATTTATTCACTGCAAGCAAAGGAAAAAGTTTTAGGTTGACAGTTTGTTGGAAAAACTCGAATTCACATTAGAACAGAGAACAGGTTTTTACTCTCTCTGTCTTATCAAAGATGATTAAATCCCCCCATTGGCCAGGGGACGGTGTCTACTTTCCTAGAGGCGATTGGAAAAAGCAGAAATCTCAGCAGTGCTCTCAGCCTCTCCCATCCTCAGAGATGAAGTACTGTAATTAGATTTATTTGCTCCCCTCTTCCTTCTCCTCCCTCCCTCCGTCTCCTCTGAGATTTACATCCCACATTCATGATCAACGCGCACACAAAGACAAATGAACATGCAGGCGAACACTTCTGTATCGCCTTTGTTTGCCTCTAAACCTTGTTTATGTGTTTAAAAACAAAAAAGTGAAAGAAACAAGGTCTCTAATTAGAGGCTAAGATAAGCCATGTGCTGCTCTGCATAGTCTTGTCGTCTCTGCCTCTGTTTCTTTCACTCTTCCTGGGTCTCTTGCTGCTGGTTGTCATTATCAGCAAGGGCTCAACCCAGTAGTGAAGACACATTAATCACCCACTGAGGATTTGATAAGAGGCCAAGTATAAGCCATTTACCTCTTTGTTTTAACAAAGAGACATAATAATGCTTCTGCTTTTTATTTTTCTGGCTCTCTTACTCACCTGCTTCCAAAGGTGGAAGTTCTTGTGGACAATCAGACATTAAATTTTGATGAATTTTGAAGAAAGGGAAAGTGACTTTTGAGCTTTCTATATAAGGAACAATTGGCAACTAAATAAAAAGGTTTTCTAAGCTGAGAATAAGAAGCTAAGATATAGCTGAGACAAAAGGCAAGGCTCTCTTTTCAGTAATTGCTAAAAGCGTGCTACTTATGGCCCTTTCCCACTAGTACCCACATCACCCTACCTTAATTCAGCCAACACCACACCACCCCATTTGATTGTTGTTATTACAACATAACAGAGTGCAATTGAGGCTGCGTTCAGTATTGGCGGAGTCGTTTTACAAAAGGTGTCTACTAAGTATCGTGAAGTCATTTGTTTGGGACATACACAGATAAACAATGAAGGACGTTGAGCTCATGATTTACGTGCTGCTTGGTTTAATGCCAATGTTGTTATCCACAGTCGTCGCTTTGGAGATTAAAAGGGTTAAAGATGGCGGGGTCGGGAGTCGCTCTTATGACTCATCCCATGACGTCAAATTCTGGCCAATAGTGGCTTGCTATCTCCACACGTCAAGATTTTCAGCAGCGCTCTGCATCTTCAGAACTCCAAAGGAGTAGGTGCTAAAAATGTATCTACTCGGCCGAAAATCCTGATGGGAACACCTACAAATCAGGAGGGGTGGTGCTGGTCGGGCTAAGTGGGCGTTAGTGGGAAAGGGCCATTATTGCCTTTTTTTCATCTGCCATCTAAATACACGGTCTTCCCCCCAGTATAAATTACAAGTCTTAAGATTTAAGTTAGATGAGAAAGGGAACATTTGAGAATTGTCCCGTGGAAAGCTCAGTGACTTTATGGAACATTGCTGGCATCTTCCTGCAGCACTGACTGGACAAACTATTTTTCTGAAACTGGCAGCAGGTTAGGGAGTTTAATTGTCTTAAACCTAAAGACACTTTTTAACTGTTTGGAAATTAGTTTAACCTAGATTTGATAAATATGTGAACCACATTTTCAGCTTTGCTGCAGTTAGCTTGCGCTTGATTTTATTGATGTTCTGCAGGTAAATAATGCCATTCAAGAGGTCACTTGAATATGTGAATTACACTTTAAAATCAGAAATTTATAGGTCCTATGTCTCCAATAAAACCATTAGTTTCCTTAGTTTTCATAAATACAGCTTGGTGTCATCAGCATATTAGTGGAACTGAAGTTGATGTCTCTTCATGAAATTGCCCATATTATATATATACAACACATATTATTTAAGGAGAATAAACTTGCTCCAGTTCAGAATATTACACAACACCATAATTAACATTACAAATTGTAATCTACCTAGTCCTTATTCAGACATAAATCTTTATTCAAATCATCATTAGACGGATGGGGCTTTTTTTCATGTACATTTCCAAAAAAAAATTTTGAGGAGAACTTTATTTAGGTCAGTTATGTCTGCCTTTTGATAATATCAATTGGTGTTGTATCATACATGGTCTGAAAGCCTGATTAGTCATGTTTACAGTGGGGTATAACTTGTACGGATCGTGCATTTTTGGAATGAGCAGCACCGTGAAATGTGAGTGGTGCCCCAAAACCCCTACAATAGTCTGCTGTTGGTATTTACTCTTGTTTTGAGATTCAGGTGCTGTCAGGTGTGTGCCAGTCACAGTTATATGACTGACACCTAATTCAGAGACATATTAGAAGGAGATTCTTGAGTCAGTAGTCCAGATATTAAATCTTTACCTCACCATAAACCTATATGTATGGTGAGGTTCTTGAAAAGCCCTCCAAGGGTTTCTTACCTCTCCAGCACTGATTTATATGTCATTTTATTACATTTTTTTCCTTTGTTTTATTATTCATTTTCTCTCTATGTCAAATACATGATATGTGTATTGTTTTATATTCAAGTGCAAAAAAAGTCCATGAGTCCATAAATCAGCCCAATTAAGCAACCCAATTGGCAAATGATTAACACAACCAAAGTGGTTCACCTTCAAAAACCCCTGGTTAAGTGATGGGATGCCACTGGAAAATGTGATCAGGCTGGTGACTATCATGAGGAGGAGGTGTCACGCTGTTGTGGCTGTGTGTGGTTTTTGCACACTACTGAGGTCTCTGATAGTGTAAAATGAATAAAGTGTTAAAAATGGCCAATATGTTTTTTTTTTGTTTGTTTGTTTGTTTTTTGCTTATTAGTGTTGGAGAGTGCAATTATGTAATCCACCAAGCAACTGGAAAAACAAGAGTGAATACCAACAGAAGAGTATTGCAGGGGATTTGGGCACATTTTTTCAGGGGGTATATCCCACATTGTCAGCTATGTTGCTCATTCCACAGAACTTTGATCGTAACCATTTTGCTTCATAGCTGTTTACGCCAGCCTCTTCTGCAGCACTTTTAGTTTGTTTTAGATATTTGTTATAAATATGCGTGACACAGAAATTCAATTTGCTATGATACACGTGTGACATCTTCAGTATTTTGAGGCCTGCTGCATGATGATTGATGGCTGGGTGTGATTCATGTGGAGTCACCGCGCTACACCATTTTGTGTCCTTCTGTTATGCAAATTATTAACAGCCAGCATTTCATCATAAATTACTTCCCAGACCTGCACTATAATGACGACTGCCGTTCAATACCAGCACACACGTTGAATATTCACTCCCACACAGCCCATTCTCACACATGCTCTAGTGGCAGCTTTGTTCAGTCAGTGTCAAAAATGAAAGAAGAAAAGGAAGACAAGTCTGAAAGTAAAAGATACTCGGACGTTTTTGCTCATATGAGGTTATTCAGTGTCAAGATAGAAACTGGGGTTGTAATTAGCAAATCCAATTTTGCAGCTTGTGAATCAGTGACCAGAAGATGAAAGGCCAATTATGAAAAGTGAGAAGGAAAAGAGGATGAGGGTAGATTAAAGGAAGGATCACAAACATCAAACCTGAATTGATGGGGGTGGATATTTCTTTACTTTTTTTAATCACCTTATTTTGTGGTGCATATTGTTAGTATTTAAGCATTAAGCTGCTTCTTGATATTCAAAAAAATCTTCAAATTATGGATTATTAGGTTTAGATGAAATACAGAGCATACTGGAGGAAAATCTGCTCTCCCTTCTGTGCATTTTTCTGCAACCCCTGACCAGAATTCAATTTAACTCTGGGTAATTTTCCTCCGTTTGCATTCAATATGTTTTCATCACTCTGCCTGCTTACTCTGGATATTTTTCAAGCGCCATAATACTCTCTCCCTCTACCCTCCTCGCCTTCCTCTTCCCAACCCTCACCACTTCTGTCTGTCAAACCAAAGGCCAGTTCCCAAACGGGAGTCTTCATCACACAGAAAAGCACAAAAGATACGGTGCTGTATCAAGGCTGACAGGTGAATGGGACTTCCACCGATACGGAGACAAGGCGTGGAGTTATCAGCACAGAGAGTGCATGTTTGGGTGAGCACATTCACTCAGCAAGGAAAGGGAATGTATATGATACTGCAAATAATGGCAAAAAGACAAAAAAAAAAAACATGGAGCAGAACTGGACTTAAATCCAATGTGATTCTGCAATTTTACAGTCTCTAAACACATAGTGAGTTTGTCATCTGTGTAAAGCTAAGAGGGTAAAGCCACACAGTTTGACTTTGTATAGCTATATACTCCATTCTCAGTATATCTGAATGGGTTTGGTTTTGTCATCTTTGCTGCGCATGTTGATTGATTCAGAACCTATCGTTGGCTTGGTGGTCTCATTGTTTAGTGGATGTTTGTGCAATGTTTGTCGTTTTAAACCAAAAGCCAAAACTTATTTAAGAATTCTATTATTTTATGCATTTCCATTGCAGCAGCAGCAGTATTAGAATTTTGTACATATGTTAATTTTTACAGCCTCTGTGCGGTGAAGGTCTCCTGCACCCCGTCTTTAGTTGGGTGGAGACTGGAGACTTTCAAGTCCTGTTTCCACAGCTAATTTTCTTTCTGCAGCTGTGATTATATGTGCATGTAATACCCCATCTCCTGTTTTTTTCCATGGCAACAGGCATTTTAAAAGCTATTTCTCTTTTCAGTTTTTGCTGTCAGTGAGGTACTCTCGGCTTTCCCCCCGGTCTATTTTCAGACATTTTCAGAGGTCAGCTTTATCCTCTGGCTGAATTACAATATTGATGGCTATTTCAACATCTTGACTGTGTTTTTTTTACTTTTCTATCATTTCTTTCTGGTGGTTAAAAAATATTTTCTCAGAAAGACTATATTCTCTTACAAATATTTTTTTTTTTCTTTTTCTACCAACCAAGAGGCTGTGAAGACTGGCTTGACTTCTTAAACCAAATAATGACTCCACTCCAGGAGGGACAAACTCAAATGAACTCAGGTCAAGCTAGGTCGCTCGGCCCTAAATTGTTTCCATGAAATCAGTTTTACTCCACAGAAGCCATTGGAACAAGCAACCATTGCCAGCTGATTCATTTCCACAACATACAAATTGTTGAACTGGTTTGGTCAGCTTAAAATTCTCCGTTGTGCTTAAGACCTTGAAAAAGAGTCTTGGTGGTGTTATTGTAACCAAGCATGCAACTCTCTTATAACCTTCTGTGCTATGTAGGAGAAAACTTGATGGTATACCTTTGTAGAGCAAGATAAATCAGTTTATGTAGTTTTCATGCTAAGACTTTTTTTATTTAACACATAAGATGCAAACAAAGATCACCTTTCAGACATAATTAGATATTATACAAACATTTTTACTATGCAGAACTTATATATTCAGGTGGATGGATGCTTGTTGTATAAGTTATGTGATGGATTTAATACATTAAATCAGAACATAATCAAACTTCTAATTCACCTGTGTTGTGATTGTTTTCCTGTGCAGCAGAAGTATAACACTAAGAGGAAATTAGAGCCTTGACATGGATGAAAGTCGTGCTCAATTGTTTGTTTCTTACGGTCTACTACAGAGTCTTGATTGAGTTTTGATTGTGAGAAAAGGATTGTTTTTCATCAAATAAAAAGTGATGATCTCCTTCTCTTCACCCAACCTGCTCATAAAGAAGTTGCAGTCTTAAAGCTTAAAGCAACACTGTGTCACTCTCTAACCTTAAAACTCATTTTAATGACACACTGCTGTCGTAACCACGCAGCGTCCCAAACCTGCGGAAAGTAGCTCATCTTTGCTGCTGCAGCAACAGTAGGCAACTTCTCCAGCTGCTCTCGCTACTCCAGCCTCTCCAACACTTTTCTCCCTCCTTTAGAGAGAGAAAAAATACTCTCTAATATCCACAACAGGACTGAGTTCCAGATTAAATGACTTTGGCTTGCAGAATACAAGCCTGCCAGGCGTGGGCAGCTGTGGTGCCAGGCACTATGAGGCAGATGCTGCTTGCATGAAATACACAAACACCAAAACACAGCTGGCTTACATTTTTTAGCAAAACACATCATCACAATATTATTTTAGAGAAATGAATTGCACGAGTTCAATGATTTTTTTTTAGAAATGTGTCTTTTGTTATGAGCAAACAGAAAATGTTTGGGGCTGCAGCTCTGGCATCTCAGGCCTGCAAATGAATTTTATTAAGTTTTTGCTATCCGTTTGAAAATCATTAAAATTTGCCTTTCAGTGCTACAAATAAATGATAGCAAGTCTGCTCTGCTCTGCCTCTGTTTAAGAAAAAGTTTGAAATGATTTTGGAAAGTTGGATGATCTTTGATTAAATGAACAACGTGGAGAAAAAATCTTAATCTCGTGAAGCATCTCTTCAGAAACAATGAAGGAGATGGAGCTACGCCACTCAAACAGCTTGAGTATGTTTAGTGTTGATGTTTTCTGTTAATAATTCATTCTATAGAGTTTTGTTTCATTCATTAGTCAGATCTAATATTCTGTTTTGTTATAAGTAATTGAACATAAATATAATATGAATATAAAGTTGTTAAAGGGAACATTAGGGCTGGACGATGTGGCCAAAACTTGTATCACAATATATTTCTTAATTTTGGTCTATGCGATATAATTCCGATATCGATATAAACAGGGTGCGAACCACAGGGGAGCTGGGGGAGCTATAGCTGCCCTTAATGAAACATGCCCCCGTGGTGGCGTGGTGGCACTGCAAGTGAAACTTCTTGTAGACCTGATAGACAGGTGTTCAAATACTTATTTGCAGCTGTATTATACAAATAAATTGTTGAAAAATCATACATTGTGATTTCAGGATTTATTTTTTTTGATTAAGTCTCTCACAGTGGACATGCACCTACAATGAAAATCTCAGACCCCTCGAAGATTTCTAAGTGGGAGAACTTGCAAA
This sequence comes from Rhadinocentrus ornatus, assembly GCA_037177495.1. Classification (NCBI taxonomy): domain Eukaryota; kingdom Metazoa; phylum Chordata; class Actinopteri; order Atheriniformes; family Melanotaeniidae; genus Rhadinocentrus; species Rhadinocentrus ornatus. The sequence goes on along the minus strand of JBAMHW010000024.1, from coordinate 18,078,911 downwards.
ATAGCAGGGTGTTCAAATACTTATTTTCCTCACTGCATATATTGGTACGCATATGTTCTGTGGGAAAGCTATAATATCAGTTGTTAAAAACCAAAAAAGCCTCAGAAAACTGCCAAAAATGCCACAAAAGATGCTGTAAAACTAAAAATGATTTTGCCAAGTCTATGAAACATTAGTAAAACATTTTAGAAATTAAAACTGTACAATAAATTAATGTTCACTTTTTATTTGTATTTAGCAAGGCTAAATTAGCCTTCAAACAAAGAAATTTGAAATCATCATCAAAGGTCAAATAAAACTTTTACCTTTCTCAATATTAATAACTTTAACTTTAAACTACAACTTAGGCTTATTATGTTATACATATAGATTTAAACAAAGTGCTAAGAAATAAAATAAGTGCTCAGAATTGCTACAATAAACAGAAAAACAGAGTGAGCAACAATTGGTGCTTCATATTCTGACTCAGCACATTCTGAGTGGAAATGCTTTTGATGCACTGTCAACTCCTCAATAAGAAAAGTAGCTATTGGCTGTCCTAGAAGTCGCCAAATGACGTCTCATCTGATCAGCGAAACATAATAAAATAAAATAAAATTCTTCAGTCAATATTTTCTTTGTTTTTTAGTTAAATTTTATTAAATGTAATTTGTTTTTTAATTAGGAGTCTAGAACATGTCACAACACTTAACTTTTAAAATATTTTTGTCCTCGTTCTTTATTAATAGACATTACTATCTGACGGTAAGCCAGTGCGGGATCATCCAGCAGCAGCTTTGGACGTTTCATTTCCAGCCTGGTGATGAAACAGAGCTGATCTCCAGTTCTGAATGCAGCTTCTGCCGCGTGAGGACCAAGTCTCGTATGAGTGCTTTTGGACGAGGGAGGGGTCTGCCAGCACCCACTCCTCATTGAGAAAAGTAAACTACATCTCCAAAAGTCTCCAATAATTAGTCCAGATAATTACTCCAATAATAAGTTGCTAGTTCCTTCGCTAGTCGCTAAAACAATAAAAATAAAAATATTGGCTAGAGGGGAGGGAAAACTGACTAAATATGACGACAAAGTCGCTAAGTTGGCGACACTGAGCCAAATCACTTCTGTACCGCCGAGTTAGTCTTTCCTCAACTCTTTTATCAACTAGGTCGTCTGCTTTCTCTTTGCTTGTAGAAGTTTGTTCAGTCACGTTTGCATTACGGTCATGAACACTCATCTTGTAGCTAAAACTTGCCGCATTGGAGCTTAGCCTAGCCTAGCCTTCTACCTCGCGCTGAGCACAGCTAACTGCTGTTGGGCTTGGTCGGGCGCCGTGTCTATGGCTAACGTCATCACTTATCTAGCCAATGTACTGCGGCTCTTTCTGTTTGGCTTGAACGCTGTAATCTTATACTGTAGGTATATCGAAATATCGAAATGTGGTATCACCGTTATTGAATAAAAGTATATTAAGATATAATATTGATACTGAATTATTGTCCAGCCCTAGGGAATATATTTGAACATTAAAAAATAAGTAGTGGGACAGTTACTTTCCAGAGTAAGTAGTTACTTTTAAAATGCTGTAACCCTGTTACAAACTCTTACTGTTTTGGGAAACCTAACTAGTAACTATTAGTAATTACTTTTCACAGTAATATGCCCAGCACTGAGCATATGTCCTTTACAAGGCTCCATCACAGATATAGCATGTACATATGGGGGAATCTTTCTGATGCTGCACAGTGGTGTGTGGGAAGTGGTGACAGCTCTCAGATGTACTGAAACATGCGTACATATGAACACTTCCCACAGAACACTTAACTCAGTAGTATGACTGTTGTAGAGTTTTCTTAAAAAAAAAAAAAAACACAGCTTGAAAGTAATTTCTCCATCTCTCCCGGTTCTTTCATCATTATTTGCATTGTTTAAAACACTGGCATGGATGGACCACAACACAAACACACACACACACACACACACGCACACAGCTATATACACTTAGTCATACAGAATAATGAGTACATAGAGGGCATTTATGGCCTTTCAGCCTTCATAGGGAAACAATATCAAGGGCGCTTATTAACTCCAACACACATTTGTGAGAACCGTGGCAAGGTTGCATAAAAGTCTACTATCCTCGCCACACAAACACACATACAAACAGATTCAAGTGAGTTCTGTAATGTGACGGCTGCAGGCCCACCTGAAGGTTGCACACATAACCAGTCCACTCCCAAATGAGTCCAGGCATACACATATGTGGCTTTAAGTAAATTGTCCATTTCCATCTATGGAGAATTAATCATTTAATGGCCCACTGTGTGTAACCGCTGTCCTCACTTTGCTGCTAATATTAATAAAAATTTAGGTCACATTTGTATTCTGGTGCGGTTTGATTATACAGAGTGGCCGACTTAATGATTCAGAGCAATTTCACGGTGTTGACATCGAAGTGGTATCAGCAGTGGATACATAAGAGCTTTTTCAGTTGAGATGGGGGACGTCTATCCTGTCTTTGTTGTGCAGAATTCTGGGACAGACCGATGTCTTTCTCATACTCAGGCTGCAATTTATCGTCTTTTGTCGCCAGTTTCCATTATTTTATTCCATTATTATTTTTCAGCTGCACGTCTCACCAGAGACGAGGAAGAGAGCAGACTTCCCTCAGTGGAAACACTCTGGTTAGAAATTAGAGCAGCTCGTGTACACTCATGCTCAGCTACACGTTTGCACCAGAACGTGTGCGCTCATATCTCACCTAGACCTTATTCTGTCCTGAAATTAAAGCATTAAAGCAGCTTCTTTATATTTAAACTCATGTCTGATTCCAAACTTTTCCTCAAATTGGAAATCCTGACCCGATGTTTGTGAAAATGACAGCTTACTTGCCTGGAATTCAAATTGCTTCTCGCCTGAAGAGAGAAATACATTTATAGGCTCGGACAATGGCAAAGTTAAAACATAAAAAAGCAACAGATTTTGTTTACTGTTATTGGAGTGACACAGCATCCCTTGTCCTGTTTACCGATCTCTCCATTTCCACCCGTTATCATTTCCTTTCGCGGGTTCTATTGAAAACGAACATTTTATGGCTTCACAGTTATCAAGTTAAATTGAAGAATTCGGCTTCTTGTTTAAAAGCACAGCAGAGATGCTAATTCATAAAGCTGTCAACTTATCGTAGGTATAGTTTTGCTGTAAAAAGTTTTATTTTGGATGCAAGCAGCAGACAAACGCTGCTTTTTATATATTTATATATATTTATAGCAATATTCTGATTTAGATTAGTTAAAACTAAAGCTTCTATGTTTTGCTGTTTAAAGCTTGACTGTATTTAGTTTCTGCTGTTTTAAATTTAGCATCCCTGTCTGTTCTTGCCACAGGCGTGAAGGCGGTGTTCTCTGGCCATTATCACCGGAATGCTGGCGGCTGCCACGGCGGCCTGGACATGGTCGTGAGCTCGGCCATCGGCTGCCAGCTCGGCAAGGACACCCACGGCGTTAGGGTGGTGGTGGTCACAGACGACAGCATTGTCCATCGCTACCACACCCTGGAGCAGCTGAGAGACCGAGGCATAGACGAGGACCTGAGGAAGCTGCTGCAGGCCTGAGCGGTGAAAGCAACCTGTGGATTGTCATTAATAAACTGGGTATTTTAATTAATTTGGTATGATTTTTACCTTTTCTTCCTAGTGTATTATGTTTTAGTCAACTCAGAAATGTGTAATAATATGATCCTTTAGATTGTATTCTCCAAAGACAGAACTGGGCATGTTCAGTCGACCCAAACTTCACAGTGGCATCTACTATATATCTGACCAGCAATGAGGCAAAAGCAGTTAATTAAAGCAGCAAGAACAGTAGCACTACACACCAGCTGCACATAATAAAGTCTGGAGAGTCATAATAATTCAATTTAATTCCTGTTGACTGAACTGAATGTTTTCCTGGGAGCAACTTTTAAAGAAACTGGGTTTAAAATCATTTACTGCCCTGAGAGGGTTGTACAGAAATCCCTAAATGTGTTTTTGTGGAAAAACAAACTCTTGTATCTGAAGTAGCACCCTCTGTCTGTTGTCTGTGTGATTTTAAACACTTTTTTCCCCCATCATTGAAAGAATAGTCCACCTACAACGCTGAAACATAATTCAAAACAACAGGAAAGGATGTCTGTTAATCAGGATTCGTTTTGGGATTTGGTGATTAAGCTTTTTTCCTGTGTCTGCAGATAAATGTAGCAACACTGCAAAGAAAAGCGAGGACCAATATCAAGCATCTGCTGGCGTTTGTTTTGCTGCATTCACTTTAGAAATCATTAAAAGTTATTTCAGCTTTTCTTCTTTCTGTTACCCGATCAAGGTTATGAAAGGTTGGAATTTTCCTTCAATGACTAAACCGTTATAGCTGATTTTATGCCTTGTTGGCTACCCTATGCAAGCTTTTGTTACCTTACTATGTGTTTTTGTGAATAGCATAAAAAGAATGACTGACTGACCTCTGAGAAGACTTTATAACCAATGATTCTACCCTGGCAGACAAAAAGACTCATAGGACATGAGTTAATAATTATTAACTTCTGCTAAAATATGTTAAAAACATATGCAATATTGCAATTATTTAATAAGCCCTTACCATTACTCTAAATAAACAAGAGATTCTGGATCAGTGATGAAATAAAATAGACAAACATTGCTGTTAACATTTCCGAAATGGGACTCTTTTCAGCTGTCAGCTGTAAAGGCGTCAATTCAGAACCACATGATGATGCTTTTTGTTGCAGTTTACTCTTAAGATGCAAAAGGGGAAGAAAAAAAATTCTTTTTTGATGAAAAGATAAGAAGCAGAAACATGTTGCTGTGTTTTTGCCACATCTTCCCCAATCCATCTAATGCCTTTGTGAAAAAACGTTTACTGGCAATAGCACACAGGTGTTGATTATTATGTCTCACTTTATTTCTCTTGTTGAAATTACACTCTATTTGCTCTATATTTTTCTATTTTTGGAGGGGTTTAACACCCTTCCACCACACAAATACACTGCCTAAGTTTTGCAAATTTGCTTATTTTACGCTTTGAGGAGGAAAAGATTAAGCAGCAGATCTGACAGACTCCTGAGTGTGAACGTGATCATTGGATATGAGCTGTAACACTGGATTAGATGCTGTTTAACTTTATGTGCCTGCAAATGAGTGATGGACTCCACCACTAACTAGTGGTAGGGAACATTGTCCCTCGTCCTGCAAGTTTTAGATGTTTCTGTGCTCCGACATACCTGATTCAAATGAATTTTCTGTGCAGAACTTGATAGGTTGTTGGATCCATTTAAATTCAATGAAACTCTAAAACAAAAATTGATTTGATAACATATAAATATAAATACCAATAAGTTACTCTATAACGTGAGCGCTATTGTGAACTGTTTATTAAAAGGGTATCTGTGACTTTCCCTTTCTATCATGTCACCATTGAACAGCATTCTAGTTCAAACTACGCGAGGCAGCACGTCGTCGTTATTGCACGTGCACAAGTGCCCAGTCAATTAAATTAATCCAGTGTAATTATCTCATTAGAAGCCAAACTAAAGAAGGTGTCAGACTGATGAAACGTGGCAACAGTCATGGGATCTGTTGGTGATTAACTGGTTGGCGGGTTGGGGCTGCATTTCCTCTGTTTAGTCAGAGCTGAAGCGATCTCACAGTATTCCCGTCTACTAGCTGCAGGCTGATTTGAAAGATCCTGAAATGGTCTTTAAAATGAACGTTTCTGCAACAAAATGACTTTCTCAGCATGGTTTAAATGACTCTACTCAATTACACTTTCCATCCGCCGACTCCCTCTCTCGTCCTGACCAACTGGGAACGGAAGAGGGTTGTCATGGCAACCCTTTAGCAACACATCTGTGCATCTGATGTGTGTGTGTTTTAGAGAGGGAATGCAAGTGTCAGGAGAGAAAGTGTGTGTACTTCCCGACTGCGTGTCCATCCATGGTCTAGTAGGCACCGTGTAGGTGATTTTCCATCAGCGATGTGATCGCTGACCTCATTTCACACTGACGGATTCTTCCTCTTTTTTTTTCCAAAAAGTCAGCATGTGATGGAGGGAGGAGAAGGAGGCGGCAGGGGAATAGATAATGAGTGTGATGTGTGAAAGACAACTCAGTCCATCTCCTTCATTTCCTGTCTGAGAAGGAACCTTATGTCCTTATCTATTTTTATATCCTCATGGTAGCCGGGCTCAGACACATCATTCCTTATCTTTTTGGGTGTGTGTGTGTATGTGTTTTTTAAAATGACTTTAAACCACATTTACAACATAAATTTAGGGAACATTACTCACTTTGACTTGTCCCTGTGTTATGTGTTGTAATTAATGACCATACTGAACACCATGACTGTGACTTCTTGTTTTTGTTTTTTATTTTTAATAAATGTTAATTTTATCAAAAGATTGCATTGTGTTTATTTGTTAACCGCTGCTCGTACAAGCACATATTCATTCATGTGTTTCATTCTTCTATCAAATCCCAGAACACAATAAACAAACAATAAACTTGCGTTTGTTTACCAGCCTGTTTCTGGGTGTTAGCCAGACTGTATTGACAAATAGGAAGTAGTCACAATGACATCACTTATTAATTTTTAGGCTTCAAGTTCAGAATTTCAAGTGATAGATCTCAATCCAATAGAGTGATTCCTAACCTGGGGTCACTGATTCACCAAGGTGGTCTCCAGACTGTACAGAGCCTGTGTGATTGTTAAAATTAAGGCCATGTCCAGACATGCACCATTTCATTAATAAAACATGTCAAAGAAACACCACGGTGCAGATGATTTATCCCAGTTTGGAAAAAAAGTGACCGTTACCTTAACTTTGGTTTGCTCAGTGGACAAGACTCAGCCAGAATGCATCATTTGTGGTAAGAAGCTGGCTAATGAAGGCATAAAATCAAGCATTGTTTCAGTATGGTGACAAATCAGCTGGTTTCCGCTGACAAATCTGCAGCAATTGTGCGATGCTGTCATCTGAGAAATGTTTCCAACACCGTGTGGAATCTCTGCCACCAAGAATTAAGGCAGAGGATCAAAGCCGTTCCTAACAAGTTAGACCTTTTAAATGTTAATGTACAGTATCTAATCTTGTTAAATACTTTCTTGTTAGATACTTTGTCTAATTTTTCTTGGTTGGGTTTAGGTTTTAAAATCACTTGTTAACAGCTAGAAAACAAAACTACTTGGTCATTCATTCATTCATTCATTCATTCATTCATTCATTCATTCATTCAACTTGTCCTGTCCAGCATGGTATCAGCAGAAAGATGGTCTGGCTGCTCTGTTGTGCTGACTGAATATGCTTTGCAAAGGGGAGCTTTATAGGTAATAGGCTCCTCTTGATTATCAGATTTTTTATTTTATTTTTTATTTATTTATTTTTTTGTATTTGTTTATTTTGAATTAAGTAATTTTGCTGGACCTGACCGAATATGACTGAATAATATAAAGGAGAATAGTGAACAGAAGTAAAAAAGAGAGAAGAAAAAATTGGGAAGAGAGAAATATAAAACAAATAGAAGGCAACAATCCTTTAATCCAAACTAACCCCAAACAACCAACTGTTACACCTGTATTCAAACACAACAGAGAATTTCCTGCTGTTTTTACAGGAAAGCAAAGCTCATCAGGAGCCCTGCAGATTTTAGATGTTACCTTTTTCCAACACACCTGATTCAAAATAATTAAATCCTTAATGACCATTAATCAGAGTTAGGTGTGTTAAAGAAGTAAACGTCTAAAACCTGCAGGACGTTGACCCTTGAGGAGCAGAACTGGACATCTCTAATGTATCGTTATGATCTGCATGAGCCTACAACCCATGGAGTTGTATTTGAGAGGAAGATTGTCTCAGCACAGTGAAGCTCATTAAAGCTGCATGTTCAAATCTGAGGCTATTGATTGGATGTTGGCAGCTGGCAGGTGGTTTTTTTTTTTTTTTTTGCTTTCATCTCTGCTGCAGGCCTTGAAAGGGATTGAAGATGGACCACAGTGAGTACTTCTACAACTTTGATGGGTTGTACTTAAAGTGCAGACATCCTACAAAGGAAGTGGTCTCAGGACCAAAAACTGTCCAATCTTGGCCCCAGCAAACTGCACAGAGCACTGATAGAGGTGGCAAAGTTTCTTTCTTCATATTTGGGCAGTTAGAACCTTCATTACCACAAATACACACATACACCTACTCACACAAAAATGTCTTCAGAGGACAGCAGCTGACAGATATGAGCAGCGACATGGCCTTTACTCTCTGCTTCTTCCCTGCTGCAGTTTAATCTACTGTGACAGATGAAAGCCGGTTCCTGTTTATTGATCTTACGCGCTGTTGTGTCCCAGAGTGCTTCCACATGTAAACATACAGACACGCACATTAAAGACACAAGTCTCTTCACAACCTTTGTCAGCAGCAGGCAGGGTGTAAAATCCACAACACTGATGTTTTTTCCTCAAACACGAAGTGCACTTTAAGCAGATGTAGTGGGAAATCTGATCAAGGGTCACCTGCTTTTGAACACCCGTGAGAGGCTCCAAACATTTCAGAAGTAAGCCAAGAGAACCACCAGGGACAGAAGGAAGAGTTTATTCTATTTTTTTTTCTTCTTCTTCTTTTTTTTTTTGGATGAATTGCAAAAAAGTTATTTTCACAGACTAGCAGAAATTCTTCAGTCATTAGATACTGTATGTGGACGGGTATCTGAGGAAATTTATGAGGCAGACACAAATCAAAGAGCTGCGTTATAAAGCCTGGCAGAATTCATCTGAAGTTTTCAAACTCAAGACAGCTAAGAGTCAAATTACATGCTTCATGGGATTGGATTCCCATTCTTATTTTTGAAATGGTGAAAGTTATTTCACATTAAACATTTTCAGCATTATATGGCCTGGAGGCTTAAATCCACTTTCGCTTGATTCACTCAAAATACTTCAGAGTGGAGCTGAGAAGGACTGGCAGTACATGAGAAACTAAAGCAGTAAACAATAACAACAGAGAGTTTATCAAAATGTATTCTTTGTAGAGTAAGGGTTGCTTTCTCACCAGATTTATGTAGTAAAGACATGATTTGTAATAATTCATTTACACAATAAAAAACTTAAGTAGAACTTAAATGTA
>JBAMHW010000024.1:18048950-18069674 GCA_037177495.1 Rhadinocentrus ornatus | reverse complement strand
TCCTGTAGTTTTTCACCAGGTTTGCACACACTGCAGGAGGGATTTTGGCCCACTCCTCCACACAGATCTCCTCTAGAGGCGGACCAGAGGATTGTGAGCCCCAAGCCCGGCCCACCCAAACCCCTCCAGCCACCACTCCACCCCACCCAGATGTGGCAGACCAGGCACCCCCCTGAGCCAGAAGCCCATCCACGCAGCCAAGCCAAGCCCGGTCCCGGCCCTCGGGGCAACCGGAGCAATTATTTATTAACCACTTAGTTGGATTGCTAGTACCAGGTTGGACCCATGCCTTTAGCATCAGCAAGCTACTAGCAATGTTCCTCAGAGATTATGATCCATATTCACATGATGGCATCACACAGTTGCTGCAGATTTGTCAGCATGAAAATATGCCGTTCCACCACATCCCAAAGCTGCTATGTTGGATTGAGATCTGGTGACTGGGGAGGCCGTTGGAGTCCAGTGAACTTATCGTCATGTTCAAGCAACCAGTTAAAGATGATTTGAGCTTTGTGACATGGTGCATTATTCTGCTGGAAATAGCCATCAAAAGATGCTACACTGTGGTCATACAGGGAAAGACATGGTCAACAACAATACTTTTGGCCTTGGTATTTAGAGTGCATGCACACCAGCCCTTAGGATTCAAGCCTTAGTTCATTTACTTGGGTGTCATTAATGTGCAACTGAACTCTATGTATGAAAGAAGTGAACTCTGGTCCACCTACAAACATTTGGTTCACTTCAACTGAACCAAATGCAAGAATTAATCTGCAGTGGCATTCCAGGTGCAACACAGAGCATTGTGGGTAAACACAACCTAAACATATGCACGTGTAACGCAATATCCAGGAGCAATGGCTTGTGGCCAGATGGGGAGTGAGAACAAGGTAAAGGCTCTGATAGAAATACATATACAATCAACCCAAGAACACTAGGATTTGATGCTGCTTCATGATTTGCTCTTTCTTTGGTGGAAAAAGAAGTTGCCCGGCAATAGATTTCAACTAATAGCATTTAGCAATTTTTCTTTTTTGTTGCTTGTCTTGTCTTCTCCTTAGTACAAAGGACTCCAAAAGTAGTTCTTTGTACTAAGGAGCCTGATGTGTATTAATAAAATATTCATTACACCTTGCAACATCAGTCTGAACCGTTGATCAGGATAGATCCATGCTTTCATATTGTTTACAATAAATTCTGATGCCACCATCTGAATGTAGCAGCTGAAATGGAGACTCATCAGACCAGGCAAAGTTTTGTCATTTTCTATTGAGCATTTTTGGTGAGTTTGTGTGAATTGTAGCCTCTGTTTCCTGTTCTAAGCTGACAGGAGTTGCACCTGTTGTGGTCTTTACCTTTTGGCTCTATTAACAGAGGCAACCCTGGTAAACATTACACCAACAAAAGTAAAATAATGTGCTTTAAGTTATATGTAGAGTTAATGGGAACTGTATTGTAAATGTTTGGTTTTTAGTGGCGGTTTTTCACTCTCTCTTTGAGTGACACTTTTTACATTACTTGTACCGTTGTAAAAGTATCAGCAATTGATTCCTTTATGTTCAAAGAGAAATGGAAAAGAGAAACTCTATAGATTTCTTTAACTCACTTCAGAGATAAAACAAAAAACATAAAATAAAAAAATATCCATAAAACAGTCAGATTTAAATACACAATTAATGTCCACATGCTACAAGTGTAAAAGAAGTAGTCACACACTTGGTCAGGCTCCACTACCACCAGCTCTCCCCTTCTCTATTGGGTTCACAGTTGTAGGGAAGGAAGAAAATGAAAGTTGGCGTATCCAATTGTGGCCTGACGTCAAGGTGCCACCCATTATGGCATTGAGCCCGCTGACAGAGCGAGCCATCTGGCCTAAAGAAAAGCAGCGACAGCCACATCCATTTCTTGCCCTGCCCGTTGGGCCCGCAGCCAGTAAAACAGACTGGGAGAGCTTACGGGGATCAGCGCCTCTCACTTGCTTGCCAAGCTGGCACATGTTTTGATCATTTTAACATTCAATGGGGTCAATAATGTGGATGACTTAGTTTATTTAAAGCTTTGGATTCCAGTCAGATATCACAGATGTATCCTGGCTGTTGCCTTAAGGCCAATAATAATATACTTTTACGTAATTGTGTATCTTTTTCCACTATTATTAGCAGATATATAATGTTTTCTCCCCATTTCACTGACCAGTACCCTTAATGAATGCACCATCCCTCTTTCTCTGTATCTCTATCATACCCAGCTGTCACAGCAGAGAATACCTGAGAGACACATTGCTGGCTGAGCAGTGAAGCAGCAATGATGGCAGAAAGGCAAAACTAGTAAGAGAGTTTAAAAACCCTCTGGCCAAGTTAATTATGGCTGACAGAGAAATATGTGCATATTTAAAAGGGTATTTAGGTGATAATTAAGTGTTGTAAACCAGAACTTTTTCAGTTTTCTGTCTTAACTGAAAAGCTCTTCTTTTTTTTCTTCCTTATTTGGATCCCATTGAAGAGTTTCTCACCAAAATGTCTCCCTTGAAGCTGTCTGGAGAGAATGCTAAAAGGAACTTTTGTTCCAGCATTTATGACATTTAGCATGTGCCCTGCTGTTGTGCCCGAAAGAAGGACATTGACATTTTTCCTCCTGTAAAAGGTGCTGTTCTGTGGCCAGACAGCTGACACAACAGCTATTAAACTAAACTGTTCTCTATTTTCTCCATCAAACCTTTTAGCCATGCTAACAATGGGGTTCTACAAAAGGCAATGTTGGTCTGATGGTTGATCGCTCCACTCCTTTGGTTCTTTAGTGCAATACTTTGGTTTAATCCCAGTTTAGATTTAATGCAGACATCTGAGTCAGAAGGAAAGATAAAAGAACTCATAGTTTTTTATGTTTGGTCAGGTTTTTAGTGCACAGGACTCAAGTCCATCCATCCATTCTCATAGATATTGATTTTAAATACAAAAAAATCTTCAATATGAACAATGTAGATATACTTATTTAGACATATTTTCTATTTTTTCACTAAGTTTTACCACCGCTTCCTTGTTACTATTGTAATGTGTCCAGAAAAGTAAATTACCAGCTCTGGAAACCCTGCATATCCAAAAGCAACTCTTTGGACTTATCTTTGTAGTGTACTACTTGAAACAGGTGTTAGGAAAAATAGTTTGTAACGGCCCTTTGTAGTTTCTGTGATGAAGTAAGTGATGAGGTGGCTCCATTAAGTGGTGACCCTCTTTCTGGCTCATGATGCCATTTTTCTGTTTATTGTCCTTGACAACATCCTGTAGTTTTGTGAAGCCTTCGTCTAGTTGACAACTTTTCCTCTCTTCTCGGTGCTTTTTTGACGTTTTTTATCTTTAGTGTCCCCGGTGTCTTCAACGTTGTCTCTGTGATATAATGACTTCACCATATGAAGATATTCTCCTCTAATTCATGTCATTTTGTAGTGAATTACTTTAAGCTGGTGGTGTGACAAAAATGAAAGAAAAGCTCCAGAAATCAGCTTTCTGTATAAAAAATGATGGTTTATCATAAAAAAGGGCCATCTTAAACAGATCTCTGCAGAAAATCTGGAGGTCTTGGGATCCAAATGAAAAGACCTAAAGACCAGATGTGTAAGTCTCTCTTATTTAGCTTTTAAACAAAGAACATTCCTCAGTCCTGAATCAACCAATCATAACCAGATGCATATGTTTACATATAGAATGTTCGCGTGCTTAGGACACCTATGCTCATGTGTGAGTCCAGTCTCGAAGACAGAGAACCTTATATGGTAAGAACCCGAGAAAACATGTGTGCTTCCCCGAACTGCAATGGAATTGCATTGCAGCTGCAATGAAATATAGTCCTAATCTATGTAATTTTAAATTAATTCCAATTATGAAATGCTGAGAATAAGACACTTAATCTTCTACTGTATATTCAAACTGATACATTAGGCCAGTGGTGTCCAGAATAGGTCCTCTTTGGCCTACCCAGTAAGGGTATGGTTGGAAGTGAAAATGTATCAGAGATCAGAGTTTACCGAACCAAACCGTCGTGAGCTGGACAACTTGGTGGAAACGGGGCTAAAGGTTTCTTTGCAAAACATTGCTTATTTTATCACAATGTACTGAATTTGTTACCCAGGAAAACAACACATACTTCCAGCCATCCATATCACAGACCACTTTCTTACATCATTCAATGGTTCCAACAATACACCCAATGGAAGACTGGGTTATCATGAGCACTATAACCAGTTGATTTGATGTACTGTGCTCGGACTACTTTTAAGTTTCAAGGTTTTCAGCTATTGATGCTTCAACAGCTTCTCTGTGGGATCAAACCTGAAGTGTCAGACTTGACTTCCAGTGCACATAACTGAGTCTTTCTCTTTTAAACTCAAACTAAAACAGTAGGAAAGAAAGTCAGACCAAGGATGTTGAACATCACAGGATTTTCTGACAGTGGCTTTGGTTATTATTCTGCTGTGATCAGTCAAAAGGGAGTGAAAGTCAACAGCAGAGGAGAAATTCAACAGACAACCCCTTTAAACGGTTTAGCAGATATTTCTGAAGTGAAATCTTATGTGGAAACATACAATCTCATAAAACCTAACTTTAAAAAAAAAACTTATTTTAATATAATTTGCATAAAATAAGGAGCAAAACCACCAGCGAGCATCTCAAGTCTGTGCTACAACCCATTCCTGTTGTGAACACCTGCAACTGGTGAGATCATGAGAAACTTTTCATCTTCACCATCTATTGCAAATGACGTTAACACAACAGACAAAAACAGGAAATGGGTCATATGTGTCCAGCAGTTAGTGCTTTCATAAGTCCTCAACATGCCTACGCAGCAAGAGATGCTGTACAGTGTACACAGACCATTTTGAAATGAGGCAAAAGTCAATTATGTGGAAAATTAGTTCATGTTTGCTCCATTAAACATTAAGAAAAACAATGTTGTTGTGCAGTAGCTGTCTGTTTTTACAGTCAGCTGTCAGAACCAACAAAGTGGACATGTTGATGGAGTTTTTTGTTTGTTTTTTTCTTCCCGTCCGTTCACTTAGTCAGATATGGAACAGAAGGCTCTCTGTGACATTTACCCACAATCCTGTTCTTCACACCACCACCAACTGGACTCCCACTCTCTCTGAGTGAAGAGGGAAGATTGTTTCAACAGTTTGTTTGGATACAAAACACAAAAACAAGCCACCTGCTGACTAAAAATGGCTGAATGCTGTTACCAGCACGCGGGGATGGGAATGAAGAGGCTGAGAGGCGGACAGAAACGGGAGAGGTTCATCAGTGCAGCACGGAGCAGCTGCACCCACCTCCCTACACGTTACCTCTGCACATTTGTGTTTTACTGGCAATCATGTTTGTGGTCACAACAATTCATGAATGATTCTTAAAGTCATGCACGTTAAGGGTTAAAATAATGCTGCAACCATTTGTAAAAATCTTGTGTAAACTGTGTAAATCTAATGTGCAAATTTAACCCAACCTCCTGTGATTCTTGTGATCACACCGCCACAGCTTTATGTTAAAGTTAGCTCAGTTCCAAGGAAGACCACCTCCTAGGAAGTAAATGGAGGTGTTATTACGATGTCAGTGTTTTCACACAAAACAATCTTTAAGTTCACACTAACAAAAAGAGTTTAGAAAGTGTCATTTTGCTGTTTTAAGCATCAAAGTCTTTATTAAGATGATCAATCAGGGAGCAAATGTCACAGAATGTAGTTCAAAGCAATCTGTAATATTGACTGAGAGAATTGTTGCTCTGACTCATCATTTATAGCACATAAAAATGTTATCGCATGCTGAACATACACAAGCAGTTATCAGTAATTGCATCATCAGCTGTCCACACACTGTTCCCACACACACCGACCCAGCCTCCATCATCCTGATGTAAGGAGTGAAACATCTCAACAACAATATCACACTAATATCATATTAATGCAATAAAGACAATATCCAACTGCATAAAACATGAACAGAAAGCAGCACACACCACATCCGAGCAGAACGAACTGTGACCAGGAAAACATCACCATCAGGATAATAATTCAACATTTTTCACAAATTCTGTCACAATACAATTTCAGTCTGATCTGATTTCATTCAGGAGCCAATGTTTGATCGACATTTTCCATCTGGATTGATGCTGATGGATCACTGATCACTGAGTTGATGTATCAGTTTGTCTTCTTATAGGTGCTCCTAATGATTGTCTGCTTTGTTTTCTTAAAGAGGCCATAAGAAGTTTTCTCGTAAATTTCTTTACAAGAGTAGCAGCTGTTTTCTGATTTGGTTGTACAATAATGTTGCTTTCCATCTTCTTCATTCCATCTTCTTTGTTTTCTCTTACCTCTCTTGTCCCCCCTGTCAGTTCAGCATTAACATGTAATTCATCTAAATTTAATTACCTTCATAATCATTAAGTTTCCCATTCATAAAGCAAATTTGTTTGGCATAACAACCAAACCATTATTCTGTTTGCTGCAATGCGGCACAGGACAAGGTACAAAAGATAAAGAAAGAAGAAACAAGTAAAAAAAAAGTTAAAAGACATTTGGATTAATAATGTGACATTTTCTTATCAGCATAACTTCCTTCATCTTTGAAAAGCACTGAAATCTAAGTAAATGTAAAAAACATCAGGGTCAGCTGTGTTAGATGTGTGAGGATCATCATTTTACAGAAAAAAAGCCTTCTACTTGATTTTCCTGTCACTTTCTTTGCCCCACATGCTGAAGCAGCAGCAAAGACAGACATATTACACATAACTTCAGAGTTCCTGCAGGGTATTGCTAACTAACTTAAAGTTTCTTTTAGCTAGCAAAGCAATTTGTAGAGTGGCATGGTGACCATTTCCCACTGTCATCACAACACTTTGCCCTTACAGCTCTGTAGCATCAATAAGGGCCCCAAGAAGCAGCAAAATGTAAGAGCTGAATTCAAGTGAAGACCTCTACCTCTCAGGTACACTCAGATTTTGAGTCTATTAATTATAACAAGCACACTGAAACATACTCTGTCACTCTGTGCATATAGTATGTGTGTGCTGCAACTACATACCAAGAACTACTGGAAGAGTAGCCTATTTCCATTAAATCCACACTCAAAAACACACAGGATAAAGTCAGGTAGACATTTTACCTTCCTGCTTGTCAGTCAGAATTCTTTCTGACAACCCTTAGCTTGCGTTAAAGCATGGCAGCCCATCTGCATGCCCTCACTGTGGAGTTTCTACACTTATGGAGTCATTCTGCCAAGCAATAAACTGTGGGGTAACAATAACACTCAAGATGGGAGCTAAAAACACACTAAACTGACAGGTGGTGAAATGATGTGCATCACTGAAAGCAGCTAGGGGGGTAAAATATAGCACTACAATCAGTTTAAATATTATTATTCCAAAGTTATTTTTTTAGGATTTATTTAGGATGAATAGTTTTGTTCAGTCAGTCCAGCTCACACACATCCTGTAGTAAACTGGTGCCTCCTTTAAGAGGAACAATATGGGAACAATAGCATTTACCTTTTTTTTGCTTTGCGTGGTTATTAAGGTGATAATACTTATTTTTAAACAATGTCTTTAAGCCAGAAAACACTAAAAAAAAACATGCCATCTGCCCTTTAACTGAATAACATTTTGTGTTACTACACGGAATTGCTTGCACAGTGGCTGGCCAATGTATCCTGCTGCTAATCAGCTGTGACTCACGATTCTGCTGATCTGCTTCCACAGTATCAAATACAAGACAACAAATAACAGTAAAAAAGCATGAAAAAGCACAAACACATGCCATCTTTTAAATCTTTGCAAAAGAAATGCCTTGCAGCATGTTATCCAACAAGGCAGACACAGTTATTGGCAGTATTAGCTGATCGGGATGCATTGTGCAGTAATGCATGCAAAGACTCGGAGCAACATGTTGCAGTTTGTATGCATCATCTTTAATGCTTTCAAGGAAAGACTATCAGAAAATCTCAGCCCTGTCTGTAGAAAACATTATTTTCCTGCAGATATAAGCACACTCTATCCTAAGCATATACCTACAAAAAAGGCTTTATTCATTAAAAATTATGCCTCTGGATCCCCCTCTCAGTATTTGTGTTGTTCATGACCGTGATTGTATGCCTTTAACATGTTGACATTCACATTAAATCCATCCTTGTAATTACCACCACCATCGGCAAATATAGAGGCAGAGTGATTAAAACAGGAAAATCCAATCAAACATGCTTCTTATGACAGTGAACGTTCACTGATGAGGTGGTGGCTCCACATATAGGATACAGCACAGAAACAATTACCCTCTTGTGGACTTGTACACAAACACACTCACATCTACACATTGTAGTACTCACAGACAAATAGCTGCACACTGAAACCCACATACAGTATATATAACAGCAATACTAATTAAACCAGATGTCTCTTCCAAACAGGATATTCTTGGCTTTTATCCTTTCCTCAATTAGACTGAACTTCCCACTATTATGTTAGATGTTGGATTAAGAGGAATTACAGAGAGATGTTAATGTTTCAAATCTTCCTTTGTCTTTGGTTTATTGAATCAGACACTGTACTGCTTCATATGGAGAAGTGTGTATTTCTTTGTGTGTGATAATGAACAAGTGGTTATATCACAAGTTTACCCTTCATAAACCTCTACCTAGTCCTGCTGCTTACACATCATAACCTTGCATTACTCTCCCATGCTGCTGCCCTTCGTTGAATGCTCCTGAGCTGAGGTCAAAACAAAAGAGAGCGATTCCTTTGGTTGCTCTTCTGCTGAACTTTGACACAGCTTCTCATTACCTTTGGGACTGGCACCAAAGGCTAGAGTTGAGTACTGAAAATAGCTACTTATCTGATGTTTTCTTCATTATCTAGTTAGCTTTGCTGACCTGAATTCAAATCAGCCTCACAGTGCAGTTCTGCAGAATATGCTAATGTTAACCTGCTGAACTTTTAAGGTGATTATGTGCTCAGGAATAAAAAAGTAAATTAACTAGTTAAATCTACTCATCTAAAGTTATGGATAAACTGAAGACCATCTTGCGATGGTATGACACCAGCCCAGATATCTTCATGTTGATGTTATGCACATCTTAGTCACTACAACAATAACTAGAGATTGAGCCAACTTGGCCTTAATTTTGGTTTTATTCAAACATTTGTAAATCTCTAAAAACAGTTCTTGCATGGCAGAGTAATAGGGTTCAAATCAGATGCTATATAGCTTACATGTGGCAAGAGGCTATAGTATTTCCCTTTACCAGCTTGTGATTTAGTCCACAATTGTCTCACACTGGTAACCAAGTGGCAAATAAAGAGGCTACTCATTCTACAGTAAGTCCTGAATTACATAGCTACCCTCTACGTCACCTACAACTCTAATTCCAAAGAAAGTTGGAATGCTAAGTTAAATGCAAACAAAAACTAAATTAAAGGTTTGCAAATCAAACAACAACAACAAAAAAAGTTATATAAATTAATATAAGAGCCAGATGAAAATGTTGCATCTAACTGGGCTTTTTGACAACTGGTCAGTGAAATGAAAAAGAGCACCTTAAAGAGGCAGAGTCTCTGAGAGGAAATTGCTGTGTTTGAATATTCCACCATGTCTGCTCCCAAACAGCTTTGCATTGATAACAAGTATTATTTATTCATGGAAATTGCTGTATGGACTCAGGAACACTTTCAGACATGATTGCCTGTGAACTCAGTTTATGGGCATCCACAAATCTTGAAGGTTGAAGCTCTATCATGCAAAGAAGTCATATTTTATCATGATCAGAAAAATCGGTGTCAAAGTTCATTAGAGACTAAACTGAGGCAACATGAAAAACTGCTTTGTGGCCAGACAAATTCATATTTGATTTTTTTATTATTTGTTTTTTTTAATCATGGATGCTACAACTTCCAGATCGGTTTGCAGTCATCCAATTTCTCCAGTTCAACAGCCTGCAGCTGCAAAATCCCGATGGTGCAAACCTGCACCATCAATGTTGAAAGGAACTTTCTTGCTTTTCAAGGAAAGACCTTGTGTGTTTAATTAAGAAAACTTGGTTTAACACAGCGGTTTCCAAGCTATTTTCTTTGACGACTCTCTTCATGAATCTTTTGAAAAGCCACGGACCCCCTGCCCCAACCCGTGCTGAAACCATGCTTAGTTTTATGCTTTTAGAAGTGAGATTCTCACCATAAATACTGCATTCTGGCTGAGTCCTGTCCTTCCATAAAGCCAAAGTTAAATTAACAACAAATAACCTTCCTGAGGAATCTCGGGCACAGTGTGTGTCCACACACTCCTTAGGGGTAGATCTAATGAAAGAAACAAAAGAAAATAGAATGCTGAGGCTTAATAACACCATAATCTTCAAAACATAAACAACCATAAATGTTTGGGTCGTACGAAGTTAGCTTATCTCATCGTTAAGTGTCGAAGTGGAAAGTTGTTCAACTGACGTGCATAACATCAGGACAAAGGATACAGTTCAACCTGTTTTAGTTCAGCATTGTTACCTTTTTCCCTCACTGTCAAGATATTGTTGAAATAAAAATAAATACACCTTTACAAAAGTTTTAAATCCAACATGAGCGCCCTTTTGACTTCCATGCCTCACATCTGCTGTTCTCATCGCAGGGTTTGGAGGTGCGCCTCTCCAGGACGTAGCTGTTAGCTATCAAGTCAGCCTTCAAGATTCATTGATCGCTGCTTCACTGCCTTGGTTCCTCTATTTGTTCTTCCTCACTTCTCCAGGCCTTGGTCCAGGAGGTGTAGCATTGTGGATTGCAGGTCAATAATGGGCCTCAGATTTATCTAGATTACAGTTTAGTGGTTTATGGGCTGTGGAAAAGTGTGTCTGTACAATCAAATAGAAAAAACCTTGCTGCCATAATCTGTGCTGGGGCTAAACACTGCCATAAACACAGAATTTGCTGTTCCAGTTGATTGAGATAATGTTGACAGCTCCCGCTGTGTTGATCTTTCTCTGCTGGAGCCTGAATCTCAGCCTCAAATGTACAAAATCTCTGGCATTGTGTTCTATGTATGATACATTTCACAAAGATAGAAATTCTTTCAACAAAAAAAAAACTAAACTTGAGAGGTCAACAGGGGACAAAGCAAGTCAGTCTTAATACATGCTTAAAAATCTATTCTGCCCTAATAAATTACTTACATCCATTTCAGATTATTATATTTCCTATTTCAGCCAAACATCCAGTCTGCCAGCCACCTTGAATTAAAAACATGCCCATTTGACAAAGCCAGCAGTTGCACCAGCTCTCCTGACATTACAAGGAGAAAAATATTAGTTAATGTGTCTCTTTGTGTCACTCCGTCACCTCCTGTTGTGGTCAATTTCTTGTCTGTCAACTCTTTGCTACGTTTCTATTCCTCATCATTTCCATAAATGCTTCATTCCTTCCCTCTTTATCAGCATCCTCTGTCATGGTTATTTGCTAAAGTGGATGTGACAGGCAGCAAGCTTCCTCCGTACCTCTTCATTTATTAATTTTTTCCTTGCTGTGCTTGACCATAAGGGAATGCTTTCTCTTCTCTGCTATATGTCATTTCCTTTGTTTTGTCAGTGCTAATATATGCAAATTGCAGGTCTAGAAAAGCGTTGCTTTTGGTAATCAGCCCCCACCGCTACGCATAAACAAAGCAACTGCTTTTGTGTGTCATTAAGTTTAAGCATTTCAGAGGCTGCTTGACCTATCTGTCCCAAAATGCTCCGCTACTTCATCTGCATCTCAGTGTACTGATGATGTTCAGCTATTTAATTCAGTTATTTAAGAGTACTTTGATCTTCAGTCACATTTCGTGGAAGTGTTGGAGTGAACAGGGGTCACGACAGCAAAAATGCTACACGTGTTGTGTCCACTCTACTTTCATTTTATGTATTTTATTGGAATTCACGTCTTATTTTGGCTCTGAAAAGCTTTCAGTGTGTTATTCTGTTTTAAAATTTGACTGCAAGTTGGTTGGCTCAACCTGACTAAATTAGGAGTTTTTGCACAGCGCTTTGATTATGGGCACTTGCAACAGCAGTGTTTGTGACATAATTTAGGTATTGGTCTTGCTTTACTTAAAAAAAGAGCAGTGTCAACCAAAACTAAATAAAATGAATGAATTCAATGATCTGAATCCAGATAAACACATAACATTTATTACTTATTATGGACAAAACCCATTATGTTTCTAGGTATCTTACTGTCAAACAAAATGAACAGATCATAATAATTTCATAGACGCGTGAAGAAGAGAAGGTGACTTTAAACATATATTTGCCATGCATGCTGAGGAGTGAAGGAAGAACATACACTCAATAATATATCTAATAAGAATATTTATCCCAAAGACCAGAAGGGGCTAGCTTGCATCTGTACACACAAAGCTCCTCCAAGCACTATTAAAGCCAACACATGCTCACTCCCTACTTCTCACATACAAGCTGATAATAGTTGGTCTGCAGCCCTTGGCATTGTGTTGTAAGACACTCTTTGCTATTTGGTGTTGGGTTAGGACAAATAAAAGTACTAAAGTCCAGATTAGAAAGTTGGAGGGGTGGTAAAAAAAAATAAAACAAAGTATTTTTGCCAGGAAGGGGGAATTTTCCTCTTGATAGCCCATCTTTGATTGCCAGGAATTAGAATAAAACAAAGTTTGTATATTTTCAGAATAAGATTAACTCTAAACTATCTAAATTTAAATACCTATAGGCTTTCATATTTTTCAGGTTATGTTTATTTGTGAGATGAGGGAAAGTGGATCAAAGTGATTAAAACTTTATAACTTTTGTGCATCAGGTAAACAAGCAAACAAAAAGATTTAATAGGCATTAATAAAACTTTTAGACTATACGTTGGACAGATGCAATCATTTTAGTCTCAATCACTGAGATGTGACCACATGACAGTCAAACACTAACTTACTGTGACTCGGCGACCTGCACGATTGAGGAGGGGCGCTGAAGTCATTAAGAATGAGCCATAGCAAAAACTTTTGGGATGAAGATGGATTAAAAATCAATGCCTACACTTGCTGCCAGTTTGGAAAATTTGTTCTTTACGCAGTGGCACACAAAGAAGCCCACAGAATTCAACATCACTGTGATATTAATGCAGAACAATGCCCAATCACATGCTTAAGAATACTTCACTGCCTTCCAATCAAGCAGAGGAGTAAAAAATGTATTACAGTATGTGCGCTGACATTGGTTAAGTTAGCTCCCTAATAACTCTGCACACTAAAATCAAAGCCTAATTATACATACTGATAAAAACACTACAAAAAGACTACATGTTTTAACCTCAGAAGGCATTGAGTTTAGCCCTTAGAGCCTATCTGGCTCTCAGGCTCAGCCCTCCATCTCTGTACAACAAAACCTTGCTGCTTCCCTCTTTTCCTAATGAGGGCTGGAGGGATGCACGAGGCATTTTAGCTGTTTTCTCCTCTCTTTGTCTGTATCGCTCTCTTCCCTCCTACACGGCAGTCAAGCAGGCAGTATTAAATATCTCATCTTATTTTATCCTCCAGGCTGCCATCAATTTCAAGCTGTTCTCTTCTCATTTACAGTCCTGCCACACCAACCGTAATATCAGGGTGCACATCATCTGCCAGACGTGCAATTTTACTTGTCTCTCATGGTGCAAAAAGGAGCACATGCACGGTTTTCACACGTGCAAACTGACCTGATGCTCCCTTTGTGGAAATAAATACATTTATGGATCATTTCATTCAATTTCATGTTCCATAAAACTTAAATAAAAGCTAAATCAGTTATGTTGCATTTCTCTTCTTATTTTTCTTCTTCTTCTTCTTCTTCCTGCCTTCATGGTTTCATGTCACCAGTCCATCCCAGCTGCTCGCTTCATCTTTCATCCTGACATTACACTACTTATTTTCTCTGAAAAGAGGCTGGACAAACATAAATGTTTTTACATTCCGTTCACCCCTAAGACAGTCTGGAAGATGTGGTATAGAAAACAAAGTGCTTCACTGCCCTCTATAGGCATTTATCCGGTAGTGCATGTGTTGAATCCTCAGCATATGTGCACTCAATTAGTATTATTTTGCTGTTTCACTAGACAGGTGTGCAGTCCGTGTCACTTGAAATGTAAGATTCATCAAAGACTATTAAATAATAAAACGGATGCTGTAACAAATCCTTTGTTTTATTCCAGCTGTCTAAAATGTATAAATTATTGTATGTATTCAGCAATATTTTTAACCTTTTAGATCATAAAAAAGCAAAAAGATATTGATGACTTTAAATAAACGTTTAAGACCAACAAATTCTTCCTGATCAATTTTTTTTTTTTTTGCTTCTTTTCTTTCATTTTCCATTTAAGTTAAAAACTTCTTCCTGCCCTTTCATACTATGTGAGAGTTCAGTGTCAGTTCAAAGCAAAGACAAACCTACCCAGCGGCGTTACACTGTCAGGGTGAAGCAGCACAAACCCAACTTTGTCTCTAAATACCTTTATGGTCAACTTTGATGTTGGGTGAGAGCTGTGGCTCTCTTTGAATTTTTCTCTGCAACGTTTGCTTATCATAATCATGCTATATCCTACAGTTTTTTGTTTTGTTTTTGTTGTATTTCAGATATGGACTTATGATTGAACTTATTTATGTATGTTTATATAACTGTTTGCTTGAGGAAAATGGTAGAAACTAACCAATCATGTCTGTCTTTTTAAAGTCACAGAGAAAGAAATGCTCTTTTACTTTAAAAAAAAGTACATAATGGTCCCTAAAATGTTATAACAATAATAGTATTGAGATATAATAGAAAAAATAATCATAAAATCTGGAGTCAAACCAGTTAATCTGCAGAAAAACAGCTTTTTGACTGGTGCGCTATAACATATAATATACACTGGCCTGCGTATCATACTGTACACATCATATCTTTTCTACAACCTGATGTGCTTTAAGGTCCCACCCTGTAAACATTTTTGATTAGTCTTTTTGTTACATGTTTTCAGCTTCTGTTTTCTCCGTCTTCTGGGCCATCTGGTGGCTATGATGCTTAGTCTCCATTTTCAAATCCAGCTTCTGATGCTACGCCATCATGATGTTTTCAGCTTCTTTTTATCCTCTTGAGCTCTCAAGCTAAAGCCTATTTTTTTATTGTTGTTGTTTTAGAATAATTGGAGTCTAGTTGTTGAACTATTATCTATTGTAGGTCATGATTTAATGTAAAACACCTTACTAAACACACTTCGATGAAAAGCAACAGCACATGAAGAAGTGAAGATGGACAAATCTATCAGCTGTATTAGTGTATTAGCTGGACCCACATGGATGGTTCTCCTGCAAGCTATGGGTCCATCTGTGGCAGTCACAGCCCTGAGCTCTTGAACACCACTAGCACCACTGTTGCCCTCGCCGTCCACATCTCGTCTACTTTCTTCTCCAGCCTTTTGGTTTTTTCAAGCTTTTCATAATCCTTTTTCATTAAGTGCGGTGTCCAGCTGCTCAGAGCATTTCGGGCTTGTCTGATCTGGAAGTTCCAGAAGATCTTAGCTCTGTTCTTGTCCACCACATTTTAAGGTATTCACCATTTTAACTTTGGGATACCCTTCAATTCTACAGCCTAAGATCAACAAATCAACAAAGACATGCCATGTGACACTGTGGTATTATTTATTTGACTAAAACAAACGGAATAAATCCTTTTTCTGTGATGTAACATCTCTCACATCACTGTGGAGGATTTTGGCCAACTCTTCCTTAAGAAATCACTGAAGTTATTTGATGTTTGCAACTATTTGTTGATGCAAAGCTCGCTTAAGGTCACACTTAAGCCTTTCAATAAAGTTCAGAACTGAACTTTGGGTCATTGCAATGCCATGATTCTTTTCTTTTTCAGTCATTCTGTTGTAGATTTGCTGCTGTGGTTGAGATCATAATCCTGTTGCAAGGCAAAATTTCATTGTTCAGATAAATGGTCTCACATTTTGTCTACAAGCTTTTGTAATTTGAGGATATTTTATAAAATGCTATATTGTTTTTTCTACAAACAAAAACAGCCATCTTTGCCTATTCACTGAATTAACTAGATTTATTATTGATGAAAGAGTGGCATAAATATGATTTGTTATTGATGTTTAAGCTAGTTTACAACGACAACAGCCTTTCATCTCATGAGTCCATTCCATGAGAATGAATGATGAGTCACATCTGAGTGTAAGTGTAGTTGCATTGAAAGTGCTGGTGGGCTAAACATCATCCTGTCCCTGTGCTGTCATTCACCGACATAGACCCACTCTGGTCCCCTCACCCTCCTCTCTCATGAAAGAGCTATGTAGGTTGAAACAGCTGGCATTGTTATGCAAGCAAATTACAGTTCTAGCTATGCTAACGCGTTATATGAACCATGTAAAGTGTACCACAAAAAAGTGCAGCTAAAACAAGTATTGCTCCTGTATCCAGTATTTATGGGCATGTTGTGTTGTATTGGTTTTGAAATCAAGTTTAAATCTTGTTTGTTCTTAAACTAAAATAGTTTTTATTTGTTTTTGTTTAATTTGTGCATTTAACTTTTTTTTTACACAAATGGCAAGCAACACTTCCGGAGTATTTCAGAGGCACGTCGGCGTTTCCCCTCCGCGCCACCTAATGGCTCTCTTGGTCGTGGACGTCACGTTCACTACCACGTTCTCGTTGGTTTTTAAAACTACCGGATGTGTACAGTTTCAAAACACTGACAGAAGCCAGCTTTTGTTTGCTATGTCTGCCTCACAGTGACTTCTCTCACTTTTAGCTGACAGATTGAGCAACGTGGTAATTTCAGCATCTTGAGGACGTTTTTAACCGTTTCCAACATGGCGGGGCCGCTCCTGGAGTTTGAGACCGAAATGTTTCTGAGTCTTTTCGGTTGTGACGGGTTGCTGGTGGTGGCTGAAGGGATGGGGATAGACCGCATCCTCCTGCAATTCATGCGGGTTTACTCGGAGAAGGACAGTCTGGTCCTTCTGCTCAACACAACCACACCAGAACAGGTAAAGATATGTTTTGTGTAGTGTCATGATCTTCTCGTTGCTAGGTGATTTATGTTAGCAAGGATGCTAAAGAACCTGTTGCTACAAAATAGAGCACTTGTTCAAAGACAGAAAGACTACATAATAGTAAGCCATTTATATGCACAATACATCCCATTTAGTCACATATGTGCCTAATATTCCATACACCATTTATATAAAATGTTCGAGAAACATCCACATTTTTTTTGGGGGGTATTATCTTAGATAACCACATATTGTAGTCGAATGCCGTTACCATTTTTCCTTAGTATTTAGCATTAGTATAGCAATAATTTTGGGTATCGACATAGCATAATGGAGGCTTCGCATCCTTCCATTTCAGGAGTATTTTACAGAGCAGTTGCGGGTGGAAGGTGTGAACCACCTGCCCAGGACGGTGACCACCGACGTGCAGAGTGCGGAGCGTTACAACGTTTACACCGAGGGAGGGGTGCTGTTCGTCACCAGCAGAATATTGGTGGTGGACTTCCTCACTGACCGCATCCCAGCCCATCTAATATCAGGTCAGAGGCAGAGCGAGACAGTTGTCCAGCTTAAAGTTAGGCATCATTAGTCTTAGTTGCTTTGCAATATTTAAATTTGAATGTATGATCTTCTTAGAATAATAACTACAGTATTTTCAGTTACCTGAAAAAGAAAGTACATCGTCTTTTAATTTTGAAGTTTTACAACCTAGAATATAATAATAAATTGAATAAAAACTTGGGACTATACCATTTCATTATTTATAAAAAGCCACACTAAATTACAAAAGCAGTGTGTGAGAATCTATGTTCCTCTGCACTGCTTCTATAGAAATTAGATTGAGAAACAGCCAGGTGCTCATTATCAAATGTGATTAATTAAATTATAATTTAAGATAACCCACATTCAAATTATAGCTAGGGGCCATTTGTTGCGTATCGCTCCTCTCTGACCCTCAATCCTGTCTACTTGCTGTACAATAATGGCTACTAGAACCAAGAAAAACAGGGGAGCAGCTGTTGCTGCTCATCAACCTGTAAAAAGGCTGTACGGACTTATTTTGCAGCCTTAGGACCTGAAGACCTTGCAGTGATTGAGTGGACCAAAGAATTCTGGAGACAGATGTGAGGCCATCTGTTCATCAACTAAAGACTGGCTGAAATCTGGTCACAGAAGTACAACCCAAAAATTCTAAACTTCCTTCACTCAATCCATGATCCAGTGTTCACATAACAGATTAAACAAAATACCAGGACAAGTTAAAGGATCATGGTTTTATCTATTAAAGCTTTGTGGTATTTATTGACTTTTCATCATATTACATGGATCTAAAGTACATATTTCTTCTATCTGTGTTATCCTCTTCATTCAGGCATCCTGGTGTATCGCGCCCATAAAATCATTGAGTCGTGTCAGGAAGCCTTCATTCTCCGTCTTTTCAGACAGAAGAACAAGACCGGCTTCATCAAAGCTTTTACTGACAAGGCCACAGCTTTCTCCTCCGGCTTCTGCCAAGTGGAGCGTGTCATGAGAAACCTCTTTGTTAGGAAGCTCTACCTGTGGCCCAGGTACAATAGCGCATACTTTATTTAATTAATAAGATTAATAACTTCAAGCTTTTTCCCTCATGAACTCCTTTTTTTGTCAATCAACAGATTCCAAGCCTCAGTGAACACATCGCTGGAGAGGCACAAGCCAGAAGTGGTGGAGCTGCATGTGTCGTTGGCGCCTGCTATGAGAGCGATCCAGAGCTCCATTCTGGACATCATGGGCGCTTGTTTGAAGGAGCTGAAACGCTACAACCCCACCCTAGAAGCGGAGGACATGTCACTGGAAAACACGCTAGGGAATGAATTCGAAAAGGTCTGACTCACCAACTTGGCAAAACTTTGGTCTGTTCTGTACTTGCATACTGAGTGGTGATAAACCCTTTGATTACAGTGGAAAACCCCCAGTAAGAGTAGAATAAGAGTTACATAAGCAAAACGGTAGTTGTAATGCACCTAGCTGATTGTTCATTTTTAAGGACCGTTTCCTTTACTTTTATACAGACCATCCGCCACTACCTTGACCCTTTGTGGCATCAGCTTGGAACAAAAACTAAAGCCCTGGTTCAGGACCTCAAGGTGCTCAGGGTTCTACTGCTCTACCTCACTCAGTACGACTGTGTCACCTTCCTCAATCTGCTCGAGTCTCTGCACTCCAGCCAAAAGATCTTTGGCTCCAATTCAGGTTAAATGAATGTACTTAGCCTCTCTCAGTGTCTGGTCAGAACCACTCAGAGTAAAAATGATCTCTTTTTTTATATAATAGAAGTTAATCCTCTTCATTCACATTTGATTTGACCCATCAGGTTGGCTTTTTCTGGACTCCAGCACCTCCATGTTTGTGAACGCCAGGAGCAGAGTGTACAGATTTCCTGAGAGCAAGAAGAAACTCAAAGTGGGGGCAGAGAAAGAAAAACAGAAGCCATCTTCCACCTCAGGTAACTGAACGTGTCTGAATCAAATCATTAGTAAGAGTAATTATCCACAAGGTTATACTATTCATGTGAAGTGATTAAAAGCTCAGAATGTTTATGGGTTTTAGAGGTGAAGCGGGAGCTGGTGCTGGAGAAGAGCCCAAAGTGGGAGGCCCTGACTGAGGTTCTGGAGGAGATTGAGAGGGAGAACAACAGCTCTCAACATGGACCAGGTTAGATCTCAAAGCTGTTATACACTATAATGCTTTGTCATACACTATGTGCTTTTACAGCACATTTCTGTCTATGAATTCACAGAAAATGTTCCACATGAAATGAATTTGATATAGCTTTTTTCCAGAATGTGAATTTGTTGTCAATTAGAATGATGCAAATCACAGTCCACTGTAGCTTAGGAACAGTTTAAGTTGCAACCACGACACAAAACCTGGCTGACGTCTCAAAACGCTGATGTGTCCTGGTATAGCTTTTAAGATGTACAGTACTTGATAATACTTCTACACACAGTAAGATGAACTAGTTCCCCTGAATTTGGATGAAATAATAAACATGCAGCAGGCTTTTCTCATTGTGGACATTCAGGCTCATCATAGCTGGAACAGCTTTGGTGTTGCTATAAATGTTAGGAATTGATGAGCTCTCCATTTGGACGGATTTAAATTTTTTTGGCGTAATCTTAGAAGTCTGTGTTCAAGTTCCCATTAGTAAATATTACTTGAAATGTTTCTCAGTTTAGTTTTCTGACTCTGAAAGTCAGAGGATCTTTTTCAGCCCGACCCTTATAACCACAAAAACATTGCAACTGTGTTCGTCTGTCGAAAATATAGAATAATGTGAAGTTCATGCTTCATTTTGTTTTTTCCTCCTTTTTCCCTGCAACTTTAAGATATTTCTTTCTACATTTAAGTGTAGGATCAACCTCTAAAATAATTTCTGATGGTTTTTAACCTGCTAAAACAACAAATGTCCACTACAAATGAGAAAAATAGTTCCTAGTGAGATTCAAGACAAAAAAATCTTTATTATCAATGCAGTGACTTATAAAACCCACTGTATATGAGTAGATAGTTCTTAGATACACCTTATGGTGCCCCTGGACACATCATCAATGATGTAACCTGGGATCACAGGGGGTTTTCCGGTCTTTCAACAATCAGACCCCCTCCTCCAGGTGACCCAGCCAGGGCTGATCAGGCCCCAGCTTGTGTCCAGGTAGC
>JBAMHW010000024.1:18016280-18030190 GCA_037177495.1 Rhadinocentrus ornatus | reverse complement strand
AGAGCCAGCCTTTATTTCCTCTCTTTTGTTGTGATTTTAGCGCTGTGTGTGTGTGTGTGTGTGTGTGTGTGTGTGTGTGTGTGTATACCTGGACAGCACAGCCATGTCATCCAGCTCTCCTCAGACTGCTGAGGTCACAGGTTAAAATGTGTTTAGTCAGGCTGTGCGGCAGCATTTCCCGGAAGAATAGTGAAAGAGGTGACTGGGAGTCGATGTGAATCACCATAAACAGACTTTCTCCCACTGCACTTACAGAATATAATGAGGGTCCGCAGCTTGGGTTTACTTCAGTTACGTCTCTTCTCTTGCAAAGCTGCAACATGTCTGTGTCATGTGTAAGTCTCTGTAGATGTTTCACCGCAACTCTGTTTTAGCTCACAGTTGCTGTGGATGCATGGATGTTTTCAAGTCCATTTATCATCATTAGAATGTGAATGGACAGCAAACAGACGAGGGAAACAAAAGTTTCATTCCAGCTGCTTCCTGTTTGAACATGGGAGTCAGTGTACTGCTGTCATTTTAATCGCCCCTTCTACTGAATGGAAGTCTTTACACTCACGGTCTGTTTTTAGACTATGGGAAACCACACCACCTCCTCCTTATCACCCATATGCTGCAAACAAGAGTTAATAAATACATCCTTTGCGTGTTTGTGATGCACATATTGTTGCCTTTTGTCGGCCCTGACTCAGAAACTGTTATTCCTCAGAGGTTTCAAGGAACCAGCGTCGTCCTCGAACTCTTTCTGAGCATTTGTAGAATGTTGCAGAGTCAACAAAAAGCCCAGTCCAAACTGGTGAAAGAGGTATGTTAGAGTGAAAGGGAGGACTGGAGTCACATATTTGTATTGTAGACTTAATGTGAGGGAGGGATAAAGAAATACTGGCTAGGCTCAGTATTCTTTCAGTATAACCTTTAGCTGTGCTGAACAGTTTGGACATACTTTAGGCTTAAAAAAGGTTGGATTCCTGGAATTAAATAGATTATTGACTTTGTTATATATAAATGGTTCTGTGGATGTGTAATTTAAGATAAAGATTCACAGTGACTGCTGAAATACCTTCATAAAAGCAGGTGAGTATCGTTTTATCGTCATGACGAGTACGCCACTTTAACAGGCTAATGCTGTTAACTTGACATTTAATCCATCAAGTTGTGTATTAACCTGCCGTTGGGTATAGAATATAGTGTGTCTGTTTGTTTTTTTTGTGTGTTTGATTAAGATAGAAGAACTAAATTAACTTTATTAGTTTGGAAGTCTGCATTTTTCTTTTCTAGGGAAAGATTTACCATCCTCAGGAAGTCATTTGTTGAGTTGTGTAAACCTTTATTTACTTAATGCAACTGCAAATAAGTTATTTTCTGTGATTTTGCTGACCAGCTTAGTTGTTTTTAGTCTCATTTAAAGCAGAAACACACTAAAATAAAAAGTTAGCTGCAATTAAATACAGACTCCACACCAACAGACCAATCACAGACAAGTTAGGGTGTCACAATTGGGTATAAAAGAAGCATCAACCAAAAACTTTACTCTTTCAAAGCAAATGCGAGTCAGTGCTAATCAATTTGTCAAAGTCAATTAGAAAATCATTGATCATTTAAAAAACAAAAATTCTCAACACAAGATTTTAAACAGTCTTTGTTGTCCAGCATCTACAGGGCCGAAAATTGTGACAAGATTCAGGGAGCCTGGTGAAATCGCAGTGCATAAACATTATGGCTGGAAAACATTGTTGGATGGTTCTCACCTTTATGCCCTCAGGCAGCACAGAATAAGGAACCACAATGCTGTTATGGTCGGTACAGCTAACCCCATGGAAAAAGCCCTGTTTCACCCAAAACAGTCCACTGCTGCATCCAATATTGTGAAATATTAATTTTTTTATGTCCAATATACTTGTTGGACTGGCAACCCACTCTACCACTCACCCAGCTGGGATAGCCTCCAGCCCCTCTGCAGCCTGGAATTAGAAGAAGTTGGTTTGGAAGATTAATCAATGGTTCTACGTCCCAAAGATGAGAAAAACTATGCAGGCTTGCATCCTCAGCAACTGCTGTACAAGTAACAGCTGAAGATGTCGAGTAGGCAGATGCCATAAATTTTAGTTATCAGTGGCTGATTTCTCCTTTCTAACAGCTTGATACATCAGAATCAGAGTAGCCACACACCTCTGTGTGTAACAGCTGTTAGAAAAATGTGGTTAACTGTAAACTTCTGTAAATACTGCTGGTTACTGAAATCAGATGGAGATGCCACTTTTCTGCTTTTATACCTGTTTTCTTCTCCTGTAAATCACCACTTCTATACCTTTTATAATTACATCTTTTTTTTCTACTTTTATTTGTGACATTTTTCTTTGGTGCTTTCAGTGCTGCAGTTGAGGCTCCAACAAAGGCGAACCCGGGAGCAGCTGGTGGATCAGGGCATCATGCCACGTAAGTAGCCACAAGGCCGGACACAGTCGTCCATTGCCCACTTGACGCCTAATGTTGCGTGGGTGTGAGGGGACTGGTTAACACTGAGATGATAAACATGTTTTCTTTACTGTTAATCCGTGTGAAGTCATCCCAGATCGAGCTGTGTGTTGACAAAAATGTTGTGTTGCAGCTCTGAAGAGTCCGGCAGCTTTCCATGGACAGATTCGCAGCTTGGAAAGAGCGAGGGTAAGAAGCACTGTTAGGGGGGGGTGAAAACTTGCAACACACCTTAATATTGTATATATATATATTATATATTAATTTCTTTCCAAACTTAATAAATAAATAAAAATATTCACATTTTTAGAGAACTGCCAGCTATTTTCTATATACTATATTAAAGTATGTTTTCATGATTTTGTCAAATTATGACATAAGAAGTCTTAAAATGTAATGAATTTACTGATCAATGTTTCTTGTTAGTGATCTATATTAATTTGGCTTCTTAAACTATTTTAACTTGTATTTGTTTTCTATTTCTTGTTGCATTTTATGCATTGTAAAATTTTTCATTTAACTGCTATATTTTTATTTATTTTTTTTGTAATCCCATTTTCTGTTTCAATGCATTTTTATTTTTGTCCAGTTTTAGTCTGTTTTAGTGTATTGACCTTATTTCTAGTTTTTAATCTCTCAGTTCAGTTTTATACAGTGAGATCTAGTAGGTCTGTGTATGTGTGTGAGAGCGTGAGGCTGACACAAAAAGACTTTTTGGCTTTTTCTTCTTTTATTTCTTTAAAGCACTTGGAGTTACAAACCTGTATGAAAAGTGCAGTATAAATCAAGTCTGATTAGTTGATTGATTGTCCCCCTCCCAGACCGAAAATTTCCTCAAGCACAAGATCCGCAGCCGCCCTGAGCGAGCAGAGTTGGTCAGGATGCACATCCTGCAAGGTACTGATAATCCTTTAGTTCACAATGCACACACACTGTGTCTCCTGTGGGTCTTAAATGCACCACGATAAAGATGCTGTCCTAAGAGAAGTTAAATCCCCACCAAAATGACACACCTGATGTCATATAATAGGCTCCATCTCTACTAACTAGAC
Source organism: Rhadinocentrus ornatus (assembly GCA_037177495.1). Lineage (NCBI taxonomy): Eukaryota > Metazoa > Chordata > Actinopteri > Atheriniformes > Melanotaeniidae > Rhadinocentrus > Rhadinocentrus ornatus. The sequence continues at coordinate 18,026,663 of JBAMHW010000024.1, read as the reverse complement.
ATCAAATTGATGGGATTTGCATTGAATATATGACATTTAGTCTTTTTGTCAACCTCTCCTCCAGAGACTGGAGCAGAGCCCTCGCTCCAGGCCACTCAGATGAAGCTGAAGAGGGCCCGGCTGGCCGACAACCTAAATGAGAAGATCGCCCAGAGACCAGGCCCGATGGAGCTGGTGGAGAAAAACATCTTGCCGGTAGATTCCAGCCTTAAACAGGCCATAATAGGTAAGAGGACAGTGATGATGATCCTCATCCTTAGTGATGAAGAAGAAGGGTTTTGACATTTATGATTGTGTGTTTGTAGGCCAGGTGAATTATGCCAAGGTTTTAGATGAGGACAGCTGTGAGGCCTTGTCTCCAGAACAACCAGCCAGCCAGGAGTCTCAGAGCTCTGCTCCCTCACCAGGGGAAAACAAAATGCCAGAAACGCCGTCTCCAGGCCCGGCACCAGCACCACAATTCATCCCGACACTGCAGGTCACATAATTTCCATCTTTATTGAAGAATTTCTGTAAAACAAAACCTGCAAACTGTAACTAGTATGTTGGGTTTTTTTTTCTGTTAAACCTCTACAGGCCTTTCCAACAACAGACTTCACAAAAGCGATTTCCAACACTGAGCAGCATGCCAGTCGTCCAGCTGTCCCTCCCGCTCCTCTGGCCGCTACAGCTGCTCCCCCAAAACCAGGTCCAACTCTGGTGAAAGTAAGCGCCACCCTTCCATCCCACTCTAGATATAAACACCGCCTCTGTCCTCTTAACTGAGTGCTGTTAGATGAAGTGTGCTTTGAGAATGTTTTTTTCCCCCCACTTCTCCTCTTATAACAGCAAAGCCAACAGAAGGCTCCCTCAGAGAAGAGTCGCAGCAAGAAGGGCAAAGAGCCAAAGTCGAGGGTGAAAAAACTCAAGTACCACCAGTATGTTCCCCCAGACCAGAAGCAGGAGGCCAGCGAGGCACCCATGGACTCGTCGTACGCTCGACTGCTGCAGCAGCAGCAGCTGTTCCTGCAGCTGCAGATCCTCAGCCAACAACAGCAGCACTACAACTACCAGACCATACTACCAGCACCACTCAAGTATGTGTGCAAACAAAGTAAAGTAAAAAAAAAAAAGATACATTTTCTGCTTAAATTGCAGAAAAAAGTGATTTATGAAGGATGTTTTTAGGTTGGGGTTAGGTCACTGTTCACTCAAGAATGTTTTAAATTTAGGCCAAATATTGTGTTTTAACAAACACAGCAGGCCAGCGGGCCATTATCTATGTTCCAATATCAATGTAGTGTGTAATTATATAAATAACTAACAGGATGTTGTCAGCAGCTGTTACTATCATTGAGACGGGACGGGCAAGCAGCCTTTGAACTGTGCATGTGCAGTTTGGTTTGGCCAACTGGCTTTGTTTAGCGAGGTGATGGGCGCAGGATAGATGTTGTGTTGAAACTGACTACAGATTTCCTCTCTCTGTTTCCTCTGTTTCCTCTTCTATCTATGTCCAATTATCTAGTCAATATTCTTTTGTTCACCATCCTCCGTTCCCCCTCCTCTTCCCCTTTTTCTGTTTTATATTCCTGTGATGCAATAATAGCATAAATTTCCTGAAATAACAACCATTTCATGTCTGTGTCGCCGTAGACCCGTGGCCGAAGGTCAGAGCAACAGTGCCGGTACCCTGCCAACTTCCATTGTGGTGTCTCTTCCCACCGCGCCTCCACCTCCCCCTCTGTCTTCAGCTACGGCTCGGCCAAACAGCTCGCTGTCCAACCGCAAGCCAGGGGTACTGCCAGCCAATCTGGAGGAGATGAAGGTATCTGGAAACGTTTTTTAATTTTTTTATGAGGAAACCCTTCATGCTGTAAGCTATAAAGAGAGGTGGGTAGAGTCAGATATGTTCACAAGTTATTCTATTCCAAGTCAAGTCTCAAATCACTTTTAAGTTGTAATGAGTAATTTGCCAAGCCATGCCTGCCATCTGGTCTGCTTAGAACACTGAATTGTACTATGCAAGGAATATAAAATCCATACTTATCCTTTATCTGACTGCATTTTGTAACATCTTTAGCTTAAACTGATAAATGCTGTCCCCCTCCTGTAAATGAACCTGAAAAGTTATTCAGATTAGTAAATGTGCTCTTAAAATATAACTTAATCAAGAGTTTTTATTGTGTACAAAACTCCATCTGGAAAAACAGGGTGCTCACACAGACACCCCGATGCTTTCTTTCAAACCAGTTTAACCAGAACCAAAGTGGGAGGACTTTACTACAAGGAAGTAAAATATCAACTGCTTTGAGATTTTGTCCTGAAAGTCATCAGGCTCCATTATAACCTGCAGGTTCCCCAAAATAAACAATATATTCAGACAACCAAGTAAATTTCTTGACATGTAAAGATATCAATACGAGCTTATATAAATCTCCTACCAACTTTAAATTGGTTGCAGCAAAACAACACAGTGATATTCACATTTTACTCTTAACTATAGGCTCCAGTATTTGATTGATCGAAATCTGGTCATCCTACTGTTTTCATCAGTGAACGATCAGGCAGGGGAAGACTTTACTTGGTTGGTTTCTGTGGGTGTAGCTGCTGTGGCGGCTGTCCAACAGCTGGAAAGATGGGCATATAATACCATGCCCAGCTCCACTTCTGTCCAAGTCTTTTCTCTGCCACGATATTCCTTGCATCAGCCAGTTTAAAATTAGGTTTGGGAACAGGCACCGTGGCGGCACCTGGCTGCTGTGTAAACAGAAAACTTTTCAAAACTAATACTGCAGTTCAAAGCGTATTTTTTTAAATGACATGCTGCATTAAAACTACTCTGAAGTACTTTTCTTAAAAAATTACTCAAGTAAATGTAACTCATCACTACCCATCTCTGACTATGAAGCTTCTTTTTTGCTGTCTTTATGCTAAGCTAATTGTTTCTCTAGCTGTTTCTTTATCGGATGTAAAAATGGCACATTTTCAAAAAATTGACAGTCCGTTATTTTAAAATGAGCTGAATTCCTCTTGTTCCAGTCTCATCTCGACACTAAGCTGATCATATTTGTGTGTTTCAAGGTGCCAGAGCTAAAACTAGAGCTAAAACTGCGTGGTCTTCCAGTGTCAGGAACAAAAACAGATCTTATCGAAAGACTGAAGCCTTTCCGAGACAATCTCAACACCACAACTCCATCCACCATTTCTGCTCCTGCCACGACCACCCTCTCATCCATCCCCATGGAGATCACCACAACTACCACGCCTACCATAGTCCTTCCAGTCCAGCAGGTGGCTCCAGAGAGCATGAGCTCCACGCCGCCAGTCTCACCTGCTGATCCCTCAAACCTAGAACAAGATGTGGGCATGTCTGGGGCTTCATCTGAAATTCAAATTGGGAGCTTTGGATCTGCAGGGATACAGTCCTCACCTGTCCTGTCTTTTCAAGTCCCAGCAGAAAAAGACAGAAAGCTTCATGAGAAGGAGCGGCAGATAGAAGAGTTGATGAGGAAGCTGGAGCAGGAGCAGAGGTTGGTGGAAGAGCTGAAGATGCAGCTAGAGGTGGAGAAGAGAGGTCAGGGGGGCTGCACGGCTGACTCCACCTCTGTGTCTCCCACACTCACATCTGTACCTGCCATCAACACTGTTTCTAGTGTCCTCAACTCGAATGTAGTAAAGATGGAGGGCACCGTCCTGTCAAACTGTTCTTCCACCACTGCCGCCATCCAAAACTCAATCTTAGGCCCCCAGGGCCTTGCAGCGCCTCTCCCAAGCATGGTGAAACTGGAGGATGTCAGCGTTTCTTCTGCTAAGCCTCTTCAGCTCCAGACCCAATCTGGGCTTATCACCCAGATCCAGCCTCAAATGACCACCAGCCCACAACTCCGCCCCCAGTCCCAGAAAAGTCCCCAACTCCAGTCCCAGCCTCAGCCTGCAGCTCCCAGCTTGCAGCACTTCTTCATCAGCCACACTGGTGGGGTCTCCCAGATGATGGGTCAGCCTCAGACCTTATTAACCACCTCCAGGCAGCCTCAGACTCTGCTGACAGCAACCGGCCAAGCTGGAACGCAAATCCTAGTCCCAGTCTCGCTGCCCAACAACGCCACTGGAATCCAGCTGCCAAGCACCACTGTCAGCCTGCAGGTACGATGGCCCACATGTGTGATCTCTGCTCATAAAACCATTACTGTCCAAAATTATATTTACTTTTCTCAAATTTTGAGGAGAATTAAAAAAACAAGAACACAAAACTGCGCTGGTCTGATAATAATATGTTGATGGTATCATTATCCTGAATCCTTTTAGTCACATTGATCCACTTTTATAAACTCTCTACTTCCTCTCTCAGAGCGTTCTCCAGGCCACAGTTTCAAATCCAGGCTTGGTCCAGGCTTCGGTTCCTCAGCTGCAGGCCACCAAGGTTGAGATGACACCCAACCAGCAGCCGCTGCTACAAGTCAGTCATCCCCTATATCAAGTTACATTTCATTAAATTTTATTTGCCTGTGTTGGATCCTCTTTTTTTATTTAGTTGTTTTGGTTCTGGTCTTGGTTCTTGATGGCAGATCCTTTTCAATCTCGTGCTCTGTTGTTCTCTTGTGATAAAAGATGCTTCCTTGTGTTTTGACAGACTCTGACTATGTGCAATAAAACTACTGGTTTGAAAAACCAGACCAGACCTGAGTTAAATCCACAGTGTTTTCTACAAAACTCCCAAGACAACAGAGTGTCTCCACGAGTATCACCCAACCACCAGATCTCCAACGGACCCCTCAATAAGGTATCTGTAAGCCGCTTCAGATCATTTACTTTTATTAAACTTTTCAATTCTGACTGTTTTTGCTTATCAATGTCTTTTTAACCCCCCCCCCATAGTCTTCCTCCCCTCAGCCTGCCTTTATCCTCCAGCCCACCTCTCTGGTTGCTCAACCTCTCAAAACAAAGGAGCCTCCTCGCTACGAGGAGGCTGTTAAACAGAGCCGCAACATGCACATCAACAATGCTTCACAGGTGAGATGCGCACAAGCTCAAATGAAAATTGTGAGAATTATTGCTTACATGTGGTCTCTAAAAGCCCCTTTATGCTCAACCTAAAAGATGGATAGGGGGAATTTTTTCCAAGGAACAAAGAAAAAGAAGACACAACAGATGTTGGCTGCGCAGATCAGCCCCGTCTACTGGGCTGCCTCTTTTTTTTATGTCACCTTTTAAGAATAAACATAATGATTATCTCCTCCATCGTTGCCATGTTTGTCAGAACTCGGACGTGAACTCTGCCCTGCCCTCTAGTGGATGTATTGGTTAACAACAATGACCATTTAAAGCATGCATGGAAGTGATGTTTGAAATGGATGTACCTATTTACATACATATGTTAAGTTGATTTAGAAGCTTTACATCATCCCTCATCATCATTCACAGATTTAGGTTTACAAGGTAAAAGTCACCTGAAATTAACTAAATAAATAGGTTCGAGCCTCCTGTTGGATTATTACTGCATGGATGATGATGTTTCATCTGCCAACATGTTATTAACCACTAACCGATGCGGTAAGTAGCTGCCCATATCATTAAACAACCATCTGTTGTGTGTTTCAGAAGGGTCAAATTATTAGCATCAAGAGCATTTCCACATGAATAATGTGAAGGGAACTCAGGGGATTGGGACTAAACATCTGTGTAGTAGGGCTGGGCGATTAATCGATAAAATCGGTAAATTGAATTTTCCATTTCTGAAGATTTATTTTTATGAAAATCGGCATTTTTTTCCTTGGTTAGCAGAGGACTTAGTCCTCCCTGATTTACATTGAAGTGAGAAACGCTGCTCTCTACGAGATGCAGAACTCAACTTCAGCCCACAAACTCTCGTTAAGAGACGACCAACATCAGGGGAATTATTTCCGTAGTGGATTCTGTATGATAAGGATCCAGATGGGAACAGAACATTGATGCAGTTGTGTTGCATTTCTATGCAAGATATGAAATCATTTATACCGTGGAAAAGTTATAATATCATTTATTTTCTTTTAGCTGGCATTCATAGAATTTATATGAATGAATGAACGCCAGCTAAAAGAAAGTAAATAATGTCAGTGATCTGGAAAGCAGGATGGGAATTGCGGTACAAAATAAATAAATGTTTTAAATAAGTTTAATTATGTTTTTTGAGAAGAAAAGAAAAAAATCAATTAAAATCGGATTTGGTTAGAAAAAATCGGAGATTTTATTTTCAGGCCATATTGCCCAGCTCTACTGTTTAGCCTCAAGAAAACCACTTATCAGTGAGGCAAATCAGAAAATAGGCTTCAAGTTGCTGAGAAGCATAAAGAGCAGTGATCTGGATGACGGTCATGTGGTCTGAGGAGTCCAGATTTACCCTGTTTCAGAGTAATGGGCTCATAAAGGTTAGAGGATGAAGTGATGAACCCATCGTGCATATGCCAGGATTCTTGGATTCATTTTTACACATGGATTGGCCACCAGACCTGAGCCCTTCTGAGAATCTTTGGGATGTACTTGATATGCTTAGCACAGCAATCCGACTCTCCCATCATCACTACAAGATCTTGGAGAAGAAATAATGCAACACTGAACGGAAGTAAATCTTGTGACATTGCAGAAGTTTATCAAAACGATACCACAGCGGTGTGCTTTAATCAAAGCTAAAGGTAAAATATTAGCATGACTTTTTTTTTTTTTAGGTGGGCAGCGTTTTCTGTATGACCCAACATTTGCATAGAAAACTAGTTTGCAGACTCAGCTGTGGAGTTTAGACGAAGCTCTCGTCAACACAAATTGTGCAGAAAGCCCATCTTCCTGTGTTTCTTCAAAGACATCTATTGTGCGAGATTTTTGTTCTTTTATTTTGGTACAGGTGACAGAAAAAAAATTAGAAGGTAAAAATAAACGAGCCAACTTAACGTCTGAGCCAGAAATCAGAGATGAATCACAGCTTGATTTGCCTCCTTGGATCTGTTTTGATGCTTCATTAAAAATCTACTGCAACCTTAATTTACCAGAATCAGATTTGTGCTTCACGTCTTTATCACATGAGGTTGGCAGTGGGTTTGAGGTTGGAAAGACTAACATGATGAGGAGAACGCAGCTGCTGTGTGCATTCAAAAATGCAAAAAGCATCAGTTTATTTTCAGCATGGTGGCGCTAAATTGTCTTTTATGGCCTTTTAGGTTCCCACGGCAACGAGTCAACATATGGATGACTTGTTTGACATCCTTATAGAGAGTGGAGGTAAATAACATGATCAGTATGAACAGACTTCAGGAGCGGCCCTCATTGGTCGATCCTTCATACTTCTCCATGTTTGACTCGTGTTTTTTTTTCCCTCCTCTAGAAATCACTCCGTTTATCCAGCAGGACCTTCCACCTTCTCTAAGCAAGACCCTCCCAGTCACAGCAAACATCACCACCCTTCCTATGAACATTGCCTTGTCCAGACCACCCCCACAGATCCAGGTGGGCCCTCCTCCCACGCTGAGCTCTGCTGTCAACCCCAGCCTGCTCAGTCTCACCTCCCTAGCCACAGACAATCAGCTGGAAGCCTTCCTGGAGGGGACGCTGGCCGACACGCCGTCTGCGTCAGACCCCCGCACACAGGGCCTGATGGAGGAGCTCCAGGCCCAGCTCATGGACCAGCAGCCCTACTCGCCCATGGACACCTCAGACCTGTCTTTCTGTGACTCCTCCTCGCCCCCTTCCTCGCTCAACATGGGCCTGTCTGACCCGGCCCTGGACAACATGGAGTGGCTGGACATCACCATGCCTCCAGGTTCCGCCGGGGCGCTCACACCACTGGGGATCCCAGCGGACTTCCTGGATACGCATGACCTGCAGCTGCACTGGGACTGAACTGCATTGGGAAGGACGGAGGAGAGAAGCTGTGGCTGGAGAGAGGGATGAAAGGCTGGAAGGAAGGGTTAAAGGAGAAATCTGGCATTTTGGTGCCATATCATTCCCAGCATCTGTAATATTCCCACTTTTCTATCAGAGGAGACGCGGGACAGACAGCGTACTCATTCTAGTGGATCTCAAACAGTGGTGTTTGCACAACTTTTTAAGAGATGATGGCTGACCTGCCAGGGAAACGTCCGCTCTGAGGTGATAAAGCGATTTTAAACAGAACGGACTTTCTCTGTCTGATTTTATCAACCAGTTTCCGACCCAAGGAGACAGAGCTAAATGAAAACTGGGGGAACAGACTGTTTGTAAATACAGTTTAAATCACACTAATAGAGTTTTGATTTCTCTCTGTCTTACTGAGAGCTTCACTAGGCTGAGATCGCCTGATTACATTTACTGAAGGTTTTACTTGTTGGCTTTCAGTGGAAACTGTCAGTTATAGTCAGAGTGAAGTATCTAAACATATAAAAGGATATCTGGGTCCTTCTAGAGGTGGTCTGATGAGGGTCTTTGTTCCACTAAAGCATACTGTGACATACTAGGTTACAAAAGCTGGTGGTTAAAACTAAAACTGTCTCTTGAAGGATTTCAGTATTTTAGGCCAAAACGAAAAGTGTTGAACAGTCTTGGTCTGTCATAGAGTTTTAAACAGATGAAAGGGGGTCAAAACCTGTGTACACACTGGTCCAGTCCACCACACACTGTGGCTGACTCGTTTTCCGACTAATCCGATTTGGTTGTATCGGATGTGATTGTTTTTGTTTCTTTCTTTTTTTGCGATTGACCAATGATTAAAAAAGCAAAAATCCGACTAAAGGAGGGAGCTCCCTCCACCGATGTGAGAGCTATGCACTAAAGGGAGGCAGAAAGACGACGCGTCTCACTCACCTCAGAACAAGGAAATGTGAACGCTGCATATCAACAATACGAGTAATCGCTGCGACTGTGATCAGCTTAAAGATCACGTTTCTGGAGATTCTGCAGTAGTCCAAGTCAATTATGTTGAATGTACTTTTTTAAAAAGATATCAGACTTAAAAAGTTGGCAGCTTTTTTTCTCCTGATTAGTAAACTGACACAAAAGAGCAGAAAGGGAACAAATATCAGTTTCTAGGATGTGCACATCTACAATAAGTGCTCTGCAAGTTAAATCAAGGAATAAAGATGTCTTCTATGAGCTTTAGAACCTTAATCTCATACAGTGTCCCTACACTTTGCCTGTGTGTGTGTGTGTATGTCAGGATGAGAAATTACTGCATTGCTATCCTGCAAACGTGCTAGTTTAAATCCCCGCCTGCAGCTGATGAGTTAGATTTACTAGCCCAATATTCTAACGTCAGCGCTGCTTCCTGACTGTGTGGATGCATGAGATGCAAGCATGTTACCGTGGACGCAAGCGTGGATTCCTGTCTTGTTAGCATGTACGTGTCCCGTCTGTGTGCATGATTGTGTTGGTGTCTAATCGTTTCAAGCTCTTTCTTAGCCCTTAAGTCTTCTAAAAAAAACAAATGCTATCACCTATCAAGTCAAATCCTTTGCTTTGCACTCGATTTATTCCAAATTTTTCCATGTGGGAAGGCTTCTGCTTTTTATCTTTGGTGTTCAGTCAGAAATGCACACGGCTTTAAGGTGTGAGGAACACCAGAGAATCATTTTATCTAATACTATCCCACTAGTTGGTTTTCTTTCTCACCTAAATATTCAGTTTTCTGATTCAGTGTGTCAGCTTGTTCCTGTAGGATTGATACAGTTAAACTGTATGGCACTTTAAAATAAGACTACTCTCCTAAATGTTTTTGTTTTTTAAACTTTTTTTAAAAATGTGAAACCATGTACCTTTCAACCACTTTGTCCTGTAATTATGTCCACAGGCGCTAGGAGGCGCCACTTCTCTTCTACTGTGACCTCACTGTAGCTTGCGGGTCATTTTCTAGCAACATATTTAGAAGAAAAAAAAAAATTCTGCCAGTTTTCATGCTGGTTTTTCTGTCAGTAATTACACATTCATCTTCATCTCAAATTAGAAATTAACCGCCCAGAAGAGCGATGCCAAATACTGCACACACCTGCTCCAGTGTCCCCCACAAGCCCACCCACCCTGTTGAAGCCACGTTTATAGCTGTGTTAGATCCACTCATCTTAGGGAAGATTTTTTGTCAGCTTTAAGGCTGGAATGTTTGATATTCTGTTACCAAAATAAGGCATTTAAGTATATTGTGTTGAGTATTTTACTTTTTTGTATTTATCTCTTTTTATATATATAGATTTTTTTTTTCAAAAAGGACTTCATGTGTATATTTTCTGGTTTGCAGAGTTTCCATTTTCAATTTCATATCATGATATTTGTAAACATCTTGGCTGCAGAAGATGTGCACGTCTCTCTGCATTTATGTGTGTGTGCGTGTGTGTGTTGGGTGGCTGTGGCTTAGGAGGAAGAGCAGTTGTCTTTCAACCGGAAGGTTGACGGATCGATTACAGGCTTTCCCTG